>OY856409.1:378514057-378931557 GCA_963693085.1 Alisma plantago-aquatica | reverse complement strand
TGGACTACAACCAAATGTTGATTTCCTCTCGTTATGGGGGTGAGAAATAGGGCAATACGCATGCCATACACTAAGGATAAAGATGATGAGTTGAAATAGTACTATGATGTTTGAAGATAGAGAAAGTATCATACTTTTTGGAGAAGTACGTTGAATGGATATAGAGATAATTAAGATAGTCATCATATGAGGACATTCTCATCAGGAACAATATGGGATTTATGAGTTATATAAGTTTAGATTTGATAGCCGAGATGATGAGCTCGAAGTTTTCTTGACTCAGTGGATGTAACCCCAAGATGAGGATGTTGAGTGGAGTATATAGAGTTTTTTGTCTTCACCTGTAAGGAAGCTTATGTGGTAATAGGAACCCTTTGTTGAGGTACAACTCAGGGGTGCAACTATCTTGTTTAGCTAGTAGAGAGGCTGGAAGAGGTTGTTAGGTGAACCCTAAGTTCATTAGAAGATGAGACCATGTATGGCTAACACCCAGATATGACCAGACCGTTGGTCAAGTTGGTGGATACTCAGTTAACTGGACTATGTCTTGATGAGATAGAAGGATGGTTGAAAGAACCTCAGATACCCCTCTCAGGAAAGGAAGGTGATGAAACCCATGACTAGAGCATTTTAGGGTTTCTGAGGAGTCACCTTGAGGAATCATGGCATGTAGAAGATCATGATTATAAGGTCACCATATACAGTTTTATTACTAAGATAGTTAAGTTGTAGTAGTGCTTTGAAGACCTGAGATGAAGAAGTATATGGAGTTGCATGTGGCTTGTCGCCATGCATGTCAAGAGGTGAAGGTTGAACACCAGTAGCTAGTAAGTTACTACGGATAATGAAGAGTCCCTGAGAGGACATGGAAGTAGATTACTGTAGACGTTGTGGTGGGTCTCCTCTGGACCAAGAGAGGTCATGATGCAATATGGGTTATGGTAGATAGCCTTACCAAGTTGACCTAATCCCTTACCTAAAAAAGAGGGCACTGTCAATGTGACAGATTCGGTTGAGCTATATATATATATATATATATATATATATATATATATATATATATATATATATATATATATATATATATATATATATATATATATATATATATATATATATATATATATATATATATATATATATATATGAGAGAGATACTTCAACTACACTGTGATCTGAGTCAATATCTTGAGCATGACCTCAAGTTCACTTCCATGTGGTGGAAGTAGGTGTAAGAAGAACTCGATACTAGTTTGAAGTTTAGTACATCTTATCACCCCTAACTGATAGTTAGTATGATCCACAGTAGAGGATATGATGAGAGCGTGTGTTCTCATTCATGGTGATACATGGGGGGCAGTTCTTGTCCTATGAGAGTTTGTGACGATAGCCATCATAACCAATGTCGGGATGTAAGAAACTCTGTAAGGGAGGTTGTGTCGGTCACCACTTTATTAGGATGATGTCAGTGAAAGGACCTTGTGAAGGTCAAACAGACCACTGTGTGTGCAGATGAAGTCGCTTTGATCGTGCAATGGCTGAGAAAGCCCAGGGGCAACATGAGTCATGAGCTGATGTGAAGCACACTGACATGCAGTTCACTATGGGAGAATATGTGTTATAAAAACACGACCCCTCTGAGTTATAGCTAAAGACGAGTCCTCGATACATGGGTCCAATTGAGATGGATTGATGGAGTTGCTTATGTGTAGCCTTACCCCTCAGGATAACGTGATGTATGATGTGTTCCATGAGTCCGATCTAGAGCACTATGTGATGTACCTGAACCATGTGCTGAGCCATGAACCTATTTGAGCTTGTAGGGAGGCCGAAATATCTTGAGTCACCTACGAGGGTACATGATACCAAGGTAAGAAAGAACTCAGATGTAAGAATATAAGATGATAAAGGTTCTTTGAAAGCACCATGGAGAGGATGAGGCCACATGGGAGCCAATGATGGACATGGAAAAGTCATATCATGTTTTGTTTATATGTTTGGTGGAATTTTGAGGGAAAAATTCCTATAAGAGGGGAAGGATGTTACAACCCCAAATTTTTGGGTTCTTTCAGTTGGAAATGCAATTTCCCCAATAAATGTATGATTATGTATTTTGTGTGAATTATGTGCCTTAAATAGATTCCTTTGATAAATAGCCTTGTGTGTTTTATTTCATGGGCCTTGTTGGCTATTGGGACCAATAACAAGAAAAAGGAAATAAAAAGGAAAAAGGAATCAATTAATAAAGGAATAACTAAGATAATGAGAAAAGAAAGATGTGGAAGCGTCTAGAAGGCTAAGAATTATAATTTAAGGAGGGATTTCATATCTTTAGGATTTCTTGGGTTCCAAGGAGTCCAAGTTGCAAAGATAATAGGAGAAGAAAGAGATAAAATCAAATAAAGCTTTATTAAGAAGGAAATTTGAGATAATGATGAAAATATAAGAAATATGTGGAAATATGGATAATGGAATCATAATGGATGAGATTTTGAGTCCACATGATTTCTAATGGTAAAAGGAATCCAAATAAAGGAAATAAAAGATTAGGAGAGATTAAATATGCATAAAATATGCCTTATTAATAGATAACTTGCTTATGAAGAAAAGTCCATCATACTTTCGAGTTTGAGTCCCAAATTCGGTACACACGTGGATCAAGTCATTATGGACTTTTTCCTAAAATTTGGGATTAAAAGGATAAATGGTTTGGGATATATGAATTTTGTAAGTTTCCTAAAGTATAAAGGACAACATTAAATGTCACAATTCGATTTTGATTTATGTTCTAATACGAGGCCCGATAGCCGTTGGATCCTTGATCCAATGGTGGCTCCTCTTTGAGTCAGATTGGGAAAAGGGAATAGTAAAAGGTGGCATTGATCTGATATCTCTCTCTCCCTGTGTCACTAGGAGTCCTGGGAAGTTGATATTCAACTTCGGGAGGTTAAACCGGACTAGATGGTCCCTTTGATGTCTTAGTTTCGATTGGTATCTAGCAAGACTTCATTGCCACCCAAGTAATTGGAGAAGTTGGAGAACAACTTAACCTATCATTCATGACTGGTGTTACAGTGATTGTAAAGTTCCTTTGTCACTGATATCCGGATTGAACTCGAGTCATGGAATTGTTATCCCTTCAACGTTCAATCCATGTTCCTTGAACTAGAGCAAATTGTCTGAGATATATGTAAGCTCAACATCAAATATTAACTCACATCAGCATGGCCATGCATTTCTCAGTCTCACTTATCAAGTGGTCGGAATAGCAAACTCACATAGGAAGGACAAATTCCATCTACATCACTCACAATCATCCCCATGTGTCATAGTGCACCCAAGCACCATCTTTATGGCAATCCTTATTCAGGACCACGGTGGATGATGTCAAAGTACACCGAACGACATGTGATAAGTGTAGTGACTATAGGTATAAGAACCACAATCACCACCATCATTATGAGATGTGACTCTAACTACCAATCATGGTATCCATGTGTTACTCTCAAGGTGGGTCTATCTGATACACTATTCTCTAACAAGTATCTATGTATTTGGTTTGATATCTCCATATCATGGATAATGAGATTCTTCCATCAACCAACATACATTCTAATCTTATGTGTTATTGGTGTCTATGGATATTTCCACAATAACAACCGATTAGGGACAAAACAAGAATATATACTCTTAGCATACATATGATCTCACTATTCAGGTCATCAATCCAAAGATATATGTCATTGAGTATATTATTCTATAGACATCTATAAGTTTTATGGTCATCTCACAATATAAAACAGAAACATATAGATTAGAAACTTGCCTTTATTAATATGATCAATGTAATATTACAAATCGTTTACATAGTATCCCATTACAATCATCAAATGATAGTCTCTATAGGCATACATACCAATAGATTCCCACTTGCACTTATACCCAATCACTCATTAATCTCAATCCAAGTAATCAAACATGTCCGTCATGTTTCTAATGTGAAAGTGCTTTTGTGAGCGGGTCAGCCACATTACTTTCTGTAGGTACTCTGCAAATCTTCACATCTCCTCATTGTATGATCTCTTGTATGAGATGGAACCACCATAGAATATGTTTGGAACATTGGTGTGATCTTGGTTCTTTAGCATGTGCAATTGCTCCATTGTTGTCACAAAACAACTCAATTGCATCACCAGTGCTTGGAACCACTCCAAGTTCAAAAATGAACTTCTTGATCCACATATCTTCCTTTGCAGCATTAGATGCGGCAATAGATTCAGCCTCTGTTGTAGAATCTGCACTCGTCTCTTGCTTGGAACTCTTCCAGCTCACAGCTTCATTGTTCAGGTAAAACACAAATCCAGATTGTGATCTGTAGTCATCTTTGTCAGTTTGGAAGCTAGCATCGGTGTAACCCTTTACCACGAGTTCTTCCTCACCACTGTATACTAAGAATTGATCCTTAGTCCTTCTCAAGTACTTTAGGATGTTCTTTACGGCTGTCCAGTGACATTCACCTAGATCTGACTGATACTGGCTCATCATGCTCAAAGCATACGACACATTAGGACGAGTACATAACATCGTGTACATGATAGATCTAATTGTTGATGCATATGGAATCTTACTCATGTGTGCCCATTCATCACATGAACTAGGACATTGGGCTTTAGAGATCGTAACCCCATGGGACATGGGCAAGTTACCTCTCTTAGAACCCTCCACGCTAAACCTCTTTAGCACCTTGTCAATGTATGTGCTCTGTCTTAGGGCTAGAAGCCTTCTAGATCTATCTCTATAGATCTTGATCCCTAGTATATAGGATGCTTCGCCTAAATCCTTCATAGAGAAGGTCCTCCCTAGCAAACCTTTTACTGTCTGAAGAGTAGGGATGTCATTTCCCATCAATAGCATGTCATCCACATACAATATGAGAAATATGATTGTGCTCCCACTAACCCTTTTGTAAACACAAGGTTCATCTTCATTTTGACTAAAGCCAAACTTTTTGACTACTTTGTCAAAATGTAGATTCCAGCTTCGAGATGCTTGCTTCAATCCATAGATTGACCTTTGTAGCTTACATACTTTATCAATCCATAGATTGATAAAACCCTCAAGTTGTGTCATGTACACATCCTCAAGCAAATTCATATTAAGGAATGTTGTTTTAACATCCATCTGCCAAATCTCATAGTCATGATAAGCTGCAATGGCAAGCAA
The DNA here is from genome assembly GCA_963693085.1 of Alisma plantago-aquatica. Lineage (NCBI taxonomy): Eukaryota > Viridiplantae > Streptophyta > Magnoliopsida > Alismatales > Alismataceae > Alisma > Alisma plantago-aquatica. The sequence goes on along the minus strand of OY856409.1, from coordinate 378,926,334 downwards.
GATCTTGATGGATTTAACCATGGCAACTGGTGAGAAGGTCTTGTCATAATCAACACCTTGAATTTGATAGAATCCTTTCACAACCAATCTACCTTTATAGGTTTGAACATTTCCATCCATGTCGGTCTTCTTCTTGAAGACCCACTTGCACCCTGTGGGTTTTACCCCTTCGGGTGGATCCATTAAGGTCCATACCTTGTTGGTGTACATGGATTCCATCTCAGATCTCATGGCTTCGAGCCATTTCTCAGATTCTGGTCCCTTAGTAGCTTCTAGATAGGAAGTTGGCTCATCTTCTATGCCCAATTCACCACTGTCTTGAGTCACGAAAAATCCAAATCTCTCAGGCTCAAGTCATGTCCTACTAGACCTATGAGGTTCATGTGTTACATTTGGAACTTGAAATTCCACAACAATTTGTGAGTCGTCATGTTCCTTATGTACCTCCTCAGGTTCTCTACTTTCTTGTTGGTCTCGAACTTCTTCGAGCTCTACATTCCTCCCACTAATTCCTTTGGAAATAAATTCCTTTTCAAGAAATACAACAGTCCTAGCAACAAACACTTTGTTGTTAGTTGGTGTGTAGAAGTAGTATCCCCGAGTTACCTTGGGGTATCCAACAAAATAACATTTTTCCGATTTGGGTCCAAGTTTTTCAGGAAATTGTTTCCTAACATAAGTTTCACATCCCCAAATCTTTAATATAGACAAATTGGGACGATTCCCATTCCATATCTCATATGGTGTCTCTTGAACCGATTTAGAAGGTACACGATTAAGTGTAAACGTTGCAGTTTCAAGAGCATATCCCCAGAACGATATTGGAAGTTCGACTGAACTCATCATTGATCACACCATGTCTAATAATATATAACTCATTCTTTCTGACACACCATTATGTTGTGGGGTACCATGTGGAGTCCATTGTGATACAATACCACAGTCTCTCAGAAGGTCCTCAAACTCTTAGCTTAAGTATTCACCACCTCAATTTGAACGGAGTGCTTTAATACTCTTACCAAGTTGCTTCTCTACTTCATTCATGAAAGTCTTGAACATTTCAAGAGTTTCTGACTTGTGTTTCATAAGATATACATAGCCATACCTACTGAGGTCATCAGTGAAGGTAATGAAGTATTGATAGACTCTTCTATCATTTGATCTAAAAGGTCCCCATACATCAGTATGTATGAGCCCTAGCAGATCACTGGCTCTCTCACTGTGTCCAATGAAAGGAGTCTTGGTCATCTTCCCTAATAAACATGCCTCACATGTCTCTAATGATTCAAAATCAAAAGAGTCTAGATAACCATCCTTATGGAGTCTAGATATGCGCCTCACGTTTATGTGCCCAAGACGACAATGCCATAAGTATGTTTTGTTTGAGTTGTCAAGTTTTAACCTTTTAGTATTTACGTTGTATATGCTAGTCTCAAGTTCTAACAAGTAGATACCATAAGACATAGGGGCATTGCCATAAAAGATCTCATCTTTAGAAATAGAAATAATTCCATTCTTAATGTGAAATTCAAATCCACTCTTGTCCATACAAGATACAGAAATAATATTTCTATTAATGGCATGTACATAATAGAAATTCTATTACAAGGCCCGTAGGCAAAGATAAATGAATAACTCCAACTACGATGGCAGCAACTCTTGCTCCATTAGCAACCCGCAGCTCGACTTGGCCCTTTTGTAAAGGCTTACTTCTTATCAGATCCTGCATATTAGAACATATGTGAGATCCACATCCGGTATCCAGTACCCATGATGAAGAAGTATTTAAGTTTATCTCAATAATGTATATATCTGAAGTGGAGATCTCTATCCCCTGCTTGTTCTTCCTCAGTTCCTCCAGGTAGAGAGGACAATTTCTTTTCCAATGTCCAGCCTGGTGACAATGGTGACAACTGCCTTCTTTGGAGATCCCATCTTTAGCTTTGAGCGCGGATGACTTTGGCTTCTGCCCAACTTTAGAACCTTTCTTAGCCTTGCCTTTGCCTTTTGACTTTCCCTTTGTCTTGTTGATCATCATCACAGACTTGGGCTTGTCTTTCTTCATATGTGCTTCAGCTGTCCTCAACATGCCCAACAATTATGACAACGGCTCATCAAGATTATTCATGTTCACTACTACATTTTTGGCCAATAACGTCTCTGCCTGTAGGGTTAGTTTTTTCAAATAACTGACCTTATATGTCTACAAAAAATGCAGGCACCACTTAAGACCTCTTGGATCGGTTTTCTTAAAATAACCGACCTTGTAGTGTAACTCTATAGGGTCGGTTTTCCAAATAACCGACCTTATATGTCTATAAAAAATGCGGGCACCACTTAAGACCACTTGGGTTGGTTTTCTTAAAATAACCGACCTTGTAGTGTATCTCTATATGGTCGATTTTCATAAAATAAGCGACCTTATAGACAATGGGATTAGAAAGCCCATTAAAGTTTCCCACAACAAAAATTTGCTCGATTTTGGCTTCGTGCCTCGATCTATAGGGTCAGTTTTTCCAAATAACCGACCTTATATGTCTACAAAAAACGCGGGCACCATTTAAGACCTCTTGGGTCGGTTTTGGTAAAAAACCAACCTTGTAGGGCATCTCAGTCAAAAAAACTCTCGACCGAGTTGAATTTTGAATCCATTTCCCTTCATGCATGTATAAGTACCTCTAGGGTCAGGTTTTTCTTTTTAACCGACCTTGTAGGTCTCCTCGATCGAAAAAATTGTCGACTGGGTTGAATTTTAGATCCAATTTTCCTTTGTGCATGTATAAATACCTCTAGGGTCGGTTTTTCCTTTTAACGGACCTTATAGGTCACCTTGGTCAACCAAATTGTCGACCGAGTTGAATTTTGGATCTAGTTTGCCTTCGTGCGTGTATAAGTACCTCTAGGGTCAGTTTTCCCCTTTTAACCGACCTTGTAGGTCCTCTCGGTCGACGAAATTCTCGACCGAGGTCACCTCGGTCAAAAAAATTGTCGATCGAGTTAAATTTTGGATCCAGTTTTCCTTCGTGCGTGTATAAGTACCTTTAGGGTCAGTTTTTTCCTTTTAACCGACCTTATAGGTCCCCTCGGCCGACCAAATTGTCGACTGAGTTGAATTTTGGATCCAGTTTGCCTTCGTGCGTGTATAAATACCTCTAGGGTCAGTTTTTCCCTTTTAACAGACCTTGTAGGTCATCTCGGTCGATGAAATTCTTGACCGAGGTCACCTTGGTCAAAAAAATCGTCGACCGAGTTGAAATTTGGATCCAGTTTGCCTTCACGCGTGTATAAGTACCTTTAGGGTTAGTTTTTTCCTTTTAACCGACCTTGTAGGTCCTCTCGATCGACGAAATTCTCGACTGAGGTCACCTCAGTCGAAAAAATCATCGACTGAGTTAAATTTTGGATCAAGTTTGCATTCACGCATGAATAAGCACCTCTAGCATCAGTTTTTTCATTTTCACCGACCTTGTAGGTCCCCTCGGTCGAAGAAATTCTCGACCGAGATTCGCTCAATCGACAAAATTATCGACCGAGTTGAAGTTTGGGTGTTTTTGATTTACCCGACACGGGCACCGCTTATCTCTTGGGTCTTTTTTTGTTTTAACCGACCCTACAGGTCGGGCCTGGGGCTTGAAGTGGCTGAGACCTACTTCTTTCTCTCCCGCGAGACCTAGTTTTCTTTCTCTCCCGTGCCACCGAGACCTACTTCTTCTTTCTCTCCCGCACCAAGACCTACTTCTTTCTCTCTCGCGAGACCTACTCCTTCTTTCTTTCCCGCGCCGCCGAGACCGCTTTCTTCTTTCTCTCCTGCGCCACCGAGACCTCTTTCTTCTTTCTCTCTCGCACCGCCAAAGCTTTCTCTCCCATTTCCATTGTCGTCGAATGGGAGAAGAGGAGCTCGGAGTGGAGCTTGAAGTGGCCGACACCGAAGTGGAGCTCAAAGTTGCCGCCGCCATGGTCGCAGAGGTAAGACTTTCTGTTTATATAGGTCTATCTATGCCTACCGTGGTATCGCCGCCACGATCACAGTAGCATCCAGGTCCACCCTCAGTCGACAATTCGTCGACTGAGAGTCCTCCTGCGCACGACATCCAGGTCCACTCGTGGTCAAGAATTCATCGACCGAGAGTGGACCTGCGTGCCTTTAACTAGACAGTTATATTGTTTTTCCATTTTATATGATTGATAACCCAACCAATAATAAAAACATATATTTTTTCATATGTAATCATTATATAAATTGTAGAAATTAATATGAGATAGACATGTGTACTCCTATATTGACACTTTAGGGTTTATAGATGAGAATCATCGATGCATGATGTTTACCTTAATATATAAATATGAAAATAATATATTTATATATTAACTTAGAAACCTGTTCAAAATTTACTCATTAGGAGTAACACTCATTAGGAGTAACTTTGGATAGTCTCTGGTTTGGGACTTTTTTTGGATATTTAATCTCACTTAGGATGTAACTATATAATGTATGTTTAGTTTTGAAGAAAATTTCAATATGATTTCCTCATTTGTTCTCTGGGTACATATGTGAGTGGTTATTTGCCATTTACATCAGTGTACTTGGAGAACTTAGGGGAAATGTTGCTGATTTTTTTTCAAAATTAAATATACATTATACAGTTACTATTGAGATTAAATATTCAAAAATGGGACAGGTGGTACACTTTAGTATAAAAGTAATTAACTTCCTATTAATAAAAACTTACAACTTATAGTATCAATATAAAATGCTCAGTTTTATAATTAATTTTAATGTGATCTAGAAAATGGATCGAAGTTGGATGTTTATCAAGAACCGTTGCAGTCTAGAGTTTGCCAAAGGCCTTGATGAATTTATCAGATTTGTTGAGGAATACAGGAAAATACATATAGATAGGTTCTATTGTCCATGTAGAAATTATGGCAACAATTTGAAAGTTGATACTATTGAGGAAATTAAGAATCATGTCATATGCAATGGGATCATACAAGGTTATAATGAATGGTATTGGCATGGAGAGAAATTTAATTATGGATCAGAAAATGTTGATACTAATAGTTGTGGCAGAGAAGATATAGATAATTATGATAATGTCAATGATGAACCAATTCAGGATGACCCGATTCAGGATGATATGGTTGATGAGATGCTACATAGTTGTCGGGACAATGTCATTGATCCACCTTCTTTATTTGCAAACATTGTCCATGATGCTGAAAGACCGTTATATAAGGGTTGTACTAAGTTCACGAGGTTGGGTATTGTGATGTGATTATATACTCTTAAAGCTCAAAACTGGTGGAGCGATAAGAGTTTCACTTCACTGTTGTCTTTGTTAAAGAAAATTCTTCCTGAAGGCAACGAGCTTTCAATTTCAACATATCAAGCAAAGAAAATAATGTGCCCAATGGGAATGGAGGCTAAGAAGATTCATGCATGTCCAAATGATTGTGTGTTATTTCTAGAATGACTACATTAATTTGATAAATTGTCTAAAATGTGGTGCATCAAGGTATAAGACCACAAATTCAGCTAAGGCTAAAAATGGCTCTCCTGCCAAGGTGATGTGGTATCTACCAATAATACCACGATTTCAATGCTTATTTGCTAGTACAAAAGATGCACAAAATTTGTATTGGCATGGGGAGTTAAAGGCCGATGATGATGGCATCCTACAACATGTATCTGATTTACCAAAATGGAAGAAAATTGATTTATTATACCCTCAATTTGGTAAAGAATCAAGAAATTTAAGACTTGGACTCTGTACAGATGGAATGAATCCCTATGGTACATTAAGCAACCAACATAGCACATGGCCTGTTATGATTGTTATATATAATCTTCCTCCTTGGTTGTGTATGAAAAATAAGTATGTCATGTTGTCAATATTGATATCAGGGCCCAAGCAACTTGGAAATGATATTGATGTTTACCTTTAACCTCTAATTGTTGACCTAATGAAACTATGGGAAGAAGGTGTTATGACATATGATGCTTTGCGTAGAGAGATCTTTAGTTTGTGTGCTATGTTGTTTTGCATGATTAATGACTTTCCAGCTTATGGAAATTTGTTTGGATATAGCATAAAAGGATACAAAGCATGTCCTATTTGTGAGGAAAATACTGATTCAATCTCACTGAAACATGGTGGTAAAATCCAACTGGCCACATGGATGAACTATCAGTTGCTCTTGGTACAAAGGAGCATCCTGGAGGTGTTAGGGGATTAGAAGATGGCATAGGATTCAAGTCTTATTTTGACCCTTCACAATCTAAAAGAGGTCGTGTAGGAGGTCTTACACAAGAGGAGGTTGAAACATTAGTAGCACAGAAAGTAAAAGAAATAATGTCTTCATTTTAGCCTACTCAACCTTCTCAACCTATTCATATTGTGTGTCTCTCAAGTGATGAGGTACAAGCCCATGCTCCAGTTGTAGAAGGTCATGGGAGCACTCCCAATGACCCATCACAACAATCTGCAGTAAGTTTTTGTTCTATATGTTGTATTATTAGTATGATATATATATGATATATATATATATATATATATATATATAGTTGTAATAGGTATCTGGTTTACCGCTTCATATATAACTTATATTATTTAAATTCTAGGTTGGTATGAACTATAAACTTGCAGTGGAGATTCCACAATATAATGTTGTGGCAGCGGGAAAGGTATACAACCTTGGTGATACATTGCATTGCCAACAAATTACTGATGACATTTGTCGCGTGTCCATCCATCTTGTGTATGATAGAATGGGGGAAAAACCACTACCTAGACCTAATACTAAATATAGTACAATTGAAGAAGTTGAGGGTGCTATGGTGGGTTGGCCTAGATACTTGGTTATCAATGACAAGGTATACCTTAATTCTACCATATTTTTTATATTTAACTGCATATATGAACTCATGTAATATAAGTATGTAATTTAATTAACAGGTTTGCAAACTAAAAAGTAAAAATTCTACTAGTTGTCCTCCTATGCCCAAGCCATCGTTTATTCCAAAATCCACATTCGATGAGTTGGGAAGTAAATGTAAATATTTGTGTGGATACTTAGCCAACCAAAGCTCTGGATTATAAATGTTGATCAATTTAATAGAAGATGCAACTGGGAGGGACTTTGACAGTTATATTTTTCTTGATGATATTATAAAGTTGTTTCGATATTATTGGTTGAATACTTCGATAATAGAATTATGGATAAGGTAAGGATCTATCAATATAGAAAATTCCAATACATATTTTTAGCTTATTTCTATATATGGAAATAATTACAAATGTTTTATAGCCATTTATATACTGAGACCACAAACTTTGATATAAGAAATGTTGGATTCTTAGTTCCTTCAATCACTAGTCAAGTGGAGACACATATTGAGGATGTGAATGAGTACTTCTCTATTGCATTCAAATATTTTGCTAGTGAGGGGAAGGAAATTATCCTAATTTCTTTTAACGTCCAGTAAGTATTATTATTCAATATAATTTAATAATGAATAAAATTATTTATTTTAATGTTTGTTTTATTCTTACCCAGAGCTAGACATTGGGAATTAGTGGTGATTGTCCCAAAATTGACGACTCTTTATTATTTTGACCTAATGGGTAAAACAACAAGGGGTCACAAACTGAAATTGCCAGCTATGGAGTAAGCATAAATTTAGTCAATGCTTCAACATGATATTTCTATTTAGAATTTCTATTTTACCAACTATCGTTTAATTGATAGGGGTATAAAGGCTTTTCGTGAAGTTGGAGGACAAATAACCATAAAATTAAAGACATTCACTTTGAAAAATGTCAAGGTAGCTACTTTGACAACTACTTAGTCATATATGTATTAATTTTCAACTCTTATATGTCAACTCTTATAGTCTTAGCTCAACTCCTATTTATAGTAGTTTACTAACATTAAGTATAATTTGTTATTTGTAATGTCCTTTATAAAATAATGACTGGTCTTGTGGCTACTATGTAATGAAATATATGCAAGCTATTGTCAAACAAGCATCACATGACATTCAGACTATATATCAGGTAATAAAGAATAACATCATAAATTTACAAGTGATTGTAGTCATTTTATAAAATATTACATGTGCATTTTCCGTTACAAATCTTTACAACTCAGCCTTACATGCGTGAGGACTTAAATGAATTCCGAGAAGAGTGGTCAGATGTTTTTCTAAATGAAGTCAATATAACATTGGATTAAATATGTCAGCTCCATTTATGTATGTGCTTTTAGTACTCTTTCATATTTACTTTTGTATCTGGCATTTAATATCATCTCAGACTCGCAATCTATCATTTTGGAAATTATGATGTGATTATGTGTAACTCAACTGAATATATGAATCATTTTTGTTATGAATGTGTGGTTTGGAATGGTGACGGTTGAGCATCAATGCTCCCCTCTCCCAGAATATATGAATCTTCTTGTTCTTCTGTTCTGTTTCTATTTCTGCAGAATTTTTTTTATAACTTCTAGCGTCATTTTTCTTAAATAACCGACCCTTAGCCTTCTAGCATCGGTTTTACTAAATAATCGACCTAATAGGTCCTCTATAAGGTTAGTTATTTATAAAATAAGCGACCCTAAAGATTGAATAACCACTTCAGTGTACACTCCTCGATCGACAATTTTGTCGACCGAAATCTTTTCGGTCGACAATTTTTTCAACCAAAGGTCTATCGTTCGACAATTTTCTCGACTGAATAGATCTCTGATGCTTCAGACAGTACTTTCTTGGTCAACAATTTTCTTGACCGAAATAATCTCAGTCGAAATATTTCTCGACCGAGATAGTTTACATGGTCAACTTTTTTGAAATAACTAACCTTACAGGCTCTTCTTTCTCACTTGAAATAATCTCGGTCGAAATATTTCTCGACCGAGATAGTTTACAGGGTCGGCTTTTTTGGAATAACCGACCTTACATGCTCTTCTTTCTCGCTTAAAATAATATCGATCGAAATATTTCTCAATCGAGACAGTTTATAGGGTCGGCTTTTTTGGAATAACGACCTTACATGCTCTTCTTTCTTGCTTGAAATAATCTCGGTCGAAATATTTCTTGACCGAGATAGTTTACAGGGTCAGCTTTTTTGGAATAACTGACCTTACATGCTCTTCTTTTTTTCTTGGGTCAGATTTTTTACAACCTCTTGTATCGGTGTTTACTCTGTAAGGTTGGTTTTCTTTGGTCAAGAAAACTGACGCTATAGAGCAAATTCTATAGCGAAGACCACTTAGGAGTCGGTTATAAAGTGACGCTACAGGCTTAAAAAAACCGACGCTACAGACCATTCCTGTACTAGTGGTTATAGTTCATAACAAAATGACTATATGATTCAGGCAATGATTGTAGAATCACATCAGTGGCCAACTCTTGACCTAGGGGAAACCCCAGCTTGGATAGGATTTCCATGTACCTAATCAAAGTGAGTATATGGGTGCCAACTAAGTCGCCCTCTTTCATCTTGCTCCTGAACAAAGCCTTGGAGACATCATATCTCTCATGTCTTGCTTGATGTTGATACATGTTCTTAAGATGTGTTACCATCTCCATGACATTCATATTCTCATGCTGCTTCTGCAACTCATAGTTTATTGAGCACAACATCAGGCACTTGACATCCACAGAATCATCAAGGTGCTTCTTGTAAGCATCCTTTTCAGCCTTGGGTGCATTTGCAGCGGGTTCTGTTGGCTCTAGTGTTTCAAGGACATAGAGCTTACGCTCATGTGTGAGAACAATTCTCAGCATCTTAAACCAGTTTTGAAAGTTGGTTCTGATAAGTTTGTCCTTCTCAAGGACCAATCGCAATGAGAAAGTGTGAGTGTTGTTTGCCATTTGATTGCTACAAAAGAAAATTTTGTATTTAGTCTAAAACATTTTGAATTGTAAAGATTTGATAAACGAGATTAATTAGGCCTTTAATTAATTATGCTCCCACTATTTTATTCAAATTGATAGCCCTCACTATCAACTCAGAATATTGCAACGCACAACCTTATAGTGAGCTAAGATCAAAAATAATTGGATCAATGCCCAGCCAACGCCGACGTCAAAGACCAAATACTAAGGTAGGAAACTTTTGCCAATTACATCATATACAACTCTTGGATAGATGATCATGCACAACTCCTTGCCATGATGCATTTGTGTGCCTCTAGGTACTTGATCCTATCAAGGTTCCCTAGTTAAGTCCAACCCATAAGCCAACATGATGAGTGTGCACCCTATAGAGGCAGACCCACATACCCACTATCACACTTCCACGAGATAGACAGTGTACCACGCGGAGGCGTGCCCACACATAGTCGATCAAGCTGTTCATGTGTGTTGCTTTATGGAAGACAACTAAAACTTAATATTATTAATTGAGGGTTTTTATTAATACATATACATATCCAAACACCACATACTTATAGTACGTATCATATACTACTATATTCACAACCACAAACGATAGAGATGCAATCACAAACAAAAATACATCGATTATGGCCATACTATTGTAACTCCAAAGGATTACGGTCCACCTATTGTCTTATGCATCTCATGCAACACCTGTGAATCAACCTTTAATCATGTAAGGATCAACATTACAATGAATAACTTCATGGATGCTTCGTGAGGTTGGAATTTCAAGTTGCTTCTTGGAATTAGATCTTCTTGTTGCTTCTCCATGGACGCTCCTTGAAGTTGGATCTTCAGGTTGCTTCTTGGAATTAGATCTTCATGGTGCCTCTCCATGGACACTCCTTGGAGTTGGATCTTCAAGTGGCCTCCTTACATCAAGTTAACAAAAACTAAAACTAATCCTATCTCTATTACATCATATGAGTACAAATATAAAGGGAAAGAATTAATTATACTTTGAAATAAGAGATGAGGATCGTCATGCAAGCCGAATACTTTATACAAAGGATCCATATGCAACCATTATACATCCATAGTATTTATAAACAAACATATCTACAAGATTGACATCCACATTCATTCACAACATTCACAAAAGGGGATACTAGGCCATAACCGTGCATGCATTCACCACATAAAACAAAATTTTAATGGCGACGTGTATGTTATCATAGGTATATCTACATATACGTATATACGTATTAAAATTGCAGTACTTTTAATGAGGGACATTCCCCATTAAATAAATTTTTGATTCCCACGCAGACTATGCGGGGTACACAGGGGCAGCACCCCTGTGAGCCTCTGAAAGGTCTACAGAATTTTACTTCTGTGCACTTAGGAAAATAAATATTTTCCATAGTCGACCCCATCCGAAATGTCAAAAATAGAAGCATGCGGCGTATGTGGAATTAGGTTTAGATTTGTACATTAGCATTTTTAATTTGCATTGTATGCAACATAGAAAATAGTATACAATGATTTGATCATATTGAAATGAATCCAAATACGCCGTAGATCGACGTTGTTCTGATACCACTATTGGGTTTTGTGGAGAAAACATGAGCGGCGGAAGCAACAAAAAAATCCACACAACCCAACACAAGATCTTGTCGAAAACAACATATTTGGAAGGAGTGTTTGTGGGATATACCTTATCACAGAGCAAGTCTGGCGATGTTCCACTGCACGATGGTGTGCAACACTACTGGTCTACACAGACATAACTTCTCTCTCATTCATTAAGTGCATCACAGGAAGATATGGCAGCGTTTCTTTGTGCGGCGATGTACACCGCTCGTAGCGCGTACAGATGGTTGTAGACATCCTCCGAACGTAGGTGTCTCATCGTGTGCGTCTCTACTTCGTCCATGCGGATGGACTAGAACTTCACGTCATGCTTCTCAAGCCGGCGGGAAGGAGTCGTCTCTGTGCGGCAGCGTGCTAGAGTCGTGATTCTCTCCTTTCTCTCCTGAGGACGGTGACAGCTAGGGTTTACATACGTGAGTGTAAACTGAAAAGCCTCTCTCAATATCTTATATAGATATCGGCCGTCAAGCTCCTTTAAATAGGAAACGAAGGGAAGTAGGGTTTCCTAAATCCATCAGTAAATAAAAACACTACGTTAATTAAAATGCTCATGGATTAATTAGAATATTCTGGAATTCATTAATTAACCAAATAATTGCATTAATTGATTAATTAATATCTGACTCTATGCAATTGCTTGGGATGGCTCTATGGGCATATATACCAACAGTTAGGACTACTAGTTACAATAGCTACATCTGTTTTCTTACATTTGTGGATTATTTCTCAAGAATGATGTGGCTTTACTTACTTCAAACTCGTGGTTTTTTACAATAATTTGTGAGTTTTACAAGTTGGTTTCAGTTCAAATTTTCAATGTTTATTAAGATTCTTTGAACTGAAAATGCCCTCAAATATACCAAAAGGTTGTCGCATAATTTTCCATGATGGAGGTTTGATTCATCAACGCTCGTGCACATACTATCCACAACAAAATGGCATCATTGAGCATAAAAATTATTACTTGATTGACGTTATACACTCTCTTATCATTCATGCCTACTAGCCTAAGCCTTTAGTATGATGCGGTCCTCACAACTTTTTTTCTTATCAATAGATAACCTTCCTCTATTCTAAGGAAGTGCACTCCTTTTTCCATTGTTCACCCACAATCCACATTGTTCCCTCTACCACCTCATGTTTTTGGTTGTGTCGCCTTTGTTCATAATTTTGATCCCAAGGCCCACAAGATTTTCACTCGAGCTATTTGAATAATATTTCTTGTTTATCCTATTTCTTGAAAAGGATATAAATGTCTTGAACCTAGCTATGGTAAAATATATATCTCTTTGGTGTCACCTTTTAGTAAGATGAAATGTTCTTTTTATCATCCTCATATCCTATACATCATATTGATACCATAGTTTTGTTGCTTGATCCATTCATCTCACTAACACCAACACCACCTCCACCATCAACAACACCAAAACAACGCATGGAAGATGAGTCAATGGATGCATCTGCATCATCATTATTCGTTCTAGACCAATCCAATCTATTGGTGGCACTATGCAAAGTTATATGCTCTTGCACTACCAAGCATCCCATTTCCAACACTTGTTGTCTAGCACAGATTTCTTCTTTTGTATCATCCTTTTCTATTGTCCTGGACACAATATATTTCCCTAAGTATCCAACATAAGCTTTGTGTCATCATGGATGAAAAGTTGCCATGATGGAAGAAATGTGTGCTCTCCACGACAACAAGAGATGGGATCTTGTGACCCCACCAATAGGAAAAAATATCATAGGATGTTGATGGGTTTTTTCTATAAAGCATAAGTTTGATGGCTCTGTTGAACAACTCAAGGCATGCTTGGTTGCCAAATGATTTACCTAAACCTTTGTCATGGATTAATTTGAGATATTTTTTCAAGTGACAAGGATTGCCTTTGTCTGCATCCTTATCTTCCTTACAACTCACCTTGACTGACCTCTTTATCAACTCAACATCAAGAATACATTTCTTATTAGAGATCTCTTGGAGGAAGCCTACATTTAACAACCACTCGGGCTTGTTGTTGAGGGGGCATCTTCTCACAAAGTGTGTCACCAACGATCTCACTACGACCTCAAGAAGTCTCCATAGGCCTGGTTCAACAAGTTAAGTGATGCCATTACAAAGCTTAACTTTTGGAGATCAGCCACATACTGCTTTGTGTTCTTCTCCAAGTCCTCCAAAGGTCATGTTATTATTTCTATCTATGTTGGTGACATCGTCATCACCAATGATCATTTGATGGGAATATTCTAGCTCAAGTAGTCTTAGCATGCACATTTCCATACAAAACACTTAGGCACCCTGTGATACTTCCTCAATATTGAGGTCCTCAACTCATCCTTAGGGATCAACCTATCACAATGATGATATGTCTTGGAACTTCTTCAAGAGGCCAACATGGCAGAAGACAAACCAGTCTCTAACCCGATGGACTATCATATGAAGCTTCACATCAAGGAGAATTATTTGCATGTCCAAAGAAGTACCACCATATAGTCAGAAAACTAATTTACTTGACTATTACTCAACCAAATATTACCTTTGTTGTTGGGGGTACTCAGCCAACACATTAATGCACCACTCCGGTCCTACTGGTCTAGTGTTCAATGCATTCTTTGCTATCTTAAGAGCGCTCTAGGATGAGGATTGTTCTACAGACGTCCTAAATCCAAGGTAATCTCTATCTCTAGATATGCATATGCAGATTAGGCTGGTGATTCTAAGGACTGATGGTCCACTTTCGGCTATTGTGTCATGATTGGCACTCAACTAGTTTCTTGGAGGAGTAAAAAGCAGGTGGTGGTAGATCGCTCCAACATTGAGGTAGAATATTGGTCTATGTCTCATGCATGTTGTGATCTACAGTGGGTCCGGTCCATGTTGACTGAGTTTGTAATTCCTTTTCAAACTCCATCTACTTTATATTGTAACAACCATGCATATACACACATAGCTAATAATCCACTCTTCCATGAGTCCACAAAACACATTGAAGTTGACTATTTTTTGTGTGGAACCTAGATAAAGGAAAGAAGATCATCACTCCTCACATTAGGACATGTGATCAAGTTGTGAATATCCTTACCAACCTCTACCTACTACTTTATTCAAGTATATGTGTAAGACCCCTAACATAGATTTATGGTTAAATGTGCTTGCTTAGTTTAATTTAGGTGCTTAGTTTCTTAATCAATCCCTAATTTATGCTTTGGCATCATATGACTAAGCTATGTTTCAATTTTTGTCCAGTATGGACTTTGTTTGCTCAAGTTTTGCAATTTATGTGGTTCTATGGATCTTTTTGCAATTTTCCCATTTCTAGGGTTCTATCTATAATTTCAAGACATGCATGTTGTGATTCATAATACTCTTCATAATGTTTGATATGGTTGCACCTTTGGATGCTTGATGCATTATCAGATGTTAGCTCCTTTCCCTTGTAGGTTGCAAATCAATGGATTTTCACCTCATTGACAACTCGATGGTTTTTATATGTATGGTGAGGATCTGATGGTTTGAGGGTGAAGGATCCGACGGTTTATCCTTGTATTAGAAGAACTGATGGTTCTCTCTTGTGACCCTAGAACTAATGGAAATCCTTCTTGAGTGAACAATCTGATGGTGGATCAGGGTTTGCAAAAATGGCTAAGTATAGTGCACAATCTGATAGTTTCTCTGATGAGGCATCTTAATGAATTCACCAAGGTACAAGCCTATGGATCCCTTTTAAAACAACTGACGGGAGTTTTGATAATGCATGTAAAAGAAAGATTTCGGGTTTTTTACACATGGAAAGATAGTTTTCAACCCTTAACCATCTTTCTCTCTCATCTTGGATATATATACCCTCACCTCTCTCCCAAACAAAATCTTTTCTTTATCCCTCTTGTTATTTCTGCTAGAGTGACCCAAACCCATCATTTTGTTAAGGAAGAGATCCTTGAGTATGAAGCTTGGATGGATCTTGATGCATGTTGCTTTAGGGCTTGGATCGAGATTCTCTAGGGTTGTTTGTTGCTTTCAAATCTAATTTCTTTCCTTATACATGTAAGATCTTCTTCTCTAATCTAGTTTGCTTGTTGTTTTCTTTCTTCTCTTCATCCATGGGCGGAGCCCTAGTGTTCTTGATGAGAATGCGTGCATGTGGTTGAATAACTGTCACAGAACCATTCTTACCCCAATCTCAATCCCACCGCCTAGACAATTGTAAAGGGATTGGAGTGTTCGTCCATGGGTGACCCAAATGGATCTCATACACTAGCATATACAATAAGAAATAATAACTCAAAACATAATTTTTTTTAATAAAATTAACTAACTTGTTATAAGATTTTGTTGATTTATCCTTGTCATCAGAGTTGTCGAATACGGAAGCAATTTAGTTAATGCCTCATAATGATCCATCTTGTTTACCTAAATAAAAAATCATGACCCAAAGTCAATGCAAAAACATTGAGTATGGTTGTCGAAAACAAGAAACTATTTATATATATAAACGGTCACTTGGTATTTTAGGGCAAAAAGATTTTAACAAGATAGCCACAAGCATAACAAAATGAAAATATACTTTGTAACAAAAATCAATCATCAATCATACCACATAATGAGTGTGGGTGAGAAGTTTACGAGGAGCCACTTAACCCTAAGGTAAAGGCCACAACAACTTGACCCTAAGGGAAAGGCAAAAGGTTTCCACTTGACCCTTATCTACAAAATGGGAAAGGCACGAGATGAAACAATAATGAGGAGTATATTTGCAAGTTCAATAGACGATCAAGAGAATGATCAACATACATATATAAATTCAAAACTCTAGTCATAGGGAACGAGTTAGTTCAACCATGTATGTATCCAAGTGTTTTTATCCATAGGTACATATTCATACCCTACATCTCAACATCCAATTTCAAGAGAGTAGAGTGCACGTACCTTTAACCAAATATTAGAGCCCTTGAGACACCCTCCTTCTTTCCTTTACCCTAGATCTATTTATTCTTGAAGATAGGAGCTACCATGGAACTTTGTGAGTGCAAATCTAGGGTCTCATCTTCTCATCTTGAAGCACCTTGTTGTTTGGACGTTATTTTTCATCTTGAGGAAACTTATATAATCTTGAACCCGCTTCTTGCCTACTTCTAACTTGCTCTATATAAATCTTACCCTTGAAACTTGGTTTTATGAATGAGATGATCTTTTGTACACTATTTTGCATATACATGTGATAGTTGTGTGTTGTTAAACTATCCTTAGATCATGTGAACATTTCTTCATCTATTATGGACAGAGACTACCTTAGTTTTTTAAGGTATGAAATGATGGATTTTACTTAAATGAAAAGAGTTGATTTTACTAAGTGTAGGAATCGCTACTGACATCAATTTAGAATGGTGCAAGGCATTCCATATCCACACGCCTTTTTTAAGGTATATGTGGCATCCTTTCTTGCATAGTTTTCAGCAAGGATGGTACACCATGAGCTGTTACATACACTGACATTTTATTTCCTATGGTGCATCCTGAATGAGGAGGCAGTCAAATAGGGATTGCATTAATTGGGCATTTGTACCTTGTTGTCACGTGGAACAACAACTCCTAGTTCTCTCAAGGGGGATTGGTTACTGCCATCTTCGTGTACTTGGGCTACACACACCTTCCATGTGAATCAATGACCCATAACAATATAGAATTGATCGATGTGAATATTTGCAACCATCTTGCTTCAATCGCTTGTCCTTGGAGTAAGGAATTGATTTTTTGTTATTCAAGGAGAGCCCAACACATCTTGCTCTTCCTATTCACATCTAATTTATAATGGTGAACCTTTCATACGAACTCACATATTTGTCATCACAATCATCTCTACTTTTACAAACAACCTACCACAAAAAGTGAGGTTCTACAACCTCTTTTATGGTGTCATAGTGCCTCTATGGAGACGAGTCCCTCAACAACTCTTAGACGTCAAACAAAGCAATGATTTCTTGAAAGGGCCACACCTAACAATATGAATCCACCAATTTGCAGCAACATCTTGGGCACATTGAGGGTGTACAGGCCCACGTGGAGAAGGATAAGTAGTGACATGGGCATAAGTTGAACCACATGTACCTAATGCAACATGTCTATGACCAGTGCATGCCTAACATGGCAATTGTCCAAACATTCACCCACTGTATGAGGATAGGCCTACCCCAGTAATGCTTATGCTTACTGGGGATGTTATTATGTAGATCCTCCTACCCAGTACAAAGCCCCTTAGCAGATCCAACAAAACCTGGAGTGACCCATATGTTGAATCTTCATACCACAACCATTTCTATCTGCCTCAATCACAACATCAAGAGCCCCCGCCTGAGGGTGACCATGACAGTTAGTTGTCATGGTAGCCTTTTTCATCTACACCATCTAAATTTAGCATTTGCTCGAGGATTAGCAAACTTATAAGTTCATAGTGGAGGGTGAGTGGTATGTATCTATTCCACCCATATCTATCTTTTTCTTTCAGTTGATGTTAATAGATTATTAGGATCTATTTCATATCAAGCATGCATCCTTACCATTGCATTTAGTATAACATTTCAAATTTTATCTAGACTTATAGTATAATATATCCAATATCTAGCCAACTAAGGTAAACTTTCACTGCTTAGAATTACTTGATTTTGCATTCATTATCTTGTAATCCCATTTTTTCATTATGGGGGGAAAACCATCTCCCCAAGTGGATGCCTGATAGAAACACATCTTATAACTGCATTGTATGAAGTAAATCCTCTTTGTAAGCTCCACCATGAGACATTTCCATTGTTTACAACTCATTCTATTTGCTAATGACCTTATCCATTCTTCTTCCTAGAAATTATGGCAAGACGTATGGGATTCATTGTAATCAAATGCAACATGCCTTTTACGTATTATCATAGATTACTTGTGCAAATGTCATTTATTCCCTATATCTGCATTGGTTGAATGAAGACAATGTGACGATGGTCTTAATGCTCTAAAATTTGAATAAATAAGATGCATATGACTAAACCATCCTTTACACTGCTTCCATGTTCTTACCTTCCATCCACCAAAATAAAAAAAGCCAAAAAGAGTGTTAAACCCTATGTTTATGGTGGCACACCCCTTCCCTCTATAATCATTTCTTCCATACCCCTCCCATGTAGTAGGGTCATACCGAAAAAAAAGATGTCAATGTGCGCTATGAAAAGATGTGTAATATATGTATTTGCACCAATAAAATACAACCTCAAGTCAAAATGAGGAGAGATTTGCAAATTTTTTGTCCATCCTATTGAACCTAACTTCCACCCCGAGGCACCATCTATACTCTAATGCACCTATTTTGCGGCCTAGTGTTGGTCTTGTGCAAATCTCATAGTATTAAATGAGATTATTCAAAAATCATGAATTTCTCGCTTATGTATGATTTTGGGGATTTTGATGCGGAAGAAATTAATCAAAGAAAAACATGGGAATGAGGATATCATAGGTTGCATTATGTGATTTCAGGAAGTTATGGTCACTTAGACATGTTTGCTGGCAGGGACAACCAAAATTTCAAGAAGGAGATGCATGAACTGGTCACTAGTATTATTTGGCATCTTTTTTAAATTTTATGTTACTCGAGGATGAGAAACATTCATGTTCATGGTTGTTTCATTAATGCATGTCATATTATCTTAGTCCCATTTTTCTATCACATTCCATGCATTTACATGTTTTATTCCTTATTTTAGCTTAAATAGGTTTTAGTTGTGTTATTCATTCTTTCTAGGTATTTCAATGATAAACTCTTACTTACTTTAGGGAATCTTAAGAAGATAAGCCCAAGAACCTCAACTAAGATGAACTTAAGCAAATCATCCTTCATAGAAGACCCCAACTGGGTGACTAGATTAGCTAGTTGACATGACTTAACCATCCTTGTAATACACAAGTGTACACCTTAGAGTAGTAAGGGTCTCAAAGAGGCTCGGGTAGTCAATATCAGGGAATTGGGACTACTAGGGACTAATACTAACTAAAATAAATTACCTAGACCTAATGAAAGATTTGGCTGTTTTAATTAAACTAAAAAAGAGAAAGTAAAGAATAAAGAATCAAACTGGTTTTAAGATTAGAAGAATGGGATATCTAGGATGATTGTTTTAGCACAGTGTGATTTGTGCATGGGTTCTCTTCAATTATCATAAAGTATGTCTACTTCTTTATATTAGGCATATGTATATTTCACTAACTTCTCTCGTAGTGTAGTACACAATTTAACCTAATTACTAACATGCTTTCACAATGTCAACATAAAAGATTAATTGATAAGATCTCCCTCTAGAGAATTGACCTCAAAAAGGTTAGCTTGCTTTTGCGGCACCTTATTTATTATGTGAAAATGGCTTTTCTAATTATTAGTCATGCTCTTGTAGTGATTAAGAATCTAACACTTATTCATGGTGATCAAGCACAAACATGGAAAATTAAATAAACTCCTTTATCAATTATGAAGCAAAGAAGTCCATATTAAACTAAAGATAATAGTGCACATAGTTAACACTAGGCAACTCCTACAAGCATGAGGATGATTCTCTATAAAGATTTTTGCAAACACACAACAATTGGTTTTTGAACTGCTCCTCGGAGGTCCCATGATGATCCTTGCTCCATGTATACACATCTTTGTCTCTTCCATCTCTAGCATCTCATAAAATGGTTGACACCATCCTATTGAAAATCATCCTAAGTTTTGACCAAAGAGGCCAAAATGCCGCCTATCCAACAAATTATTAGATATTGCTTTCTTTAATCATGATTTTTAGGGAAACAACAACGCCACCGACTTGAAAGTCGGTGCCATTGAGTTGGATCTTTGCTTGACCTGGGTATGACTGTCTCAGTGCCACACACTCAAGTAGTTGGTACTGACTTGGCATCTTAGTGGTATCTAGTCCCATATCCATGCTATTGAGATGACTCTATGAAATTGCCTCCTTTTTCTCCATGTCAATACTACCAACATTGATGTCGATTGTATTGACAACCTTCAAATTATTCTTGTTTTTCATGCAATGACACTAGAAATCAACAAGCTATGATAATATACAATAATCTCAAACCAAATGAAGTAAAAGTAGACAAAATGGATGCACAAGAGCTTCACGCACTATTTAGGCAAAAGATACATGAATAATTCAAATATTAGACATTTTTTCTATTAAATAAAGCTTAAATAACCTACAAAATAGCAACAAAATGTGTGCATTAAAACCCCCTAAGGTTGAAGATTTCTTGTTCTTGAACAACACTACTTTGTATTTGGTAAAAGGAAAGATACATATGTGAACTATATCATCCTAACCATCTTTGACTTTATAGACCCAAATTGATCTTCTTCAAACACAGATCAAACAATTGCTATACAAGCAAACACTTATGACAAAACAAACATCAAAATTACATTGTTAAATAGAAAAATAAGTCAAATGAGAGAGATTTCATAGAAATTCTAAAATATGATGAGTGTGTCACAAGATCTCCCTACCTACATTGCTTTGTCCAAAGATATCATCTAAATGGATGTAGTTTACTAAATATTCATGAATGAGGGAAATGAATTATTATGGTGGCCTACTATTAAAAGTAGTGGGTGGATGGAATGGGTGGAACGGAATAAGATTCACATATAATCCAAGTTAGTTGTGCAATGAAACAATATTATGCAACTAAATGATGGATATAACTAAATTTAATGTCTCCAAATGCCTACTACTTATGGTGGAATGATGCATGTCATGGATGCATCATCCTAGTGATGATTATAGGTGAAAGATGTTCATGAAAAGAGTTCCAAAATATTCATCCTTTGTACTTGAGAGAGATATAAATCTTACTTCCAAATTCTTCTCCTCCATTATCCTTTTACCTCTTATTTTTCTCTTCTTTTCTTTCTATTGCCCTTCTATTAGGAAATTATAAATGGGATATGTGTTAGGGCTTTATAAAAAACTTGGAGAAGGAGTAAGTTTGTACTAGTTTTTGCCCTCTTAATTCAGAAAGATGTGGAGAATATTAAATTACACCTTTATGAATAGTTCTACATAATATGCACCATATGGTTTTTGTTATGCAAATTAACTTATAAATATGAACTACTATGCAACTATCTTTTCATTTTCAAATGCAAATATGACACGGTGTGCTTTCTATCATTCCATGTGATGCAATCAATAAAGAGAAATGATTTGGATCACATATTAATCGTATGGTGGTGATGGAATGATATGTGGGAGGATGAGACCATGTGATTGTATACATGATCTTCCTAACCATGATATGTCTCTCTTCTAATAATTCATGTGCCCAGGTGATCCAGAATTTTTTCTTAAATTATCATAAGAGTTCATTATATTGCTTGGTCAGATTAGAATCAATCACCATCTTTATTTCATAAGCCAAGGGTTAGTTAGGTGTTAAGTTCACCACATATGTCTATGGGTTGACTATTCCACTCAAATCCTAATGTAGTGCACTCATAAATAAGCAAATTTAGTTTTTAAGGGTACACATTATCTGCTACTTCAGCTGAAACATGTGAGCAATTATTTCTAAATCCTTCTACACTAGATATATATATGAATTACATGAAACAAAGACAACTAAATTGAAAAGCAAACATGAAACTAAGGACAACTAAAGTGATGATAGCAAGATGCAAGATGATATGCATGAAAGATAAATACCATGAAACATACACCACCAAGATTGAATTTGACAATGTATACATTATTAAATGCAAATCTAGGGTGGAAAGGGTGTACTATGTTCTCAAGCTTCAGATGGAAAAAAAGTTCTTGGCAGACAATGTAGATCTGGTAGATAGAAAGTGTTGGTGAATTGAGGTGTATCATATGGCATTGGTGATGGATATGGGTAACTGGCAAGTTGCCATTGTTGCAATAATGATCATAGAAAGACTATTAAGTGTAATCCATGTTCTGCAAACTCTAATAGATATTATCATGGTTGCTCAACAAGAGGCACTCATTAGTGAACATTTCCTATTTGTGTGTATTGCTCCTAATTTTTGAAGATCCTCTCCACTATTTGGGTCATGGTCGGATGTTATTTCTGTTGGATCGTATGGATATGATTAATCATGTTGTACATTATTTCAAAGGGTTACATGCTCTCTTGAGGCTAAGTAGGGGTGGAGGAGGATGCTCCATGGAATATTGAGTGTGATGAGGGTTCCTTCTTGGCCTTGTTGGTGTAGCTTCTACTTCCATGACCTCCTTGTCATCATCATTACCCTCTTGATTGCCATCAATCCCTCCCACATCATCATCTAGACACAAAAGGTGGTAAAGATCTATAAAGTTGAAGACTGGGACTGGGAGATCTTAGTCAGGCACCTTGGAGATAGATTAGTAGCAATCTTCATGCTGGGCAAAGAGATTGGCATTATGGAAGTGTCTCAAGTACAGATTCCCCTTTGACTTGAAAAATATGAAGGTGGAGGAGGTCGAGGTTGAAATGCATGGTGATCTTGGTGATGGGTTACTGAAAGTGTATGGAAAGCTTCCTCTTCTCACTCTTGGACAGATGGTATGCATGCCCCAAGAACAATATGCTACAGTTGACCTTCTCACTTCCTTGTTAGAGAAGTGCCCAAAGCACATAAAGATTAGTTGTTTGGAACTTATATTTGGATAACAATGTGTTCATCGGTAGGAGAAGTAGAAGATGCAAAAAGGGGTGCTCAATGTAGATGATGAATGAGTTTCCAGATGATCTTGTCATTGGCCAGTTGGGATGCCATCTTGAGCCATGCCATGGAATGATTGAAGCAGTTGGGGTTGCATCGCATTCCACGCTTGGCCCACATAAAGGTGGCATTGAATGCATCCAAATAGAGTATACAGGTGGTGTTGAAGAGCTGAAACTTGAGCAAGTCGGCTTCCCTTTTCTACTCTTGGTTTGATGTGTAAGGAGGCACACCTCAAGGGAATCCAAGAACTCGAGGGTAATCTCTGTGTATGTTGGGCATCCACCCAAGAAGGGGTGGCTTGTCATAATCCCCTAACATGTAGATACCTTGTGTAGGTTCTTGATGAATCCTACATGCTTGATAAAGTCCATGTCACCATAGTGTGTCGTCTCCAATTTTTATCCATGAAGCTCTACATAGAACTTATGTTGCTTGCCACTCCCAAGAGCTAGGCATAGTTTGGGGATGAATTGGGATGTAGCTGCCTCTGATGAAGCTCCTTCTTGGAGGGGTCGCGTGCTCATAGTTGAGAGAATTGAGATGAAGATTGGTAGATTGGTGTAGTGGTTGATCATTGCGGAAACGCTCAAAGAAGCTCGGGAAAGAGTGTTCAAGGAAGAGGTGCATGAAGTGTAAAGGAAACCCCCCCCTCTATATATAGGGAGGGGAGCACCTCGTCAGTGAAAAGTTGGTGGTACCGACATGCATGCCCATCTGCATGCTCTTGTTGTCTAGTATTGGTCAATGGTTGTGACTGAGTGAAGTACCGACACAAAAATTCCTCATGTAGATGGTACCGACATAAGCTGGTGTTACCGACTTTAGGGTTACCCATAGGTCAGAATTTGAACTTCATTAGATTATTTCACTTGTGGACGTTGAATGAGGAGCCACATACCACTCCTAGACTTGGTCTTTATGGTACCAATTTGCATGTTGGTACCACTGATATTTCACTATGAAGTCCTGCCAAGAGGCATCGGTAAGGAAATAAAATAATGTCAGTGGTACCGACCTGAGGGTCAGTGCTATCGAGATTCACATGTAGATGTTGGTTAAGTAAAACATCATGTCGGTAGCACCAGTTGGAAAGTCAATGCCACCCAAATTTCCATGTAAGCATCTGTATGTCGGGATTAGTATATATTTAAATCAACTCAGTGGTACTGAATAGGGAGTCTATGCCTCCGCAGATAGCAAAGTATCAATTTTGTCATGTGAGGTTGGTTCCACTGACTTGGAAGTCAGAAATACTAAGATCTCTAAAAACATCACTCACTATGTTAGTACTAACTGATATATTTACCAATGGTATCAATGGGTATATTAATGCCATTAAAAATCACCTATAGCATTATAAAAATATGGTCTTACCAAAGTTTGAGTTAGTGTCATCGACTTGGGAGTCATTGGTACCGACTTTGGGCATACAAAATCACATTATGGTTCTAATGTGAAGTTAGTGCCACTGAGGTTGAAGTTGGTGGCACCGACATTTCCTTATGCCTACGCGTGGAATAAACCCATTAAGGATCTTCTAAATGCATCAAAACTAAGTAAACGAATCAAATCTAAACATGCAAAATAAAACCTAATGAACTAAAAAATAAAACACGTACTTTCCTACCACCTAGGGACCTTGTTTAAAGTTGTAGGCTTGACATATTGAATAGCAACTAAATTGGTTTATCATGAGTGGGTGGTGAAGAATGATTTGGCAATCTCAATTCCACCCTATCATCATTAATTCCTGTAGTTAGGTATCCATGCCCCATGGAAATGATCACGTCTTTAGTAGCTTGAAATGGCTGCCCCAATAGAAATTTAGATCCCTTGCTCTCCTATACATCCATCATGACAAAGTTGACCGGATAGATGAATATGTCGATTTTCACTAGCACATCTTCATAGATACCATCATGCCTAACAATGGACTTATCTTCTAGAAATATGATCATGTAGGTCTTGGTCGTCTCCTTTAGTCCAAGATTCTTAAAAGTGGCAAATGGCATCAAATTGATGCTTGTCCCAAATCACATATGCCTCAATGAAGTTACATCTACCAGTTGAACAAGTACATTTTTAATCATCTTGTCTACTTCTTTATTGGTAGTTGTCTTTGAATTTATGCACCAATGACTCCATCAACAATAATGTGATTTGAATCTTTAATTCACCTCCTGTTGTTTATGATTTGATTCAGAAACATGTCATACGCCATGATTCACTCTATGGACTGTACCAAAGGAATGTTGATGTGGAGCTTCCCAAAGATGACTAGATATTTCATAAATGATGTATCTTTATTACCCAACTTTAGATTATTTGGACATGGAACCTGAGATGTATCTGTCTACACTGGTGGTGGTACTCTGATGTGAAATAACATATGAACTCTTAGGGGACCCCCCAAGTTTGTTGTAGAATAACCTTGTATTGTAACAAGATCTTATGTGGTTTTATTTTCTCATGGTTGGTCCTTCTTGAGCATAGTTTCCTTCTTCTCAATTGTGATTAATCCAATTTTGAGTAGAACCTAGACATGCTCTTGCTGCATGGATACCTCCTCTCTAATTAGGGAGCAGACATGGTGGCGGTGGAGCCTTTAGGTGCATCTCCTTGAAAAATCAATGTAGTTGGATTTTGTCTATTGTTAATCAAAGTCCCTACATTGGCTGGAGATCTCACTTGTGAATAATTCACAAGTTTTCCTATTGTCCATTCTTCCCTACAAGCTATAAGGAGAAGGAATCCCGATTTGTTGTGGCACATAGACATGCCAAGGTTGACGAATATATAAATATGGGGTCTCTTCATGACATACTCCTTCTCACTATAGATGGAAATATTCTTGTCATGTGGTTTGTGGTGATTAGTCTCCATGTTTCCAGGGAAAGGCTATTTTGTTGGCCTCTTTGGAAGTGCTACATCTGCTGCTATTTGTGAGATTTGAGTTTCCATAATTCTGGTTTGGGCTCCCTGATTATGTTTCTCTCTTTTTTTCTTGGACAATATATGACTCATTTTTAGTCATATATTTTCCAAACACGTCCTCTAACTTCTTAAGCCTTCTTGGACCTATTTCATGTTGATTTTGTATGGATCATTTTGTTGGTGCAACTGAGGCTGTTGCACCTGTAATAGGTCCTACTGAAAATTGTTGGGATCCTTACACGATCGTTAATACTTGTTTCTTATATTGTTATACTATTACATGTACATGCATTTTTCTTCCTCACTCTAGATGAGGTGGCAATCTTCTCCTTCAATTTCCTTGACAACTAAGCTATATGTGTGTCTTGAGCTGCATGACTTCACATGATTCCAACACACGCTTGGCTGTTGCAAGATGCTCACACTCATCACCCCATGATGGATTCCTAGCCATGTTCTTTGGTATCTCATGATGCTTTGATGCTATATTGTTTATAAAGAACCATACCCATGTACTATCCATAGTGATCCTCTCTCCCTTATGCAAGCCATGGTATAAGGTATTTTTTGACCATATGGATCAATCCCATGGTGTGGAACCTTCCTTAACATGTTTTGATAATGCTCCCAAGACTTTGAATACGATTCATTTGTATGGTTCTTGAAGCTATGCATTTTTATAACCAACTCATTTGTCTTTTGAGGATGAGAATACCTCTAAAAAATGAAGTTCATTTCATCCCAAGAGATTATAGATTTTGAAGGTAGACTAAGAAACCAAGCCTTTGCTTAGTCCAACAATGAGTAAGGAAACAACTTCAAATAGATCATTGTGTCTCGAATCCTATCTATCTTCAACATATCACATCTCTCAACAAAGATGTTAATGTCTTGCATCTAGTCCTCCATGTTAAGCCTATGGAATTCCTATGCTTTCATAAGTACAACCGAGGTTTGGATCAATTTTATAGCTTCCCACATTGACTACATGTCAACTAATATGACCCCACTGAGGTGTGTTGATGATGCCTTTATTTTCTCCCAGGTAGTCTGCTCATCATAAAAAATTACCATATCCTTGTTGTCTTTCCCGTGATTAGACATGTCTACATCTTATTCTTCTACATCAAGTTTTTATAGAATAATAGCATTCTCCTCTTTGTCCTCCAGTGTAACTGATGGTGTTATTGGCGGTGTGAATGGAATTAGCCCCAAATATGAGGCTACATATTTTTCAGCTTGTTGCAAGAGCCTTGCATAATCTGGCAATGGTGGTGTTGGGTCTCTGTATTGAGTGTTCTAAGTTTGGACCATAAACTAGTACATAAAAAGTAGAAATCACAATATGAGATCAAAAAATATTGGTTATGAGTAATTTTTTTTAACAATTATTGCTGATTGAAAAAAAATAAGAATGGTCTAGAGTGACTGGTTGTAGCACTCGTAGTGCTAACACTGCCAATTCCCCGATAACAACTCCCAGAAACCAATGCCAAAAACTTAACCCAACTTAATCGTGTATGTAATACAAAAGTGTACATGTCAAAATAGTAAGGGACTCAAAGAGGGCCATGTTGTCAATCTTAGGGAATTGGGACTGCTAGGGACTACTACTACTACTAACTAAAATAGACCATCTAGACCTAAGGAAATAGTTGGTTGGTTTAATTAAACTAAAAATTTGAAAGTAAAGAGAAAAGAATCAAATTGGTTTTAATATTAGAAGAATTGGTACTCTGCGATGATGGTTTCACCACAATGTGATTTGTATTATCTTTGCTTCTTTGTATTAGGTTTATTTAGTTTGCACTAACCGCTCACATTTTAGTATACTATTTAACCTAATTACTAACTCACTTTCACACTGTAAATATAGGTGATTAAATGGTAAGATCTCACTCTTGATAATTGATCTCACAATGGTTGGCAAACTTTGGTGGTGCATTATTGATTATGTTGATAATGGTTTTTCCAATTATTAATCCTACTCTCATAGTGATTAGGAATCTGATGCACTCATGATGATCAATCACATACATGACAAAGTAAATGAACTTCCATTATCAAAATCCAAAGCAAAGAAATCAATATTAAATAGAATATAAGCATGAAAGAATTCAACATCGGACTACTCCTGGGTCCTAGAGAACATGGAGATTATTCCCCTGATGCTTAACATGAGATAAAAAAAGGTTCAGATAAAAAGAATAACACAAAGAGTGGAAAACCCCTGAAAATAAGCGTCAAGACAATCCCATATGAAGATTGCTACAACAAGGGCATTTCAGCCATCAGACTTCCCCTTGAAGGTTCTCAAATGATCCTTGATCTACATCTTCATGTCTCTTTCTCTTGCATCTATGGTCTCCCATAGAACATATGGTAGCCTCCTTTCGTCCATCCTCTTATGTTTTCACCAACAAAAATTCCACTTATCCAAAAAAATGTTGGATGCTACTTTCTTTAATCACAGTCGTTAGAGAAATCTTGATGACACCTACTTGGACGTAAGTGCCACCAAATTGGCTCTTTGATTGACTCGGGAAACACTATCTGGGTGTCACTGACTTGAGTATTGGTGGGACTGATATTCTAATGAGGCACTCAAATAATTGATATCAGGACCACTAAGTTGGCCATTAGTGGTACTGACTTGTCATCTCAATAGTGTTAAGTCCCATCTGGGTGATATTGAGTTGACTCTGTGAAATTGCCTCCTTTTTCTCCATGTTAGTCGTGACGTTGGTGGTGAAAGATCTAGAGAGGGGTGAATAGAGTCCTTGTAAAATATTTAACCAAATTTGAAGTACAATGGAAATAAAATATGCAACCACAAGAGAGAGACATGATTTAGAGTAGTTCTGTCTATGACGTCAGTCTACTACATAGTTGTTGCCAACTAGGATCTGCAACAAATAATTGTATTAATATATCAGTGAGGACAAATTACAAAATAGTTATTGCAACTAAATCCTCCTTTACCGGCCATAGAAGAGCACCACCAAACCTCTTCTTTTATGGATGCACAGACAGATGAGGAAGAGCATCACACACCTCTTCTTTTACAGAAACATCGAGGGTAGAGGAAGAGCACCACCATATCTCTTATTTTATAGAAACACTGAGGACCGAGGAAGAGAATCACCACACCTCTTCTTTTACAGATGCACTCACTACAAGAAATCTTGTCAATACTGACACCTTGTCCTGACACCATGTGTTTTAAGTCGGTATAAGTTGCATTTTACCAGCACTCACATGTCAGTCGTCGAGAAAGAAAAGGCGAGAACTAATAGATAGTGCTTGCTTCCTCACCTTCTGCCGACCCTAAGCCCCTATTTGGTTCGGGACTGGGATTCTGTAGTCTGGACTGGGTTAGACGGGGTTAGTCAGGATCCAATCTAATTCTGTGTGGCAACCCAATCTGATTCTATTTGGCAACCCAGTCTGATTCTGGTCAGTTGGTCTGGTTTGAGTCTGAATTCAGTCTAATTTTGTTTGGCTACCAGTCTGGATTCAGTTTGATTTTGTTTGGAAACCTAGTCAGGATCTTCTTATTCTATCATGTTCTTACAGAACTATTTTAACAATTACAAAGAATGTGAAGTTGTGATGCCACTTCAATATAAGTTCAAAATTTACAAAAAATATTTAATTGTATAATGTGGGTGCTAGTTTTTGTTATTTAATGAAGTGAATATAAGATATGAGTATGCTCATTTTATGTGTTTATTTAAAATAAATTAAACTTTATAGTTGTCTTGCATGGCATGCTCATGTTGTATATATGTATAGTTGTACATATTCGATCCTGTAATTGGAAACTGACAAGATAATTGAAATTGTCATAATATAACATAAATTATGCAATGCACAAGTAGCAAAGTAAATATGATAACATTTTCATCATAACTTAAACAACAACAAAAAATGATAATAACATATTTTATTCCTGGGCAAATACATCATGGACCAAGGGAGAGCGGACAAAAAAGGAGAGGCATGCCCTGGGCCTAGACATAGACACCCATACACACATGCTAATATGGTGACCAGACACTATGGTGGGCAGTCTTCGATGTGGAGGATGATTTATATTGATTCCAGGTAGGACCATCTCAGTTGGCCCACTTTAGGGCCTCATCGTACTCGTCCCATGACACGAAACAAGCTTCCTGCAACGGCTAATTGGGTTGTTTGATGTCATCTTTTGGCCAATCAAATAGCAATGGAAGATGATGAACAGGATGAGTGACCCCATCCTTGCCTTATTCCTGGTTCCCATATTTGCCCTCCTCATGTGTATCCTTGCAACTGTTTTTGTAGACAAGGTTTTCTTCAACATATTTTTGTAACTTTGATAGAGACATCAATATTTTTTCAAACTTTGCCTGTGACTTTGAGAACAATGTCGACATATAAATTTAATAAATAAATATAAGTATGAGCAAATAATGATTATAGCAAACTAACTGTGACAATAATCTATACAAATAAATGTTGCTAAGCAAACTTATCTAAATACAAGTTTGAATGTGATGTAAGTCTTCTAAACATAAGAGTAAAGTAGAAGTTTGATCAAATGATGGTAAGAACAAACTAATGATGCGCATAAGTTTTACAACTAAATGTTTCCAAGCAAACATAAACAAATATAATTTTGAGCAAATATGTTACAACTTCATTTGTTCGTTTCATCGCCTAATCTTGTAGTTGTATTGTTGATGTTTTCATCATTGTTAAGGTATTCAACAACTCCAGGTGGGTAAGTGTGACAAGTCATCACAAATTTGTGTTGAATGGTGTGTTGCACGGCCAATGGTGAGAGAGGAAATAAACTTCTGAAAATAAAAAGATTTTCTCTTACAAACTCTCTCCTGAGGTACTACCATCGCATTTGCACCTTACTCAAAGATATGTAAGGCCCCCCTATTATGTTTCGAAAGTCACGCCATGCCTCCCTCCAAGATTGTGCAGTATATACTCCATTCACTCATCTCCCCATGTCATATTGGTTTCTCATCAAACCTCTGAGAACCATATCAAGCTTTGTACACCATATAACATACGGTGTTGTGTGTTGGCTAGCCATATTATAAATATATGTATGTAATATATTGCAATAGTAAGATAATTTAAATATGATAATTCAAATATAGATAATTTAATGTGCATATAATAAAGGGGCTCCTGTGTAGTTAAGCCATAAATAGATATGGATGAGTACGCATTAAACCATAGAAAAGGAATCAATTTTGTTTGACAAATTGTTTCCATAAAAAGATCATACATAAAGTAGCAAGCTTATGATGTTGCTTTAATAACAATGAAACTCAGGGGTCCAATTGTAGAAAGTTAAAAACAGAGCATACACAAAGTAGTAAAAAGATATATTCTTGTAACTTCATTCGTTGCTCTCATGACCTACTCCTGCAACTCCATTGTTGTTGTTTTCAACATTGTTTAAGTATTCTGCAACTCCTGGGGGGATCACATATTGTGCTAAGGGATGAGGAGCAATAAATGTTCCAAAAGGAAACAATTTTGTCTGATAAAGTCTTTCTTTAGGTTCTTCCAAATGGTATGATAAAGTCTTTCTTTAGGTCCTTCCAAATGGTTTTCAACTGGTTCAAAGTTATGAAATGCATCAACGTTATGTTTTGAATGTCAGTCTATGTCTCCATCCAAACCTCTTGAGTATAAAATCCATGGACACGTCTCCCCATGTCATACTGACTTCTCATGGCATCAAGTAGGATTTGATCATGCTCTGGATTCCATAAAGCAAACACGTTCGTTGGATGCCCGACCATATTACAGATTCTGTAAGTAATATATTTCAGAAGTAAGGGTGTATATCAAAATCATGCGGATATAATATGATTATTTGGTTTTAAATAACATACACTCTCCATAAAACATTCAACAACATTACGATAAAAATCAGCAACCTTATAATGTAATTTAACATTTAAATCAGAGGATGAATTAAGAAAGTTTATAATGTTAATAACATCCAATGATAGACAATCGAAATTGATAAGACAATCTACATCTAACCCTGTTATTCAACGTTATGGTGTCATAGGAGGTGAAGGAATGTCTAAAAGAAGACTACAACTATCCTCCAACTTCTGAACGGAAGTTTGTAAAACTTCATAGTCGTACATTCTGTAGGTGTAAACATGTTCGAAGTCGTGATGGATTTCAAAAAAGTCCTTCATGTTCATTGCCTGTCCCCACACTTATTTGCACTCACAAGTTAGTAACATAATATCAGCCTTCAAAGAATCAATTGTTGGGGGGAGATCGACTGTCCAATGAAAGTATTTGCATCGGTCTTTTGCCTATAATATTTTCTGAAGTTCGAGTTAATAACAACGCATGCGCAATGTACTTAGGAAGTGAAGATGACTATTTATGATTTTACTATCACACCTGGCAAGAAGGACATATGTAATATATTTTGCCCAGCCTTTCACTCAGAATGCCAAAGTCATATAACCCATCATCCTCTGTGTTAAGCTGCAAGGCTGCAACCAGACCACAATCACACCTCAGACCTTCAGATGGATTCATCGACATCTAAAACATGATTGATGATTACTAACATAATGTTGGGTTCAAAACTTAGATTTCTACGAAATAGTTTCATGTAATACATCACCCTCCCTTGCATCGGCTAGAGTTGTTTGTTGTAGAGAACTCAGGTCGACCCCATTGGGTGGGATGCTAGATGTTGAACTATTTTCTGGGATTTCCTCCATCATAGTGTCACCATCATTCTAGTGACGTATAAAATTATGGAGGATACAACAAGCCATTATGAGGTGACACTGTGAATGTATAGGATATTTCACCCCTTTTTTAAGGTAGGCAAACCGCCTCTTCAGCACACCGAATGCTCTTTCTACAACATTACATAATTGAGCATGGCGGTGGTTGAACATCTCCTTCTTGTTGTTGTATGAATGTCTATTTCCTCAGTACTCATAAATATGGTAAGTTGTGTTGCAATAAGGTGCAAAAAAACTGACGAGTGTTGGCGTACCCTACATCAACTAGGTAAAACTTTCCTGGCAGTACTTTAAAACCGCCCGTGGTCATTGTTGCTTGTAGGACCCTTTGGTAAGTAGTCGATCCCTCCCACCTAGTCATGACATATGTAAACTCCATTGAAAAGTCTACTACAACCATGACATTCAGAGAGACATTCCCTTTTCTGTCTCGGTAACAATTTTTCTTATCACGTTTGACCAAGACTGGGATGTGTGTCACGTTAATTGCCCCGATGACATTCTACAACACCAAAATCAGGTGTAAACATACAAAGTAAATGAAAATGATTATAAATTGTAGGGGATAAATATTACCTTGAAGTAAGGGTAGAACCTTGGGCTGTCCAATATACGACGATGTGTTGTTGTGCTTATGGATGCAGTTTGCATGACAACATAGTCATGGCACAACACACACACCCCATCCAATACTTCATTGAACTTTCTGCTTATGGTCTCACCAGAATGAATGTAGTCCTCAGCCCAAACACGATTTGTATGGCCATGGCTAACCATTTGTAGGAAGTAGCATACAACCTCAACTGATGAGACGCCTCTTCTACTTTGTAACAAGCCACGACTCTCAAGCTTGTCCAAGAGGGCTATTATAGTCTGTGGTTCATTTGGTATAGGTCATAAGCCCTTTGTTCATGACTGGTTATGATTTCTAAAACCTTTTGGTGGCCACTCCTAATACTAAATGACCTAGGTATTGTAGGTGGTATGTCGTCATCATCGGAAATCTCATCCATGATGGAGTTCACTATTGACTCAGCTATTGCATCAACAATGTGATTTTCTGGACCAGACATGATATCTAAAATGTTTGTGAGGAGGTCAGTTGAGTTTGTATGATCACTAGCAGACATGATGCCTATAATTAAAAGGATAAAAACCTTGATGTGATGACTAAAATAAAAAGAATAACAACTTGAACATAATATGAAAGATTTGACAAGAAAAAAAAGACATCAACATTACATACAAATTAGATGGTACGGGAAACAAATGTTTGTCTGAGAAAGTGATTATTACAACAATAAAGAAAATTGAAATTGATGTCCCCAAACATACAAAACATAATGGCAAAAGAAAGTTCTAACTTATGATGTTGAAGGACCTCTGCTATTCCCACTTGTGCCAGCTTCATTGATTCCAGTATACCACACAAATGGCATACTTGATGTGCTGTTGAAGTTTGGTGATGGAGACTACGAAGCAAATCCCTACTGAGATGGCACAAAAGAGGATGGAATTGAAGGTAGTGGTGTTGCACTACCGCCTTGGGACCTTTCCCAAAGGTCTTGCAACCATATTGTTATTTTGGGTGGTGTGTGTGTAAGGCTGAGGTAGATGTTGTGATTTATTGACTCCTTTATGACGTTCACAAGTGTTGTAAATATTGGGCTAGGGGCATCAGGGAAAGTGTCATTGAAATGTTGCAAAATTATTGCAAACTCTTCTTTCTCAATGGCTCTGGTGGCCAAACTTGTGCCTAACTCGTGTACCTTTACGTACACCTGTGTGAATTCAGATAAACTTCATTAGAAAGCACACATCACTCTTGTGACATTGATGGTCGCTTCCTGCGTGTGTGGATAGGAGGAGTCCTTCCCCCAACACCCTGGGTATCTGTTCTGCCTCCCCCAGTGTCACCCTCACTTTGCATCCCAAGTGTGCCTATGTCCGGTTCTCCTACTGGGGTTTCTGTGTTCATGGGTGTATCAAACACATCTAATTCGACAACAACTTCATCCTCAGAGGCAACGTCGGATGGTATTTGTCTATCTATAAAAGTCATTGCATGATGTCCTCTAGCAATGTTCCTCCCTGCCATCAACTCAATGTCGTAGTATTGGGGAAATGGTTGCTTAATCAACCTAGCAAGATCCTTGTTTGCCTAAGTATAAAAAAGTTTTTATTAGGAGATTTATATGTAAATGTAGGACATTACTTTTGGGGTTAGGGTATGATTATTGTACATACCGCAAGGCTCTCCCTCCACTCAGGGGTTTCAGGCAGCTTGGGCTTGTTCCCAGTGTCATCCCATCCGATGCCACTCTTGTTGGTGACAAGCTTCAATCTGGCATAGTCCTTCCTCAGGTTCTTCCACTGAGTTTTTACATGCTCTAGAGAACAACCCGACTTCCCCATCCTATTTTGCAAATCACAAAGTGCCTCCCTCGAAGTGTCCCTAGTAAACTGGCTGTCAATACACCTTCCTACATTATACTGCCTCTGCAATGCTGAAACTAGAGCGTCGTCAGACTCTCTTGACCAAACAATATGGAACCTGGGGTTTGTGAAAGGCATACTCGCGTAGGTGCTGCTATATATAATGACAGTAAGGGCGTTTATAGTAATAGTAAATTTATAACATGTATGGTTTTCAATAGGTACAACCCATGACAATACAATAATCCTTGTGCAAATAATGAATTTGTTTTGGGGCCCATCCCAAACCTAGCAGTTGGATGTGAATGTTTAGGAAAGATACCCATGTATGTGAATTACTGAATTTGTGTTACACAACATTCCAATTTACGTGAACTAGAGACAACAATATGCATAAGATTGTTCTAGAAAGACTGGAGACAGAACTTGAAATTATATTTTCCATCATATGTTTTCCTGTCATAAAATCTTACATCTTCCCTTACACAAATCAGATCATGCATCTATTTTCATTCCAACTAAAAAACAGAAGTTCAATAATATTTTTTTCTTTAAACCTACGTAGATGTGGATGTAATTAGTGCTACATAGCTATAAAATCATTTATATTCAACCCAATGATAGGAAGAAGTTTGATTAACAATCAGTCAAATCCATCCAATATGTAATTAGACATAGATTGGACCAACTAATACATATAAACCTCAAAGCTCAAACACACAAATAGACTATTAAAACCCCTTTCCACCCCAAACTCATATTTTTAAGGGACCCCTGACTGATAAGACATTTCTATACACACACTACTAATTTGGAGACTTTTGTTACTATGATTGACATCAGATGATTCCAAATTCAGTTGACACACACATCATTCAATTGAAAGAACATGTGATAGATGAACTAGTCTGAAGTTTTTTTCTTGATATATGAAAATACATTGCTATATATATAATATTTGACATTAGTGAAAAGTTCCATCTGAACTAGAAATGTATTAGGTTGTGCTAGCTTTCTAGGACAGACGTTCTTCAATTCCTACTCCTACCTACACACCCAATAGTCTACCAAAAACCTCTTTCCTACCGAAAACCACCTCATTTTAACCCTAGACCACTTTCATCACATTGTGAATTAGGGTACCAGTTTAATCACATTGTGAATTCGACCTCATTTTTTCAGTTAACATAGATTATCTATAGCTTGACATACCAGCTATTGCAATGTAGTACACTATTTAACCTAACTACGAACCCACTCCCACAATGCCAATATACATGATTAAACGATATGATCACTTCTTAGCCAACCCTTACAATTCTTATTGATTATGTTGATAATGGCTTCTTCAAATATTAATCTTTCTCTTAGAGTAATTAACAATCTAACAACACATATTTATGGTGATGAAGCACAAATAAGGCAAATCAATGATATTACATACTCAACAATTAAAGACAAGAAATTTATATTAAATTGAAAATAAACATGCACTAAGTCAGCATATGCCTTAATTAGCTTACAATTTTGTAATGAAAACATGTGCGTAAAAATATTGATCATCCTCAACAAACAATGCTTTAGATTTGGTTCAAATAGTACAATAACATACAAATGTGAATATATCATTCTAACCATCTGTGAATCAACAGACACAAAGTAGTCCTCTCCACCCATAGAGAAAACAACTACTATCCAAGCAACCAATTATGAAAACAAACATCAAAATTAGACCACTAAACAAACAAGTAAGTCAATATAGAGAGATATCATGGGAAGTCCTAAATATGCTGAGTGTATCACAAGATCTCCCTAGCTATACTGCTCTATTGAAAATGTCATCTAATAGGATGTAGTTTCCTAAATATTTGTAAAATAAGGGAATAAATCTTTATATGTGGCCTACCATTTATAGGAGAGGGTGAGTTAGTGAATGGGTGGCATGGAATAAAACATCTTTAAGCTAAACTATGCTACCGCATATATGTGGCCTACCACTAGAACCCAGTCCAATAATAACTGTCAGTACAGTGTGCTTTAGCCTAAAAGGTAAAATGAATATGGATTTGAGTTGTTTATCAGGTTACTAGCTAAACTATGCTACCACATAAATATTGACCCTTTCACTTAGAATACATGACAAAATAAAAGTTTGTAATCTTAACTTTATATTACATGACATTTTTAAAATCACTTTAATATAAAATGTGATAGATCTCCATTAGGTCTGAAACCAGATTGAGTATGCTCAGTTGCATCCCATGATGCATTTTATATTTAAATCCAGACAAACATATGAGGTAGTTTTCAGATGTCAGTTTGCAATGGATGATATGCAATGCTTCAAATGTCATTTTTTCAGTCTATGATGTGAGGTATTTCACTTGAGATGAAGGAAGCATTTTTCAGTAGATGATATGAGGTATTTCACTTGAGATGTCATTAGGCACACACCCATGATGCATTTTTCAGTACAAACACAACAACACAAAATCAGAAGAACAAAAATCCATACTACAAAACATTACTGATCTATAGTTGCAGTATATCATAATGTCGTTAGTAGGCCAATTTTTGTTGAATATTTAGAAGGTATTCATAAAAATTAGGGGCACAACACCATCAAAGATTCGACTGACATATAGGGATGAATGACAAATACTTATGGATTTGATCCACAACACCATCAAAGATCAATAATCATCTATACATGTAGTCATACAACTAATTATCTGGAAGGTGAGTCACTTTATTCTTGTAACATGTTCTGAGAACTATGTTAGACTGTCGCGAAGAAGAGGGGCATACCTTACTAATCGAGAACAAGAGTGATGAAGGTCAGATTTTGGTTCCATAGTAGAAAACATTACTGATCTATTTTGCCATATTACATGTCAGCGGATCAAATTTTGAATTCAATACAGATGACGGTCGACATTAGGGGCACTCATTTTCATGTGTGCTTATGCTACACCAAACGAGATTCAACAAAAGTTCAATCGGGAGAATGGAATACCTGGAAGGGAGATTGAGAACAATCACGAACCAACCAGCACATAGATGACCAACAGTTATGAACAACACAGATAAGCAGCACGGATCAGCAGCAGGGATTAGCACAGGGAAAATTATTGCGTCAGTTAACTTATGGATTCAGTATAAAAACGAAGACAATATTCAACATCGCCAACCTTTTCAGAAGTGGTCGACAACGAGTAGAAGTTGCGGAATCGCCGGGATGAGCAGCACCGCCGGAACACCAGGGATGACCACCACCTTCGGAATACCAAGGACGAGCACCAACTTCAGAGAATAAGTGCTCCAAGTTGCGTAGGTTGATGTGAAGGAGCTCGATGCACAACACAATGAATATGAAGTATAACACAGGCACTGTTTGCCCTGGCTAGGATTTGACCTATGCGTCAACAAGTTGGGACGATGACAACTCAAGCTAAGTCAGGTGGACGGTGACAATAGACAATGGCCAGAAGGACATGACATGAGTACCTTGCTTTCCCAGGATGTAGCCGCCCTAGTAGGTCGGCGGTCACATATGGTCGCATTGAATCACCACATGTACGCCCCTCCCGACGTCTACTGACTGAAAAACACTAGAGGGGGGGGGTGAATAGAGTTTTTATGATTATGTTAACAATAATTTAACTCAAGCAACCAACCACAAGAATATTGGACAAGGGGACAAGGATTTAGAGTGGTTCCTACCTTAGCAAATACTAAGGTAGTCAGTCCACTACCCGGTTGCTTACCCAACCGGGATTTGGAAAGAATTTAATTTTGTTACCTCGCAAGGACTTTACATAAAATTACAATTCTCTCCCTAAACCCTTCAAGCAGCCTTCACCTTGAAGTAATTGCACCACCTTGAAACAGCCTTCACCTAGAAGTAATTGCACCAACTTTGAAGCAGCCTTCCTTCTAAAGTAGCTTCCCGTAGCAATAGCCTTCTTGAAGTAGCTTCCCATTGCAATAGCCTTCTTAAAGTAGCTTGAATTCCACCTTCTCCTCTGAGAAGAACCTTCTCCAATCCGCATCCTCCAACCCTAGGAGTAGCAAGGAGAATACAAAGAATAAAAAGAACAAGAAGGAAAATAGAAAGTACAACTTATCCTTTGAAGCACAAGGCTTGATTTGCCTATATCAAGCGTATTGATCTCCTAACCAATGAGTGTAGAAGTGTAAGTGCTGTGGAATGGAGATGCTAGCCTATAGGACACGAAATAGGAGCAATGGGAATGAATAGCCAATGTTGGAATTGCTCTATTGCTCAAAACAGATTGCCAATGAGTATTCAATCTCAAGTGTAGCACAAGTGTAGCTTAGGTGTGTTTTGGTGTCCTAAGGCATGTCCTATTTATAGGAATGACCTACAAGTGCTTAAGGACATTCTAGACACTTTCTAGGGGGTTCTAAGTGCTTAACTAGCCGTTAGGTATAAGTTAGGTGCATTAGTAATGGCTAGTTACTTTATTCTGCAGTTGCTGTCAGAGTCCATCTTGGTCGAGGAATTGTCGACCGAAATACCTACTCGGTCGAAGTTTTGTCGACCGACAGGCTCTCTGGATCAACGTTCATCTCCAACTGCCAACTACCTTGTCAGCTGTGTCTAACGACTACTTGGGTCTTTCTCGGTCGAAGAGTTTGTCGACCGAGAGTGTCTCGGTCGAGGAGTTTGTCGACCGAGATTGACCTTGTTTCAATATTTCAATTAAAGTACTAAGTGTGTAAGTGAGTGTGCATATGTGACACTGTTGAAGGGGATGGCCTAACTAAGTGTGGTGTTTAGCTAGGGAAGATCTAACTCTTGATTTACATGAAGTCTAAGTACTTGTATATTATATATTTGTACAAGTTTACAATTGATTACATTTCATGACATTTACAATCATTCAAGCATATAGATTCCCTAGAGATTTGTCATCCACCCTATTCCTGCAACACTCAAATAGCACGTTAGATCAACAAGAATGAAATGTTTGTCATCATCGAAACAAAGGGATTTATCATAATGTCCAATTTATCCAACAATCTCCCCCTTTTTGAAGATGACAAACATTTCCTAAATATGAAATAAGGAAATATAAAGCATGTGAGTTTCATACCTGAAGATTACCTTTTGTAGCCATTCTTGTTTTGCAAGTGAGTGCTGGTCATCAAGATGAAACTCATTTATATTTTGATTTTATATTCTTTCTCCCCCTTTGTCATTTCAAAAAGATATCCATGTTGAATATTTTGTATTTCTTCTCCCCCTTAATTTTAGACTATGCTCCCCCTTAAATAGATATTCTATTAGGAACATGGATTTAATATCATTTTTGTCTAATTTAGTCACAATTTGTTTCTCAATCATTTGCAAAGGTTGTTAAGCCTTGAAATGATATGAGATTCCTTTAAGTACAAGATATATCATTTTTATGAAGTTCATAGATTTCTTCATAACCAAGAGTAAAAATACTAAGGTCGTAACAAGCTCCAAAAGATGTTTACAATGTTTTTGTAAGCTTCTTAATCAAATAATCAAATTTGTTTGTATGAGCTCCCCCTTAATCTTACCATTTAAGCAATTTAAAACTTCTAAGGTCATAGATGATTTTAAATTAGGATTTTGACCTTTATCAAAAGTATATTAAGATTAAGTATAATAAAATGATGTCCAAATACGCATTTTGTCAAAGCTTATTTTAGGTCGTCCTTGACTACGACCATAGCGCCCCTTGGTCAAATTTTATTTCAACCAAGAGGCAAAAATTGCAGATTTCCAATTTAAGCACTCATATGTGAAGTACTTGATTAGATATCAATTTTGAAGCATGTTTAGTGATACTCAATATGAAAACATCCTCTTAAAAATGAAAGCACGATTAATATCTCAAGGATGCCAATTGAGAAATTTTTATCTTATGTGTTGCAAGCATTTCTAAGAGACATATCATCATTGAATTATTTTGCTTGCCTATGTATCATCAAGGATCCATGCATACAATTATCATTATCTATTCATGCTAACACAACATCATCATGATGAAAATGATAATTCCATGATTGTAATCACATGATTTCTATATGGGTAGACCAGAAAATACTTTAGGAAAAATCATGTGAATAATGATAAAACAAAAATTTCCTTTTTATTAAGCTAAGCATAATTTCAGTTTTAACTTAAATCATTTAGAGAATAAACCAAATTAATCTCATATAAGTTTTCAGGGATGATTTCCAAAATATATACAATAATTAATCACAAATAGATAGCAATTTGATCAATTACAAAAAGAATTCAGCAATTTTACAGCAGACTGGAAATCAGTGACATGCTCGGTCGACAATTTCTCGACCGAGGTTCACTCGGTCGACAGATTCTCGACCGACAAAGTTTGTGGAATATTTTCAGAACTGTTAATTTATTCCAAGCAAAATAAGATTATGCAAGTTAGAGCTTGATTGTGTTGAGATATGACATTTGTATATCAAGAATCAGTTTAGGTCAAATCTCAACTAGTTAATTTTAAGCTACTAAGTTTTAGGAATCCAAGATAAATCATCATTCTTTTTCTTATATGGGCATGAAAATGAATAATGTCCAAGACACATGCAATAATGACAACTAATAGAGTCAACTTCATTTCTCTTTCTAGGAATTGTGTTCCTAGGTACAAACACAATCTTAGTCTTGGATGCTTTAACTCTTTTGGGTTTATTTCTCCTTGGATCATATCCTAATCCTTTTCTTCCATTATAACTAGAGGAAATTTTCAGAATATTTTCAAGCATGTCATTTCCTCTTAACTCATTTACATTTCTTTGTGACTTAGCAATATCATCCATCTTCTTGTTTATATCTTTCTTTGCTTGATCTAAATCAGATACTAGAGAGTTTCTTTCTTTGACAACCTCATCATAATCTAAATGTGAACATAGAACAGGTTGTTTCTGAAGATCATTCACTTGGGTTTGCAAGTTTAACTTTTCTAAGGAAAGAAGATTGCAATTAGCTTCTACCGATTTTAACTTAAGATCATAATCTTCATTTTCGTTTTTGAGATTTTCATTTTCGGATACAAGAGCAAGAAGTTTAACATTTAAATCATCATTTACTTTATTTGATTTCTTAAGTTTCTTCTTGCACTCAATATATTTCTCATGGGTATCTTGAAGACTAGAAATTAGATCTTCTTTTGGTAGATCATAAAGACTTACCTCTTCTTTGTCTTCATTTGTTGTAGCAATGAGGCATTCTACTTCTTCTTTTCCATCATCACTATCATCACTTGAATCATCCCATGCAGCTTTATATGCTCTTTCTTTCTTGTTGTGAGATGATTTCTTCCCTTTCTTGAGTTTTGGACAATCACCTTTCATGTGTCCCTTTTTGCCACATTCAAAGCACCTGGAAGAAGAAACACTAGAAGTTTTATTAGTTTTAAAACTTTTATATTGCTTACCATTTACAATGAGAGTTTCTTCTTCACTATCATCTTCACTTGTGTCATGAGTGTCCTTGGTTGATGCTTTGAATGCAAT
Organism: Alisma plantago-aquatica; assembly: GCA_963693085.1. Taxonomy (NCBI): domain Eukaryota; kingdom Viridiplantae; phylum Streptophyta; class Magnoliopsida; order Alismatales; family Alismataceae; genus Alisma; species Alisma plantago-aquatica. The sequence continues at coordinate 378,883,318 of OY856409.1, read as the reverse complement.
GTCCTTCTTTTTGCCTTGTTGACGTTCACGTTCTCTTCTTTCTTCCTCTTCTAAAGTTGCCTCATGAGCTTCTAGATTGCCAATGAGTTGCTCCATTTTCAGTTTAGTGAGATCATTAGCTTCTTCAATGGCTGTCACCTTGGGCTTGTATTTGGGAGGAAGTGATCGAAGTACCTTTGATACCTGGTCTTCTTCAAGAATAGTTTTTCCTAAGGCATTTAAACCATTAATAATAGAAGAGAATTTTGCAAACATTTCACTAATGGATTCATTTGGATCCATATGAAAGTGTTCAAACTTCTGTTTAAGCATACTAATCTTAGAATTCTTAACTTGAACTGTACCTTCATAAGTTATGGACAGTCTATGCCAAATGTCATAGGCTGTGTCACAATTTGATATTTTATTAAATTCTCCTACTGAAATTGAACAATATAAAATGCTTACAGCTTTGGCATTCATTTGAACCAACTTTATCATATTTGCATCCCATTATGCATATTGCGTTTGAGGAAGCTCGTATGGAGTTGACACCATCCTCCATAAGTCCCAACTGATGCCTTGGAAGTAGAACTGCATCCTTCTCTTCCAATATGTGTAGTTTGTTCCATCAAACGCTGGAGGCCTAGCAACAAATGTCCCTTCAAGGTTAAGGTTGTTGAGCACCCTGTCACCCATTCTTCAAGACCTTGTTAGGGTTCCTTGAAGCCTGCTCTGATACCAATTGAAAAACACTAGAGGGGGGGTGAATAGAGTTTTTATGATTATTTTAACAATAATTTAACTCAAGCAACCAACCACAAGAATATTGGACAAGGGGACAAGGATTTAGAGTGGTTCCTACCTTAAGAAATACTAAGGTAGTCGGTCCACTACCCGGTTGCTTACCCAACCGGGATTTGGAAAGAATTTAATTTTATTACCTCGTAAGGACTTTACATAAAATTACAATTCTCTCCCTAAACCCTTCAAGCAGCCTTCACCTTGAAGTAATTGCACCACCTTGAAGCAGCCTTCACCTAGAAGTAATTGCACCAACTTTGAAGCAGCCTTCCTTCTGAAGTAGCTTCCCGTTGCAATAGCCTTCTTGAAGTAGCTTCCAGTTGCAATAGCCTTCTTAAAGTAGCTTGAAGTCCACCTTCTCCTCCGAGAAGAACCTTCTCCAATCCGCAGCCTCCAACCCTAGGAGTAGCAAGGAGAATACAAAGAATAAAAAGAACAAAAAGGAAAATAGAAAGTACAACTTATCCTTTGAAGCACAAGGCTTGATTTGCCTATATCAAGTGTATTGATCTCCTAACCAATGAGTGTAGAAGTGTAAGTGCTGTGGAAAGGAGATGCTAGCCTATAGGACACGAAATAGGAGCAATGGGAATGAATAGCCAATGTTGGAATTGCTCTATTGCTCAAAACAGATTGCCAATGAGTATTCAATCTCAAGTGTAGCAAAAGTGTAGCTTAGGTGTGTTTTGGTGTCCTAAGGCATGTCCTATTTATAGGAATGACCTACAAGTGCTTAAGGATGTTCTAGACACTTTCTAGGGGGTTCTAAGTGCTTAACTAGCCGTTAGGTATAAGTTAGGTGCATTAGTAACGACTAGTTACTTTATTCTGCAGTTGCTGTCAGAGTCCATCTTGGTCGAGGAATTGTCGACCGAAATACCTACTCGGTCGAAGTTTTGTCGAATGACAGGCTCTCTGGATCAACGTTCATCTCCAACTGCCAACTACCTTGTCAGTTGTGTCTAACGGCTACTTGGGTCTTTCTCGGTCAAAGAGTTTGTCGACCGAGAGTGTCTCGGTCGAGGAGTTTGTCGACCGAGATTGACTTTGTTTCAATATTTCAATTAAAGTATTAAGTGTGTATGTGAGTGTGCATATGTGACACTGTTGAAGGGGATGGCCTAACTAAGTGTGGTGTTTAGCTAGGTAAGATCTAACGCTTGATTTACATGAAGTCTAAGTACTTGTACATTATATATTTGTACAAGTTTACAATTGATTACATTTCATGACATTTACAATCATTCAAGCATATAGATTCCCTAGAGCTTTGTCATCCACCCTATTCCTGCAACACTCAAATAGCATGTTAGATCAACAAGAATGAAATGTTTATCATCATCGAAACAAAGGGATTTATCATAATGTCCAATTTATCCAACAATCTCCCCCTTTTTGAAGATGACAAACATTTCCTAAATATGAAATAAGGAAATATAAAGCATGTGAGTTTCATACCTGAAGATTACCTTTTGTAGCCATTCTTGTTTTGCAAGTGAGTGCTGGTCATCAAGATGAAACTCATTTATATTTTGATTTTATATTCTTTCTCCCCCTTTGTCATTTCAAAAAGATATCCAGGTTGAATATTTTATATTTCTTCTCCCCCTTAATTTTAGACTATGCTCCCCCTTAAATAGATATTCTATTAGGAACATGGATTTAATATCATTTTTGTCTAATTTAGTCACAATTTGTTTCTCAATCATTTGCAAAGGTTGTTAAGCCTTGAAATGATATGAGATTCCTTTAAGTACAAGATATATCATTTTGACGAAGTTCATAGATTTCTTCATAACCAAGAGTAAAAATACTAAGGTCGTAACAAGCTCCAAAAGATGTTTACAATGTTTTTGTAAGCTTCTTAATCAAATAATCAAATTTGTTTGTATGAGCTCCCCCTTAATCTTACCATTTAAGCAATTTAAAACTTCTAAGGTCATAGATGATTTTAAATTAGGATTTTGACCTTTATCAAAAGTATAATAAGATTAAGTATAATAAAATGATGTCCAAATAAGCATTTTGTCAAAGTTTATTTTAGGTCGTCCTTGACTACGACCATAGCGCCCCTTGGTCAAATTTTATTTCAACCAAGAGGCAAAAATTGCAGATTTCCAATTTAAGCACTCATATGTGAAGTACTTGATTAGATATCAATTTTGAAGCATGTTTAGTGATACTCAATATGAAAACATCCTCTTAAAAATGAAAGCACGATTAATATCTCAAGTGTTTTAAAGATGCCAATTGAGAAAGTTTTATCTTATGTGTTGCAAGCATTTCTAAGAGACATATCATCATTGAATTATTTTGCTTGCCTATGTATCATCAAGGATCCATGCATACAATTATCATTATCTATTCGTGCTAACACATCATCATCATGATGAAAATGATAATTCCATGATTGTAATCACATGATTTCTATATGGGTAGACCAGAAAATACTTTAGGAAAAATCATGTGAATAATGATAAAACAGAAATTTCCTTTTTATTAAGCTAAGCATAATTTCAGTTTTAACTTAAATCATTTAGAGAATAAACCAAATTAATCTCATATAAGTTTTCAGGGATGATTTCCAAAATATATACAATCATTAATCACAAATAGATAGCAATTTGATCAATTACAAAAAGAATTCAGTAATTTTACAGCAGACTGGAAATCAGTGACATGCTCGGTCGACAATTTCTCGACCGAGGTTCACTCGGTCTACATATTCTCGACTGACAAAGTTTCTGGAATATTTTTAGAACTGTTAATTTATTCCAAGCAAAATAAGATTATGCAAGTTAGAGCTCGATTGTGTTGAGATATGACATTTGTATATCAAGAATCAGTTTAGGTCAAATCTCAACTAGTTAATTTTAAGCTACTAAGTTTTAGGAATCCAAGCTAAATCATCATTCTTTTTCTTATATGGGCATGAAAATGAATAATGTCCAAGACACATGCAATAATGACAACTAATAGAGTCAACTTCATTTCTCTTTCTAGGAATTGTGTTCCTAGGTACAAACACAATCTTAGTCTTGGATGCTTTAACTCTTTTGGGTTTATTTCTCCTTGGATCATATCCTAATCCTTTTCTTCCATTATAACTAGAGGAAATTTTCAGAATATTTTCAAGCATGTCATTTCCTCTTAACTCATTTACATTTCTTTGTGACTTAGCAATATCATCCATCTTCTTGTTTATATCTTTCTTTGCTTGATCTAAATCAGATACTAGAGAGTTTCTTTCTTTGACAACCTCATCATAATCTAAATGTGAACATAGAACAGGTTGTTTCTGAAGATCATTCACTTGGGTTTGCAAGTTTAACTTTTCTAAGGAAAGAAGATTGCAATTAGCTTCTACCGATTTTAACTTAAGATCATAATCTTCATTTTCATTTTGAGATTTTCATTTTCGGATACAAGAGCAAGAAGTTTAACATTTAAATCATCATTTACTTTATTTGATTTCTTAAGTTTCTTCTTGCACTCAATATATTTCTCATGGGTATCTTGAAGACTAGAAATTAGATCTTCTTTTGGTAGATCATAAAGACTTACCTCTTCTTCGTCTTCATTTGTTGTAGCAATGAGGCATTCTACTTCTTCTTTTCCATCATCACTATCATCACTTGAATCATCCCATGCAGCTTTATATGCTCTTTCTTTCTTGTTGTGAGATGATTTCTTCCCTTTCTTGAGTTTTGGACAATCACCTTTCATGTGTCCCTTTTTGCCACATTCAAAGCACCTGGAAGAAGAAACACTAGAAGTTTTATTAGTTTTAAAACTTTTATATTGCTTACCATTTACAATGAGAGTTTCTTCTTCACTATCATCTTCACTTGTGTCATGAGTGTCCTTGGTTGATGCTTTGAATGCAATGTCCTTCTTTTTGCCTTGTTGACGTTCACGTTCTCTTCTTTCTTCCTCTTCTAAAGTTGCCTCATTAGCTTCTAGATTGCCAATGAGTTGCTCCATTTTCAGTTTAGTGAGATCATTATCTTCTTCAATGGCTGTCACCTTGGGCTTGTATTTGGGAGGAAGTGATCGAAGTACCTTTGATACCTGGTCTTCTTCAAGAATAGTTTTTCCTAAGGCATTTAAACCATTAATAATAGAAGAGAATTTTGCAAACATTTCACTAATGGATTCATTTGGATCCATATGAAAGTGTTCAAACTTCTGTTTAAGCATACTAATCTTAGAATTCTTAACTTGAACTGTACCTTCATAAGTTATGGACAGTCTATGCCAAATGTCATAGGCTGTGTCACAATTTGATATTCTATTAAATTCTCCTACTGAAATTGAACAATATAAAATGCTTACAGCTTTGGCATTCATTTGAACCAACTTTATCATATTTGCATCCCATTATGCATATTGCGTTTGAGGAAGCTCGTATGGAGTTGACACCATCCTCCATAAGTCCCAACTGATGCCTTGGAAGTAGAACTGCATCCTTCTCTTCCAATATGTGTAGTTTGTTCCATCAAATGCTGGAGGCCTAGCAACAAATGTCCCTTCAAGGTTAAGGTTGTTGAGCACCCTGTCACCCATTCTTCAAGACCTTGTTAGGGTTCCTTGAAGCCTGCTCTGATACCAATTGAAAAACACTAGTGGGGGGGTGAATAGAGTTTTTATGATTATTTTAACAATAATTTAACTCAAGCAACCAACCACAAGAATATTGGACAAGGGGACAAGGATTTAGAGTGGTTCCTACCTTAAGAAATACTAAGGTAGTCGGTCCACTACCCGGTTGCTTACCCAACCGGGATTTGGAAAGAATTTAATTTTATTACCTCGTAAGGACTTTACATAAAATTACAATTCTCTCCCTAAACCCTTCAAGCAGCCTTCACCTTGAAGTAATTGCACCACCTTGAAGCAGCCTTCACCTAGAAGTAATTGCACCAACTTTGAAGCAGCCTTCCTTCTGAAGTAGCTTCCCGTTGCAATAGCCTTCTTGAAGTAGCTTCCAGTTGCAATAGCCTTCTTAAAGTAGCTTGAAGTCCACCTTCTCCTCCGAGAAGAACCTTCTCCAATCCGCAGCCTCCAACCCTAGGAGTAGCAAGGAGAATACAAAGAATAAAAAGAACAAAAAGGAAAATAGAAAGTACAACTTATCCTTTGAAGCACAAGGCTTGATTTGCCTATATCAAGTGTATTGATCTCCTAACCAATGAGTGTAGAAGTGTAAGTGCTGTGGAAAGGAGATGCTAGCCTATAGGACACGAAATAGGAGCAATGGGAATGAATAGCCAATGTTGGAATTGCTCTATTGCTCAAAACAGATTGCCAATGAGTATTCAATCTCAAGTGTAGCACAAGTGTAGCTTAGGTGTGTTTTGGTGTCCTAAGGCATGTCCTATTTATAGTAATGACCTACAAGTGCTTAAGGATGTTCTAGACACTTTCTAGGGGGTTCTAAGTGCTTAACTAGCCGTTAGATATAAGTTAGGTGCATTAGTAACGACTAGTTACTTTATTCTGCAGTTGCTGTCAGAGTCCATCTTGGTCGAGGAATTGTCGACCGAAATACCTACTCGGTCGAAGTTTTGTCGACTGACAGACTCTCTGGATCAACGTTCATCTCCAACTGCCAACTACCTTGTCAGTTGTGTCTAACGGCTACTTGGGTCTTTCTCGGTCAAAGAGTTTGTCGACCGAGAGTGTCTCGGTCGAGGAGTTTGTCGACCGAGATTGACTTTGTTTCAATATTTCAATTAAAGTATTAAGTGTGTATGTGAGTGTGCATATGTGACACTGTTGAAGGGGATGGCCTAACTAAGTGTGGTGTTTAGCTAGGTAAGATCTAACGCTTGATTTACATGAAGTCTAAGTACTTGTACATTATATATTTGTACAAGTTTACAATTGATTACATTTCATGACATTTACAATCATTCAAGCATATAGATTCCCTAGAGCTTTGTCATCCACCCTATTCCTGCAACACTCAAATAGCATGTTAGATCAACAAGAATGAAATGTTTATCATCATCGAAACAAAGGGATTTATCATAATGTCCAATTTATCCAACAATCTCCCCCTTTTTGAAGATGACAAACATTTCCTAAATATGAAATAAGGAAATATAAAGCATGTGAGTTTCATACCTGAAGATTACCTTTTGTAGCCATTCTTGTTTTGCAAGTGAGTGCTGGTCATCAAGATGAAACTCATTTATATTTTGATTTTATATTCTTTCTCCCCCTTTGTCATTTCAAAAAGATATCCAGGTTGAATATTTTATATTTCTTCTCCCCCTTAATTTTAGACTATGCTCCCCCTTAAATAGATATTCTATTAGGAACATGGATTTAATATCATTTTTGTCTAATTTAGTCACAATTTGTTTCTCAATCATTTGCAAAGGTTGTTAAGCCTTGAAATGATATGAGATTCCTTTAAGTACAAGATATATCATTTTGACGAAGTTCATAGATTTCTTCATAACCAAGAGTAAAAATACTAAGGTCGTAACAAGCTCCAAAAGATGTTTACAATGTTTTTGTAAGCTTCTTAATCAAATAATCAAATTTGTTTGTATGAGCTCCCCCTTAATCTTACCATTTAAGCAATTTAAAACTTCTAAGGTCATAGATGATTTTAAATTAGGATTTTGACCTTTATCAAAAGTATACTAAGATTAAGTATAATGAAATGATGTCCAAATAAGCATTTTGTCAAAGTTTATTTTAGGTCGTCCTTGACTACGACCATAGCGCCCCTTGGTCAAATTTTATTTCAACCAAGAGGCAAAAATTGCAGATTTCCAATTTAAGCACTCATATGTGAAGTACTTGATTAGATATCAATTTTGAAGCATGTTTAGTGATACTCAATATGAAAACATCCTCTTAAAAATGAAAGCACGATTAATATCTCAAGTGTTTTAAAGATGCCAATTGAGAAATTTTTATCTTATGTGTTGCAAGCATTTCTAAGAGACATATCATCATTGAATTATTTTGCTTGCCTATGTATCATCAAGGATCCATGCATACAATTATCATTATCTATTCGTGCTAACACATCATCATCATGATGAAAATGATAATTCCATGATTGTAATCACATGATTTCTATATGGGTAGACCAGAAAATACTTTAGGAAAAATCATGTGAATAATGATAAAACAGAAATTTCCTTTTTATTAAGCTAAGCATAATTTCAGTTTTAACTTAAATCATTTAGAGAATAAACCAAATTAATCTCATATAAGTTTTCAGGGATGATTTCCAAAATATATACAGTCATTAATCACAAATAGATAGCAATTTGATCAATTACAAAAAGAATTCAGTAATTTTACAGCAGACTGGAAATCAGTGACATGCTCGGTCGACAATTTCTCGACCGAGGTTCACTCGGTCTACAGATTCTCGACCGACAAAGTTTCTGGAATATTTTCAGAACTGTTAATTTATTCCAAGCAAAATAAGATTATGCAAGTTAGAGCTCGATTGTGTTGAGATATGACATTTGTATATCAAGAATCAGTTTAGGTCAAATCTCAACTAGTTAATTTTAAGCTACTAAGTTTTAGGAATCCAAGCTAAATCATCATTCTTTTTCTTTTATGGGCATGAAAATGAATAATGTCCAAGACGCATGCAATAATGACAACTAATAGAGTCAACTTCATTTCTCTTTCTAGGAATTGTGTTCCTAGGTACAAACATAATCTTAGTCTTGGATGCTTTAACTCTTTTGGGTTTATTTCTCCTTGGATCATATCCTAATCCTTTTCTTCCATTATAACTAGAGGAAATTTTCAGAATATTTTCAAGCATGTCATTTCCTCTTAACTCATTTACATTTCTTTGTAACTTAGCAATATCATCCATCTTCTTGTTTATATCTTTCTTTGCTTGATCTAAATCAGATACTAGAGAGTTTCTTTCTTTGACAACCTCATCATAATCTAAATGTGAACATAGAACAGGTTGTTTCTGAAGATCATTCACTTGAGTTTGCAAGTTTAACTTTTCTAAGGAAAGAAGATTGCAATTAGCTTCTACCGATTTTAACTTAAGATCATAATCTTCATTTTCCTTTTTGAGATTTTCATTTTCGGATACAAGAGCAAGAAGTTTAACATTTAAATCATCATTTACTTTATTTGATTTCTTAAGTTTCTTCTTGCACTCAATATATTTCTCATGAGTATCTTGAAGACTAGCAATTAGATCTTCTTTTGGTAGATCATAAAGACTTACCTCTTCTTCGTCTTCATTTGTTGTAGCAATGAGGCATTCTACTTCTTCTTTTCCATCATCACTATCATCACTTGAATCATCCCATGCAGCTTTATATGCTCTTTCTTTCTTTTTGTGAGATGATTTCTTCCCTTTCTTGAGTTTTGGACAATCACCTTTCATGTGTCCCTTTTTGCCACATTCAAAGCACCTGGAAGAAGAAACACTAGAAGTTTTATTAGTTTTAAAACTTTTATATTGCTTACCATTTACAATGAGAGTTTCTTCTTCACTATCATCTTCACTTGTGTCATGAGTGTCCTTGGTTGATGCTTTGAATGCAATGTCCTTCTTTTTGCCTTGTTGACGTTCACGTTCTCTTCTTTCTTCCTCTTCTAAAGTTGCCTCATGAGCTTCTAGATTGCCAATGAGTTGCTCCATTTTCAGTTTAGTGAGATCATTAGCTTCTTCAATGGCTGTCACCTTGGGCTTGTATTTGGGAGGAAGTGATCGAAGTACCTTTGATACCTGGTCTTCTTCAAGAATGGTTTTTCCTAAGGCATTTAAACCATTAATAATAGAAGAGAATTTTGCAAACATTTCACTAATGGATTCATTTGGATCCATACGAAAGTGTTCAAACTTCTGTTTAAGCATACTAACCTTAGAATTCTTAACTTGAACTGTACCTTCATAAGTTATGGACAATCTATGCCAAATGTCATAGGCTGTGTCACAATTTGATATTCTATTAAATTCTCCTACTAAAATTGAACAATATAAAATGCTTACAGCTTTGGCATTCATTTGAACCAACTTTACCGTATTTGCATCCCATTCTGCATATTGCGTTTGAGGAAGCTCGTATGGAGTTGACACCATCCTCCATAAGTCCCAACTGATGCCTTGGAAGTAGAACTGCATCCTTCTCTTCCAATATGTGTAGTTTGTTCCATCAAACGCTGGAGGCCTAGCAACAAATGTCCCTTCAAGGTTAAGGTTGTTGAGCACCCCGTCACCCATTCTTCAAGACCTTGTTAGGGTTCCTTGAAGCCTGCTCTGATACCAATTGAAAAACACTAGAGGGGGGGGTGAATAGAGTTTTTATGATTATTTTAACAATAATTTAACTCAAGCAACCAACCACAAGAATATTGGACAAGGAGACAAGGATTTAGAGTGGTTCCTACCTTAGCAAATACTAAGGTAGTCAGTCCACTACCCGGTTGCTTACCCAACCGGGATTTGGAAAGAATTTAATTTTATTACCTCGCAAGGACTTTAAATAAAATTACAATTCTCTCCCTAAACCCTTCAAACAACCTTCACCTTGAAGTAATTGCACCACCTTGAAGCAGCCTTCACCTCGAAGTAATTGCACCAACTTTGAAGCAGCCTTCCTTCTGAAGTAGCTTCCCGTTGCAATAGCCTTCTTGAAGTAGCTTCTAGTTGCAATAGCCTTCTTAAAGTAGCTTGAAGTCTACCTTCTCCTCCGAGAAGAACCTTCTCCAATCCGCAGCCTCCAACCCTAGGAGTAGCAAGGAGAATTTAAAGAATAAAAAGAACAAGAAGGAAAATAGAAAGTACAACTTATCCTTTGAAGCACAAGGCTTGATTTGCCTATATCAAGCGTATTGATCTCCTAACCAATGAGTGTAGAAGTGTAAGTGCTGTGGAAAGGAGATGCTAGCCTATAGGACACGAAATAGGAGCAATGGGAATGAATAGCCAATGTTGGAATTGCTCTATTGCTCAAAACAGATTACCAATGAGTATTCAATCTCAAGTGTATCACAAGTGTAGCTTAGGTGTGTTTTGGTGTCCTAAGGCATGTCCTATTTATAGAAATGACCTACAAGTGCTTAAGGACGTTCTAGACACTTTCTAGGAGGTTCTAAGTGCTTAACTAGCCGTTAGGTATAAGTTAGGTGCATTAGTAACGACTAGTTACTTTATTCTGCAGTTTGATCAATTACAAAAAGAATTCAGCAATTTTACAGCAGATTGGAAATCAGTGACATGCTCGGTCGACAATTTCTCGACCGAGGTTCACTCGGTCGATAGATTCTCGACCGACAAAGTTTCTGGAATATTTTCAGAACTGTTAATTTATTCCAAGCAAAATAAGATTATGCAAGTTAGAGCTCGATTGTGTTGAGATATGACATTTGTATATCAAGAATCAGTTTAGGTCAAATCTCAACTAGTTAATTTTAAGCTACTAAGTTTTAGGAATCCAAGCTAAATCATCATTCTTTTTCTTATATGGGCATGAAAATGAATAATGTCCAAGACGCATGCAATAATGACAACTAATAGGGTCAACTTCATTTCTCTTTCTAGGAATTGTGTTCCTAGGTACAAACATAATCTTAGTCTTGGATGCTTTAACTCTTTTGGGTTTATTTATCCTTGGATCATATCCTAATCCTTTTCTTCCATTATAACTAGAGGAAATATTCAGAATATTTTCAAGCATGTCATTTCCTCTTAACTCATTTACATTTCTTTGTAACTTAGCAATATCATCCATCTTCTTGTTTATATCTTTCTTTGCTTGATCTAAATCAGATACTAGAGAGTTTCTTTCTTTGACAACCTCATCATAATCTAAATGTGAACATAGAATAGGTTGTTTCTGAAGATCATTCACTTGAGTTTGCAAGTTTAACTTTTCTAAGAAAAGAAGATTGCAATTAGCTTCTACCGATTTTAACTTAAGATCATAATCTTCATTTTCCTTTTTGAGATTTTCATTTTCGTATACAAGAGCAAGAAGTTTAACATTTAAATCATCATTTACTTTATTTGATTTCTTAAGTTTCTTCTTGCACTCAATATATTTCTCATGGGTATCTTGAAGACTAGCAATTAGATCTTCTTTTGGTAGATCATAAAGACTTACCTCTTCTTCGTCTGCATTTGTTGTAGCAATGAGGCATTCTACTTCTTCTTTTCCATCATCACTATCATCACTTGAATCATCCCATGCACCTTTATATGCTCTTTCTTTCTTTTTGTGAGATGATTTCTTCCCTTTCTTGAGTTTTGGACAATCACCTTTCATGTGTCCCTTTTTGCCACATTCAAAGCACCTGGAAGAAGAAACACTAGAAGTTTTATTAGTTTTAAAACTTTTATATTGCTTACCATTTACAATGAGAGTTTCTTCTTCACTATCATCTTCACTTGTGTCATGAGTGTCCTTGGTTGATGCTTTGAATGCTATGTCCTTCTTTTTGCCTTGTTGACGTTCACGTTCTCTTCTTTCTTCCTCTTCTAAAGTTGCCTCATGAGCTTCTAGATTGCCAATGAGTTGCTCCATTTTCAGTTTAGTGAGATCATTAGCTTCTTCAATGGTTGTCACCTTGGGCTTGTATTTGGGAGGAAGTGATCAAAGTACCTTTGATACCTGGTCTTCTTCAAGAATAGTTTTTCCTAAGGCATTTAAACCATTAATAATAGAAGAGAATTTTGCAAACATTTCACTAATGGATTCATTTGGATCCATACGAAAGTGTTCAAACTTCTGTTTAAGCATACTAATCTTAGAATTCTTAACTTGAACTGTACCTTCATAAGTTATGGACAGTCTATGCCAAATGTCATAGGCTGTGTCACAATTTGATATTCTATTAAATTCTCCTACTGAAATTGAACAATATAAAATGCTTACAGCTTTGGCATTCATTTGAACCAACTTTATCATATTTGCATCCCATTATGCATATTGCGTTTGAGGAAGCTCGTATGGAGTTGACACCATCCTCCATAAGTCCCAACTGATGCCTTGGAAGTAGAACTGCATCCTTCTCTTCCAATATGTGTAGTTTGTTCCATCAAACGCTGGAGGCCTAGCAACAAATGTCCCTTCAAGGTTAAGGTTGTTGAACACCCCGTCACCCATTTTTCAAGACCTTGTTAGGGTTCCGTGAAGCCTGCTCTGATACCAATTGAAAAACACTAGAGGGGGGGGGGGTGAATAGAGTTTTTATGATTATTTTAATAATAATTTAACTCAAGCAACCAACCACAAGAATATTGGACAAGGGGACAAGGATTTAGAGTGGTTCCTACCTTAGCAAATACTAAGGTAGTCAGTCCACTACCCAGTTGCTTACCCAACCGGGATTTGGAAAGAATTTAATTTTATTACCTCGTAAGGACTTTACATAAAATTACAATTCTCTCCCTAAACCCTTCAAGCAGCATTCACCTTGAAGTAATTACACCACCTTGAAGCAGCCTTCACCTAGAAGTAATTGCACCAACTTTGAAGCAGCCTTCCTTCTGAAGTAGCTTCCCGTTGCAATAGCCTTCTTGAAGTAGCTTCCAGTTGCAATAGCCTTCTTAAAGTAGTTTGAAGTTCACCTTCTCCTCCGAGAAGAACCTTCTCCAATCCGCAGCCTCCAACCCTAGGAGTAGCAAGGAGAATACAAAGAATAAAAAGAACAAGAAGGAAAATAGAAAGTACAACTTATCCTTTGAAGCACAAGGCTTGATTTGCCTATATCAAGCATATTGATCTCCTAACCAATGAGTGTAGAAGTGTAAGTGCTGTGGAAAGGAGATGCTAGCCTATAGGACACGAAATAGGAGCAATGGGAATGAATAGCCAATGTTGGAATTGCTCTATTGCTCAAAACAGATTGCCAATGAGTATTCAATCTCAAGTGTAGCACAAGTGTAGCTTAGGTGTGTTTTGGTGTCCTAAGGCATGTCCTATTTATAGGAATGACCTACAAGTTCTTAAGGACATTCTAGACACTTTCTAGGGGGTTCTAAGTGCTTAACTAGCCGTTAGGTATAAGTTAGGTGCATTAGTAACAGCTAGTTACTTTATTCTGCAGTTGCTGTCAGAGTCCATCTCGGTCGAGGAATTGTCGACCGAAATACCTACTCGGTCGAAGTTTTGTCGACCGACAGGCTCTCTGGATCAACGTTCATCTCCAACTGCCAACTACCTTGTCAGCTGTGTCTAACGGCTACTTGGGTCTTTCTCGGTCGAAGAGTTTGTCGATCGAGAGTGTCTCGGTCGAGGAGTTTGTCGACTGAGATTGACCCTGTTTCAATATTTCAATTAAAGTACTAAGTGTGTATGTGAGTGTGCATATGTGACACTGTTGAAGGGGATGGCCTAACTAAGTGTGGTGTTTAGCTAGGGAAGATCTAACGCTTGATTTACATGAAGTCTAAGTACTTGTACATTATATATTTGTACAAGTTTACAATTGATTACATTTCATGACATTTACAATCATTCAAGCATATAGATTCCCTAGAGCTTTGTCATCCACCCTATTCCTGCAACACTCAAATAGCACGTTAGATCAACAAGAATTAAATGTTTGTCATCATCGAAACAAAGGGATTTATCATAATGTCCAATTTATCCAACAATCTTCCCCTTTTTGAAGATGACAAACATTTCCTAAATATGAAATAAGGAAATATAAAGCATGTGAGTTTCATACCTGAAGATTACCTTTTATAGCCATTCTTGTTTTGCAAGTGAGTGCTGGTCATCAAGATGAAACTCATTTATATTTTGATTTTATATTCTTTCTCCCCCTTTGTCATTTCAAAAAGATATCCAGCTTGAATATTTTATATTTCTTCTCCCCCTTAATTTTAGACTATGCTCCCCCTTAAATAGATATTCTATTAGGAACATGGATTTAATATCATTTTTGTCTAATTTAGTCACAATTTGTTTCTCAATCATTTGCAAAGGTTGTTAAGCCTTGAAATAATATGAGATTCCTTTAAGTACAAGATATATCATTTTTACGAAGTTCATAGATTTCTTCATAACCAAGAGTAAAAATACTAAGGTCGTAACAAGCTCCTAAAGATGTTTACAATGTTTTTGTAAGCTTCTTAATCAAATAATCAAATTTGTTTGTATGAGCTCCCCCTTAATCTTACCATTTAAGCAATTTAAAACTTCTAAGGTCATAGATGATTTTAAATTAGGATTTTGACCTTTATCAAAAGTATACTAAGATTAAGTATAATAAAATGATGTCCAAATAAGCATTTTGTAAAAGCTTATTTTAGGTCGTCCTTGACTACGACCATAGCGCCCCTTGGTCAAATTTTATTTCAACCAAGAGGCAAAAATTGCAGATTTCCAATTTAAGTACTCATATGTGAAGTACTTGATTAGATATCAATTTTGAAGCATGTTTAGTGATACTCAATATGAAAACATCCTCTTAAAAATGAAAGCACGATTAATATCTCAAGTCTTTTAAAGATGCCAATTGAGAAATTTTTATCTTATGTGTTGCAAGCATTTCTAAGAGACATATCATCATTGAATTATTTTGCTTGCCTATGTATCATCAAGGATCCATGCATACAATTATCATTATCTATTCGTGCTAACACATCATCATCATGATGAAAATGATAATTCCATGATTGTAATCACATGATTTCTATATGGGTAGACCAGAAAATACTTTAGGAAAAATCATGTGAATAATGATAAAACAGAAATTTCCTTTTTATTAAGCTAAGCATAATTTCAGTTTTAACTTAAATCATTTAGAGAATAAACCAAATTAATCTCATATAAGTTTTCAGGGATGATTTCCAAAATATATACAGTCATTAATCACAAATAGATAGCAATTTGATCAATTACAAAAAGAATTCAGCAATTTTACAGCAGACTGGAAATCAGTGACATGATCGATCGACAATTTCTCGACCGAGGTTCACTCGGTCGACAGATTCTCGACCGACAAAGTTTCTGGAATATTTTCAGAACTGTTAATTTATTCCAAGAAAAATAAGATTATGCAAGTTAGAGCTCGATTGTGTTGAGATATGACATTTGTATATCAAGAATCAGTTTAGGTCAAATCTCAACTAGTCA
This sequence comes from Alisma plantago-aquatica, assembly GCA_963693085.1. Classification (NCBI taxonomy): domain Eukaryota; kingdom Viridiplantae; phylum Streptophyta; class Magnoliopsida; order Alismatales; family Alismataceae; genus Alisma; species Alisma plantago-aquatica. Next base: position 378,867,434 of record OY856409.1, on the reverse strand, counting down.
ATTTTAAGCTACTAAGTTTTAGGAATCCAAGCTAAATCATCATTCTTTTTCTTATATGGGCATGAAAATGAATAATGTCCAAGACGCATGCAATAATGACAACTAATAGAGTCAACTTCATTTCTCTTTCTAGGAATTGTGTTCCTAGGTACAAACATAATCTTAGTCTTGGATGATTTAACTCTTTTGGGTTTATTTCTCCTTGGATCATATCCTAATCCTTTTCTTCCATTATAACTAGAGGAAATTTTCAGAATATTTTCAAGCATGTCATTTCCTCTTAACTCATTTACATTTCTTTGTAACTTAGCAACATCATCCATCTTCTTGTTTATATCTTTCTTTGCTTGATCTAAATCAGATACTAGAGAGTTTCTTTCTTTGACAACCTCATCATAATCTAAATGTGAACATAGAGCAGGTTGTTTCTGAAGATCATTCACTTGAGTTTGCAAGTTTAACTTTTCTAAGGAAAGAAGATTGCAATTAGCTTCTACCGATTTTAACTTAAGATCATAATCTTCATTTTCCTTTTTGAGATTTTCATTTTCGGATACAAGAGCAAGAAGTTTAACATTTAAATCATCATTTACTTTATTTGATTTCTTAAGTTTCTTCTTGCACTCAATATATTTCTCATGAGTATCTTGAAGACTAGCAATTAGATCTTCTTTTGGTAGATCATAAAGACTTACCTCTTCTTCGTCTTCATTTGTTGTAGCAATGAGGCATTCTACTTCTTCTTTTCCATCATCACTATCATCACTTGAATCATCCCATGCAGCTTTATATGGTCTTTCTTTCTTTTTGTGAGATGATTTCTTCCCTTTCTTGAGTTTTGGACAATCACCTTTCATGTGTCCCTTTTTGCCACATTCAAAGCACCTGGAAGAAGAAACCCTAGAAGTTTTATTAGTTTTAAAACTTTTATATTGCTTACCATTTACAATGAGAGTTTCTTCTTCACTATCATCTTCACTTGTGTCATGAGTGTCCTTGGTTGATGCTTTGAATGCAATGTCCTTCTTTTTTCCTTGTTGACGTTCACGTTCTCTTCTTTCTTCCTCTTCTAAAGTTGCCTCATGAGCTTCTAGATTGCCAATGAGTTGCTCCATTTTCAGTTTAGTGAGATCATTAGCTTCTTCAATGGCTGTCACCTTGGGCTTGTATTTGGGAGGAAGTGATCGAAGTACCTTTGATACCTGGTCTTCTTCAAGAACGGTTTTTCCTAAGGCATTTAAACCATTAATAATAGAAGAGAATTTTGCAAACATTTCACTAATGGATTCATTTGGATCCATACGAAAGTGTTCAAACTTCTGTTTAAGCATACTAATATTAGAATTCTTAACTTGAACTGTACCTTCATAAGTTATGGACAGTCTATGCCAAATGTCATAGGCTGTGTCACAATTTGATATTCTATTAAATTCTCCTACTGAAATTGAACAATATAAAATGCTTACAACTTTGGCATTCATTTGAACCAACTTTACCGTATTTGCATCCCATTCTGCATATTGCGTTTGAGGAAGCTCGTATGGAGTTGACACCATCCTCCATAAGTCCCAACTGATGCCTTGGAAGTAGAACTGCATCCTTCTCTTCCAATATGTGTAGTTTGTTCCATCAAACGCTGGAGGCCTAGCAACAAATGTCCCTTCAAGGTTAAGGTTGTTGAGCACCCCGTCACCCATTCTTCAAGACCTTGTTAGGGTTCCTTGAAGCCTGCTCTGATACCAATTGAAAAACACTATAGGGGGGGGGGTGAATAGAGTTTTTATGATTATTTTAACAATAATTTAACTCAAGCAACCAACCACAAGAATATTAGATAAGGGGACAAGGATTTAGAGTGGTTCCTAACTTAACAAATACTAAGGTAGTCACTCCACTACCCGGTTGTTTACCCAACCGAGATTTGGAAAGAATTTAATTTTATTACCTCGCAAGGACTTTATATAAAATTACAATTCTCTCCCTAAACCCTTCAAGCAGCCTTCACCTTGAAGTAATTGCACCACCTTGAAGCAGCCTTCACCTAGAAGTAATTGCACCAACTTTGAAGCAGCCTTCCTTCTGAAGTAGCTTCCCGTTGCAATAGCCTTCTTGAAGTAGCTTCCAGTTGCAATAGCCTTCTTAAAGTAGCTTGAAGTTCACATTCTCCTCCGAGAAGAACCTTCTCCAATCCGCAGCCTCCAACCCTAGGAGTAGCAAGGAGAATACAAAGAATAAAAAGAACAAGAAGGAAAATAGAAAGTACAACTTATCCTTTGAAGCACAAGGCTTGATTTGCCTATATCAAGCGTATTGATCTCCTAACCAATGAGTGTAGAAGTGTAAGTGCTGTGGAAAGGAGATGCTAGCCTATAGGACACGAAATAGGAGCAATGGGAATGAATAGCCAATGTTGGAATTGCTCTATTGCTCAAAACAGATTGCCAATGAGTATTCAATCTCAAGTGTAGCACAAGTGTAGCTTAGGTGTGTTTTGGTGTCTTAAGGCATGTCCTATTTATAGGAATGACCTACAAGTGTTTAAGGACGTTCTAGACACTTTCTAGGGGGTTCTAAGTGCTTAACCTGCCGTTAGGTATAAGTTAGGTGCATTAGTAACAGCTAGTTACTTTATTTTGCAGTTGCTGTCAGAGTCCATCTCGGTCGAGGAATTGTCGACCGAAATACCTACTCGGTCGAAGTTTTGTCGAGCGACAGGCTCTCTGGATCAACGTTCATCTCCAACTGCCAACTACCTTGTCAGCTGTGTCTAACGGCTACTTGGGTCTTTCTCGGTCGAAGAGTTTGTCGACCGAGAGTGTCTCGGTCGAGGAGTTTGTCGACTGAGATTGACCCTATTTCAATATTTCAATTAAAGTACTAAGTGTGTATGTGAGTGTGCATATGTGACACTGTTGAAGGGGATGGCCTAACTAAGTGTGGTGTTTAGCTAGGGAAGATCTAACGCTTGATTTACATGAAGTCTAAGTACTTGTACATTATATATTTGTACAAGTTTACAATTGATTACATTTCATGACATTTACAATCATTCAAGCATATAGATTCCCTAGAGCTTTGTCATCTACCCTATTCCTGCAACACTCAAATAGCACGTTAGATCAACAAGAATGAAATGTTTGTCATCATCGAAACAAAGAGATTTATCATAATGTCCAATTTATCCAACACTGACCTCAATCCGTGAGCTGCTCGAGGTAGCAGACTTTGCTTTAACTCACAGACCCAAAGTGAGCGGTAGCAGGTAGAGGGAGAGGGGAGGATGTCGCGAAGAAGATGGGTGAGAGGGAGAGGGCGAGAGGGAGAGAGAGGGGCACGAGGGAGTTGGGGGTCGGGGGCTCTGACCCGTACTGGGATTCAAAATCCTGCCTCTACCGGGACCGGGTTGGTCTGGATTACGAGATTTTGTTATCCCAAAATGAGGGTAGATTGGGGTTGCGAACCAAACACAAATTTTGTCCAACCCGGACCGGATTACGTTGATGTGGCACTAAAAGACAAGGCGAAATCCGGATCGCATCCGGAACCAAACAGGGGCTAAAATTCCCCCGCTAGCCAACTTCTTTTCTCCTCTCATATTTTGTTCCGTCATCTCTCCCTTTCTTGCACGTAATCCAACTTTCTCCTTCTTCCTGATCGGGGATTTATGATCGACGGAAAGATGGTTTGTTCTCCCTTTCCTTTGCTCGCTTGATAGTCTTCTCCGTTGACTCGTACCTTTCACTTCACCCGCGCTACCTGTTGTGTCGCAGACTCTCATGCGGAGTGTGATAGCAAAATCATCCAATGTTCCGATTGGGACACTAGTTGTTACGATGTGCAAGACAGAGGAGGTAGCGGATGGTAATCTTAATTAGCTTTCAATCATTGGTCCTCCTTTGCTGTTCAGCAGCATAAAAAACTGAGCCTTTGTCTCATTTCTTTACTACAGATTAGATCTTGAAGCTTGTTTGCATTTTTTTGCTAATCCTGGAAATGACTTTCAAATCTTGTACACATCGACATCAGGTTGGGGATCCCAGATCAGCGTGATCTCTATCTCGTATCTAGCATGCCATTCTGCTCCCAAGTCGAGTAACCAGAGATGAATATTATAATTTTTTCAAGTGCTAGGCATGGTGGCCAGCAGAGTGCTCAAGGCGTGGATTAATATGCAAGTACGAGAAGCCATTTTTAGATTTGGTTTCCGTTCACTATATATTACAGTTAATTCAATGGAGCCATTGACTGCCTGCATTCATAGTCTTGATAGTGGGTATTTATCACTACGAAAAATATGGTCTTTAACTACAAAAAAATGTAGCGAAAATTCCAAAATTTGTAGCCAAAAGTTTTGGCTACAATTATCCTTACATTTATAATATATAGCTAATACCAGTGTAGCTAATTGTTTAGACTACAATTTTCAAACTTGTAGTTAGTTATGCCTCTGGATACAAATTCATATGTAACCCTAATTGTAGGTAAAAAATGTCCTTACACATAAACATGTAGTTTCCATTGTAGTCAAATGTATGACTACAATTCAATTTGTACATATAATATGTAGGGAGAGATGACATTGGTTACAATTTGTATTTGTAGTTAATGTATAGCAAAAATTAGCACTTGCTACACATGTAATTATAGTTAGTGTGTAGTGAAAGACACCATGCACTATACATACATATGTAGTGAGAGATATTATGTATCCAGTCAGTCGCTTGTCAATATAGAGGGGTTTTCAATAAGAAAATAAATGAATGTTAATCAAGATCGAGTTGTGCTTACAATGTCAACAATGATACTTTTATTTATATTTGAACAATGAGTACACATGGGGAGGACATTAACCTGCCCCCTGTTTTACAATATGCATGAAAAAATGACACATGTATACAATATCTTCTTCTGACTACATCTATCCACTACAGACTACAAAGCACACTATAAAGAGGGCTCATCTCCCTTAGTTCCTTCACCTAATTCACAATGAGTTCAACAACCCTAACATTAATAGAGAATAAATTTGGAGGAGCAACAATAACCATCTTCCAGAAGACAAGCAGGCAATCAACACGACAAATGCCTTGGACAACTAGAGCTATGAATCTATCTCGTCAACATACAGATGCTCCAATATTGATGAACACCAACAAATCTATCTCGTCAACATACATATGCTCCAATATTGATGAACACCAACAGACCATAACAAAGCATCAACACTTCAATAAAGATGAACATCATTATAGCTTTGATCTACATTACTTTGTTATCCAATATTAAGTTTGACCATGTTCATTGATGACCTGTCTCAAACAATACATAAGAACAATCAAGTCAACTTTATTTCTATGACATCAACCTACTACCAACACTTCATTTCTAGTTCAACTATGTAATACATAAAAAGATTTAGAGAATTATTAAGGATGGACATAGTTACTTACAAAATTTATGTTTTTCAGCAAGATTATTATCCTACATATGTGCTCAACTTGTCTACCAACAAGTTGGTGATCTTGATTATTGGAATTAACCTTATTATTTCAGTAGCTACTTTTGTTATGATATAACAATAGAGATAACCAAATGAACTATCCAATCGATCAGGTACTTACAAAAAACATTCTACAAATAGACATGCTATCATCAGTAGAAATAAACAAGCAGAATTCCCATTAACCTCTTAACTACCAACATCATATTGGTTCCACCCAGCTAATAAAAAAGGGTCATTTGTTAGAAACAGAGTTAAACATTTAGTTTCATGCTATATATTTTTGATGAAAAAGACATGTGAACCCCCAAATCACATACCTCGGCATAGATCTTCAGCAGCACATAGAAATGAAGGAACACATGCAACTTTTGGAGCAAGTGTTATTGGGTCATTCTCTGCCAATGTTGCTAGTAATAATCAGGCCCCGTTCCAACCAGTAGCACCACTTACAACCTCCCAAACAAACCTCAACAGAAGTGAAAAGAGACAAATTCAGTCACAAACAAACCTCATCACAGGTGAAAAGAGGTGAAACAATAATTTCTGAACCACATACATTTTAGAAGCAAAAAACTCTATAATAGATGCGTGGTATAGAAGGTATAGAACATGTATCATACCATCTTCTCAACACTGCAACATGGAAATAGCAATGATTTTAGTCATGACAACCATTAAGCACAAATACAAAGCTCCCTTCTGAGTCAAACGCTTACATCAGGGTGCCTGTAGGCTTATCCAATCTAGCCTCAAAGGAGAACCTAGATTACTATATCCATCAAAAAATAATAAGACCAAGAAAATGGTAGAAATTTGACTTGCCTTGTATCAGATACATTTATGAAGGAATGAGGATGAGAATAGGGAAGCAGTGATGGATATGTAGGTGTAGCCTTGTATATCTAAAAAGACAACCTGAATCGGAATGACATACATACTAATACTCCAAGTTTTAGATATATATCATTGGTCTGCAAGAAAACAAATGTATACTGACATATGATAAGATGCAAATGTCTAGGTTGGAGATTCGGTAAAACTCGACATAATAAATGTTACTAAATAATTTAGAACAATATTCACAACTCTTATTCTGAAATGTAGGACACTTCACTACATTAGTATATGCATGCCACAACCTTTTGAACAAGATGAGTAAAGAGAGGTCAACCATTACGTTGTAGATATAGGATGACATGTGTTGGTGTTAATATATAAGTTACTCATATGAACATGCATACAAAGTTTGCTTTCATACAAATAGTACAACATATATATCAAGATCATGATACAAGAATGGTGAAAAACAACACTAAATCATGACCATTGTTTATATTTTGATAACAAAAAACAATAATGTTCTCCTGTACTATATTTGCAATGGCTGCTATAATACACTGGTAACCTTTTACCATGTATGTTTTGACAAATTAGGGAATTTGCTGCTGCATGTGTTAGTGCAGTGTTTTAAGAGGAGCCCTACTGAGTTCAAATTGGTTGCAGGTTTCTAATGAGATGCTTTTTATTCCTATCTATAGACATCATAACCTTTTTCAAGTTAAAATTTTTTATATCACAACGTAAAAGATCAATACATAAAAAGTATTAAGAAGAAAACCAATGTAGATCCCATCATGCAATACTAGTTAAAATGATCATGACAGAGTTGTAGATGATAATAGTAACAGAAAAGGCATGCAATTTATAACTATGTCAGCCTAATGATATTGTTCCTTTCCATTAATCTAGCCTAGATTAATCTTTTAGAAATTCTACTTAAGAGTTTGGCAATTTGAGCATATATTGTTGGCCATTGAAGTAGCAACATCAAAATCAAACTTCTCATGTTCAGGGCCTCGAGATATGATTACCAAATTAACGTAAGATCGTGTACAATAAATGACAGTGGATAATACCTCAAAAAAATTACAGTGAATATCAAGATCACTTAGGTTACTAGGTGAATGATTTATTCAAGGTAGTGTTAAAATGGGAATGAAATAGATAATTAGAACTGCAAACAACCAAGATATTTGCCTATAGACTTCAATTCACCTTAAATATTTTCATGGTTTGTGTTTTGAAGGTAATGAAGCTACTGCATGCAACAACAAAAATAGTGGGTGTTAAATGGAATATAGGTTAGTGTGAAATATGTGAACACCACCCACCACCGGAACCCTACTAAGAAGCAATGTTCATATCATAAAACCAACACCGACTCAAGAGGAAGCTTTCTTAAACCACCCTTATCTCATTTGGTAGAGAGATATGTTTATGAAGACGAAGCTTTCTTAAACCAAGAGGTCATTAATTGTGAAAAACTCCATAAATATGATTCTTACCTAGTCTCATAAACTCATGTTAGGTTCACTCTCTGAACCTATGTTTTTGTTTCAAGTATCATGCCAAAAAGCTAGATCTGAGGGTTTGCAACCTCCTTATTTCAAGTGGTTTTCAAGTTTTAAGCCTCAATATATCCCACTCGGATGGACAACAACCTACTCACGGCTACCTTTGGGGTCTATGCTCAAATGTCACTGTGAAGGAATAAACTCCATTGACAAATAGGAAACTAGGGTATTGGCTTGAGATATTACCTAAAAACCATTTCCTATGTCTTGAGTTTTCACCAACTATAAACATAATAGAAACAACATTGGGGGCTTGGCAGGCTCCTCTTAATTTTTTTCACAATTACCCATCATATATTATGCTAATCATTCATGAAACAATGTGAACTATAGAACACATGGATCCATTTTAATACTATATGACAAAGCTACCCTTAATTTCCACAAATGTATTGACCACTGATTATAAAAATGAAAGGTAGCTGCAACAATGAACTACTGACTTGGGCGCTAACATGTTTGTTGCCTCACCAAAGACCCATCATTTTGCAATCAAATTTTATTCTTGTCATATTATGAAATCATATTAGCTTAAGGTATAAAAGTTACCCTTAACAAACACGAAAACTCCTAGAATGATTGATGATGATGATTCACCTCAGTATGTTAAAAAGCTCTTGCCTTGTTGGAGTCAATTCTTTTATAAATTTGAAAGTCAAATGGCTAACTTCTGCAGTTCAAGGAAAAGTGGCTCACATGGAAATGATATGACCAGTACATGTCTATTTTGTGGTGTAAGAGCTTATCTTTCTCTGTTGTATTCAATAAGAAAAAGGTCAAACTACAAGATCAACGTTTGTAACTGTTGAGTGATCCAAGTAAATTGCAGAGCATTACCCATAGAGGAATAGCCAAAAATCAAGAATTATGTGTATATTGAAATCTCAGTCAACACAACAGGAGCAACATTACTTTAGGATGTTGCAAAGCATAGAGAAAAAATAGTAACATTCAACAGAACTCTCAACACAAACTAAAGCACAAGAAACAAAGCTCAATGAATCTTAAGCTCAGTGAAAAGCATCAGTGAGCTATTCAAATATTCCTAAATATGTCATTGACAACTAGAAAACAATATCTAGATAAAAGACTCTATGGTATTGGTGGTTCACTGAACAATATCCAAAATAGTTGTAGAGAACAAAGCTTGAATGCGGTGATTTGGCATAGCTAGGCAGAGCTGTTCTAGTAGACGGTCAGCTAGCAATGAATAGAACCAAAAGAAAGCTCGTTAAGTTGGAAATAAATTCATACATCTCACCTTTTTCATTTGGCCCATCAACCACCTCAATCTTGACAACCATGGTCTTAACTACCTGAGATGGACTTGCACCTTCAAGGAATCTGCATAAAATAGCTGGATGAGACCAGGTTGAAGGAGCATTAATCACCCTATTCAGAGAATATCACAGACCATGAATACAGCTAGACCATTATAAGGGCTTAAACATATAAGGAATCTGCATATAATATCTAGATGAGACCAGGTTGAAGGAGACCATGAATACAACTAGAGCGTTACATGTTGAAAACTGAACATAACTCAGGTTACCAATGTAGTAGTCAAGGCACCATTCAAATGCAGTGTTAGTAGCTATTCATATGATATACTTATGCAATGCATCCCCCTAATTGCCACCTAAGTTTAACCAAAAAGTGGGATAGTATATAGCTGCCTGTAGTTGTTTTATGCGGATTCGTGCATATCTGATTGGGAATTTTAATCATGGTGGTGTCAATTTCATGCCGTGTGAAGGGAATAGATGATTTGAAAAGAGTACACTACCTCCTGACTCCCACCAGACAAAATACAAGGGATTAGCATGCATAATCTGTTAAATCCTTTTCAAAATTAATATAAGGGAAATGGTTGAGATTTCAAATAAAACAAGCATATTTGTTGCTGCTTATAGATAAACTCATAAATATACATCACAATTTTTAATTTGAAATCAAATTAAAAAGCCTTCATAGTGGGAACAAAGTAACTGCTCCTAATAAAGTTGGATGACTTAGAATTAGAACAATAAGAGGACAAAATGTCCTGCTCCTACTGAATGCATTTTTGAACTTCATCATTCAGAGAAATGTTCAATAGTGCAAGGTCCTGGAAGTTATATATGGAAGTAATCCTTTATTTCTTATTTATCAGGTATGATACGAAGTCAAGGGAGATATATAGCTCCATAAGCTCACTGCTAGGACACATGTATCAGCTAGATCAGAGATTTAGTTTGTAAAGAAGAGGAAGGAGGGGGTCCTTGGCTGCCACATAAGTTGTACAAGTACCATTAAGATATATATCTCTAAAATAGGGGTTTTGGACAATGGAGAAAAGTCAAAGGAAAGTAATTTAGTTCTGTGAAATACCAAGCATCAAATTAGGCCAAGAACACTTGTAGTTTACTCAATTTCGAGTTGGTGTTGGTCACAACCTCCTCAAGAAGTGGACCAAGGATTGGGACTGTCAACATGTCCTTTTTGGCTTCCCAAACTTGTCATCACATCAAAACCTTTGACTAGAATTGTCCATGCTGATAGCTTAGTTAGGATACAATTGAAAGAGAATGAACAATCATACAGATGAAATATCAGTTATTAAGAATGTAAGCATAACTGTGTTGAGAAAAGCATGGTGCATTCAGACTGCCCTTTCTTCCCAAAAGGCCAAGGCATGATATAAAAATTACTACTACACATTCCTAGTGCACATTAACATAATAATTACTCAGCAACATTGATCCCCTTTTCACAAGCTGAAATGATCAAGAAAAATTAAAGTAAGATCCATCACCAAAAGCAGAGGACAAGTAGCAACAACTAATACTAACATGAAGAAATCACTGCATGCAACTATGATTCTTGAGACCAGAAACTACCAGCTGCACAACAAGCCAAGAATTATGGCCAGCTCTACAACCACTAGGTGAGGTACGTTTCTTAAGTGAGAATGATACAAAAATATTGTTTAGCCACTATCTGCTGGGTGAGGTACCTATTGATGATGGGTCTATGTTTCACATGATTCCAGATGTAGCTACTATAGATTCCAAACTCCTCTACGACCTACAACATGGAAATCATCACTATGGAACCAACAAGACAATAGGTACACAAGAGACAACTTAACATACTACCCAAAATTAAGCATTATAATTGATCAAATGTATGCCAAATAAGAATAGAGAGTCCTTGAATCTAAAAAGTGAGTCAAAATTCAAAAGTAGAGAATACTTAGAAGTATAAAAACAATGACAAACATGAGATTTTATTGACCTATTTATGTGGATGGCTTTGTATAAGCATGGATTAGCAGGAGTTGTATTCAAGTTCAGAGATTAACAGTAGATTCTTAAAACTTCTCCAAAATACAATAAGAAATAAACGGATGTCAACCTTTACCAGGTTCAACATACTCGTGAATAGAAAAAAGATTAGCTTGAAAAATGAAACCTTAAACTTTTCTTACAAAATGTAGTACAAAAGGGATTCTCTAACATATTAAAAAGTAGGAGTGAAATGTGTAGTTGAGAAGAAACCCTGTTAGAGGAGGTGCATTGCTTGGTCTAATAACAAATGCTAAAACCATATCATAATAGAACATCTTTAATGAATAAAAGGATATTGATCACCTCCAGGTTCAACCAACTAATTAACAAAAAAGTTAATCTTTGTATAACTGAAATTTTTATGCTTCAATTGCCAAATACAACAGAAAAGGGGTACTTTAACAGTCAATAAAGCATGAAATGAAATATGCAATTGAGAAGAACCCTGGTACAGGTGATCCATTCTCAGAACATCAAATCAGATAAAAAAATCATCTCAAGCAACCATTTTTCCAAACATACAAAGGACAGATTCTAGAGAAAAACCTACCATCATCATATAATTTAATTGGGCGTGCAACACAGAGAAATGCACACACTAATTTGGAGTAATGTAATCAACTAAGACAAAGTTATAATAGGAAGTGGTAGACCTACATTAAGTTGGAGGGAGTATGCAAACAGGAAAATATAATAACTAATTGGACTTGATTGACCTATATTAAACTTAAGTCTGACCTGCAACAATCTAAGTTAAATAATTAATCTTATAGTAAATTCCAAATACCGCACACACCAATACTATATAAAAAAACCACTATATGGCTATCTATGAGTTACCACTCATGCCAAAAATGCATGGCACTATGAATTGTCATTCTTCACACTAGGTGCAAATAAGAATTTGATCACTGAATACACAAGAATTGAGTATAAATTAATTGGGTTAAGAACCTGATCACTGAATACACAAACCATAAACATCAGGTTGAAGACAAAGACAAATCAAAATAGGGTGATCATTGAATACACAAACCATAAAACCAAGATCCTTGCAATCAAAAAGTGCCAGCCACATATCTTCTAGAAACAGTAGAAAATTTGAAAGCTACACAGATGAAGAAGTAAGAAGGTTGGCAGAATATCTTCATAAGCAACCAATTGAGCATCGAACATGACATAAGTAACTTCTTTAAAAGACCAACTAAATAAGATTTTTTCCTTTCAATTTAAAATCAGGACAATGAAATAATAAATGGTACTACAATACGTGTGACATCCACATTTATTTAACACCAACTAAATATAATAAAGAATGGCTAACTTCTATTTTTACAAAATCCTATCAATTCACATGATATGTGAATCTCTATATTGATCAAATGACTGCTACTCTTGGTTTCCACGTCTTCAAATGGTTCACCTACAATGATGAAGAAAAAATTAAGAAGTGCACTTCTATTATTGAGAGTAATTTATAAAATGTTACCTGACAATGAGTAATTTCTTTGGCCAAGCTATCACTGTCCCAATTACATCCTCAATGACTTGGTGTTGACCAAAAGGCCTAATCAATTGCTCTTGAGGTTGGATTGGTACAATAATGGACACAACAGCAAATGAGGACCCCAATAGTGCTCCTCCTATGACATAAGTTGGACTTATAGAAGTAATGTGTCCTTGTGCTACAATTGATTTCCCATCCTCAAAACTTAACAAGGAAATGACCTTTAAGTTTATAAAGATTGTGTCAAACATTATTTATACCTAAAAATCAAATTGAAAAAATTAACAATAATTATTTTGATATAACAACCTGTCCTTCGATAATGGGTGTTTCACTACTCGATTGATTTGATCTGTGCAGTCTTTCATTGATGGTACTTGTGATATTCTACAAAATAAATAGTTTACTATAAGAAAATCAATTTTATTATGTAATGAAATTATAAGAATTTAAAGATTTACCTCGTTCGGCTGAAACGAAGCACTCATGTTAGAATTTCTTAGCATCATAGCTTCAAGATTTTCAATTTTTTCTTCATTTCTAACAAATCATTTTGTTGAGACTTGTATATATGGGTATGGGCATCAACAACCAATTCTAAGTATGTGATTTTATTTTCATATACATTATGAGGCACATGAATCGCATGTTTCACAGGAATCTTCTTTGGGCCCAAAATATTATCAAATATCTCATCTTCATCGAGATTTGAATCATTACTTGCAAGTGCCACATTCAACTTGTCCTACATACAATATTAATGAGAATATTTCCATTAAATAAAAAATAAATTTGTTAAATGATTGCTTACAATCAATTCTGCAGATTTTGCATCCACAACAGTACCATCCTTCTTCAAATGGGTGGCGTTAAACAAGTCTAATCTGCTAACATTGCCACCGTTTTTCTTTTCTTGTAACTATTAGTAACAGTAGCAACATGTATGAGCATAGTAGTATGAAAGTGTAATGTACATTTCAACTAGAAGATAACTCACATTAGCCTTCACACAAGTATACACCATTGATCCCGATGTATGTCTCGTCATTATGAACTTTCTGCTCATAACATTTTTAGCACTCCTTAACTACATACAATGAATTATAATATAATTATATACAATATACACTACTTAATTCTATGAAATTAAGGAAGAAATTATTTTACCTTTCCATCATCAGAATCCCAAAAATTTACAAGAAATTTCCATTGATCAGGATCAACACGGGAGGGGCAATCATTAAGTCAGTCAGATTTTTCTTTGTACCGCATATAGTGGTTTTTTTATATCCACTTTAAAGTTTCTCCAACAATCCCTCACTGTTTGCAAAACTGAATTCTTCCCCTTTATGTCGATAACAAACTTGGTCTGTAACAAAAGAATCATTTTTTAACAAAAAAATCACAACATTGTATTATATCTCAAAGACTAGAATTACCTCCACATAATTCCATATAGCAGTTTTGTTTTCTATAGGTACTTGTCGCCAATTAAGATAGTTTAATGGTGCAAGATCAGAATTTCTAGAAATAGTTTCTAAAAAGGAAGACAGGTCATTCTGATGTGGTCCTATTGGATCTCCATTCTCATCCAAAGTAATAAGCAACTTTTTATCCCCTATCTTACCCAATAATCAGATACATTTAGAATAGCCCCTTGTTTTTTTATTTGTAGCTCCCCTATAAAATCATGAATATGATGCAAGAATTTAAAAGGACATACATATTATTCAAATATAAATAAGTAATAGTTTGTGAAAGATGTAATGCATCTTTTTATCTAAATTTCCTTACCTTCACTCTGCCCAGGATCAGCAGTAGGAGAATCAGCAATAGAATGTTGATCTTTATCTAAATTATCAACTTCAACATCTTGATTGTTACTGACATCGTTTACCAAACGTTGCATACTTGCTCCTACAGGCACTCCTTGATGACTTTTTTTTCTAAATGTATTTTAGAATGACTTCCTTCTCTAGCATTATTTGAGATTGCCACCACATGACCTTTACCAACAGTACCAACTCCATCATTTGACACAGAGGGATTTTTTTTCCTTTAAAATATTCAAAGAAGAACTTTTGTTGTTGTTTGCAGCTGATCCCGCCACGATTTTACTATTTCTATGTCCTTCTTTTGCATTTGAACACCCCCAATCAGCATTTATCGAACCAAGATATCCTCCTTTTAGTCTTTTGGAAATACCTACAACTAAAATGATGAGATCAGTAGTTCTAAGAAATATATTAAATGATGTAATTTTTTACTTTACCTGTCATACTCCCATGAGTTAATCCTTCATTTTCGACATCATCAGTAAGTGGAGACAATAGCTAACTGCGTCTTTTCATTCTCCTAAAAAGACAATTGATATCAAAAATATTGAATTACAAACTGAAAGTATGTCATACATTCTCTATTTGTGGTCCTGAAATAGAATTAAAATTTAAATAATATTATATGATGTTGATTAAGCTAACATCCAAAAAGCAAACTCATTGAGCAGATTAACCCAAAAGAAAATATTTATGCAACAAATGTATAATCATGTAAAAGAATAAATGACCAATTTATAAATAACTAGATAATATGAGTGTTTCCACTATTTGGCCCAACTAATAAAATAAAAAGAGTTACATAAGATCAATGACGGGGATCATGACCCCCTTCATAAAAGGTCACACCCTCCATGTCTTCTCTGACTAAATTAAAGTCATCACAAACATCACTTAAGATATCTTCCAAATCACTTGAAGATTTATCTTCATATAAGCATGTTCCATCAATGAAATTATCATAAAGATTCTCCTCCATGTCATAAGTATCACGAGGTGTAGTGTGCACAACAAAGCTCCAATTTTTTTGACTTATGTCTTTCACATAAAACACTTGTTGTGCTTGGGAGGCAAATTCAAATGGATGATCAGTTACATCAATACGTTTTAAATTGACCATTGTAAAGTCATTTTCAGATTTTTTGATGCCTCTGTTTGCATTGACCCAGTCACATTTGAACAATACGACTTTAAGTTGCTCATAATAACTGATCTCGAAAATGTCCCTTAACACCCCCTAGTATGTAACCTGACCCATTATAAGATTTTTGTCCTTGGAGCTGGCAAAACTTTCTGTCTGAGCGTTCACCATATAATTCTACTATTTTGTGTTTTTCTGCCACATTCTCGATCCTTGGTGTGAAATCTATAACCATTTGTTACATATCCCGCATATTGCATCGTCATTTGTTGCGGTCCTTGAGCTAACACTAAAAGGTTTGGTGACACAGTTGTCAACTTTGCCTCCTCCTCAATATGAAAATATTAAGAATTTTATTATTTATATATTTTTATTATTATGCTATTGGAAATACCTTATTTAAACTTACATGTTTCTTAAACCAATCACAGAAATTGTTCATATGAAGATTACTTATTTCCCATTATCGTGCATGTGGATTGATTTTCTTCAAGTACCGGATGTGCTCCCTGCCAACAAATACGTGTAACACACCTAGACGTAAATATGAATTTACATAATAATAAGTAAACAATAATCTTACTTCACGTATGGATCAACCGCATCATAGTTAGTTAAAATATATTGATGCGCAGCTTTGAGCATTGCGCTATCAAGCGTGATAGGAGTCTTCTTTCCTAATCGACACCCTTTATGAAAGAATATAGACCACTCTTCATCATTATCCATAGCTTCATCTTCCACATCATTTCTAGACAATTTGGTGAGCCTTGTCTCAACTCCTGAGAGATATCTCGAACAGAATGTTAAGAACTCGTCTGCCAAGTAACCTTCTACTATACAAGCTTCTGGAGAAGCTTTATTTTGCACATATCTTTTTAAAGTTTGTAAGTGTCTACAATACGGAGAAAAAAAGTTTTTGTAAGGACATCACATACGATCGATGCAAAGTTTGAACAAATTTAATTGTTAGAAAGATTACCTCTCTACGGGGTACATCCAACGATAGAATATCGGTCCGGCTATCTTCGCTTCTCGTGGAAGATAAATGACCACATGCTCCATCACATCAAAGAATGATGGTGGGAGAATCTTCTCTGGGTTACAAAGAGTAACTGCTATTGTGCTATTCTGGATTCCAACTTCTCAAAAGTATTTGGATTTATGACTTTAGAGCATAAGTCTTTAAAAAACATGGACAACTCAATTGCAACAACTCTAATATTTTTGTTGGGCAATGCTACTTGTAAAGCTAATGGGAGAAATTGTTGCATCAATATATGATAATCATGACTCTTCAATGCCACCAACTTTCTTTCTTTGATGCATGCATTTCTAGCTATATTAGAAGAATACCCATCAGGAACTCGAGCAGACTTCAACAGCTTATAAAATAATTCTTTTTCCTCCTTCTTCAAAGTAAAACATGAAGGAGGGATGATATTTTTATTTCCGTCCTTGATAATGTGAAGTCTATGCCTTATGCCCATCTCTTCGAGGTCATATTGAGAATTTTCAGTGTCCTTTGACTTCTCCATTCCTAGAAGTGTATGAATCAAACTCTCACATACATTCATTTTTATGTGCATCACGTCAAGATTATGACGTATAAGGCTATGCTTCCAGTATGGAAGCTCAAAAAATATACTTCGCTTTCTCCAGTTATACGATAAATTATCTACATCTCTAGTTTGATCTAGAACTTGACTTCCAGGCAACATCTTAGGAGCACTTCTAAAATCTTCTTTTTCGTCAAATGATGAAGCATCTTTATGAAATATATAATCCATTGGGAGGAACCTCCTGTGACCCATGAAACATGCTTTCTTACTATATGGTAGTCTCCAAGAGCACGTGTCTTTGTTGCAGAAAGGACATGCAAGATACCCACTAGTTTGCCAACCAGATAGATAACCATATGTAGAAAAGTCACTTATCGTCCACAGTAAGGCAACATGCAACTTGAAAACCTCTTTACGATCAGCATCATAAATTTCAGCACCAGCTTCCCACAGTTCTTTTAACTCCTCAATCAACGGTTGTAGATAGACATCTATGTCCATTCCGAGTTGAGTTGGACCGGGAATAATCATCGATAGGATAAAATTGGGATACTTCATGCACAACCATGGTGGCAAGTTGCATGGAATCAATACGATGGGCCAAATGCTATATGATAGACTCATGAGGCCAAAGGGATTAAATCCATCAGAAGTTAATCCAATGCGAACATTGTGAGAATCAGAAGCAAACTCAACATGCATATTATCAAACATTTTCCATGCTGGAGAATCTGTTGGATGTTGAAGAATCCCATCCTTGGTATGACTTTCATCGTGCCACCACATTAGGGGTGACAGTTTCGAGGACATGAACAATCTCTTCAATCTAGGAGTCAAGGGAAAGTAGCGTAGGACTTTACAAGGAACTCCTTTCTTATTAATACAAATATTTTCTACAACTGCTTCATCACTTTCGATTTCTTTATATCTAGAAGCACTGTATTTTGGATATGAAGTCATATCTACAAAATCCTTTCGATACAAAATGCAGTTATTTTTGCAAGCATCAATTTTTTCATAGTCAAGTCCAAGGTCCTTGATTATTTTCCTAAATTCATAATAAGAGTTGGGCAATGTCTCACCCTCTGGAAGCAATTCCTTCAAAAGCCCAAGCAGCTCAGAAAATGACTTATTACTCCAATTATTGACACATTTTATGTGAAACAACCTCACAACAGTGTACAATTTAGAGTACTTCTTACTTCCAGGGTACAATTCCTATGCATCAACCTCTAACAGTTTGTAAAATTGGTCAGCTTCTGTATCATCAAAAAATACAAATTGATGGTCGTCGTGTTCCATATTCTCTCCATCCTGTGATACTCCATACACATCATGCAACATGTCTCTCATATCATCTTTGAACGTGTCATTTTGTGTTTGTGAATCCTTAGAGCTATCAAATGAACCCTCACCGTGAAAAATCCAATTTGTGTAGGTGGTCAAGAATCCATTCCATAACAAGTGTTCGGTTGCGACTTGCCGATTCTGCCTATGCACATTTAAGCACTGCTTACAAGGACATAAGATAGTCCCATCTCTACTGGATTTTGAAAATGCATTCTCTATAAATTTAACCACCCCAAGTAAATATGTCGTGCTTGTTCTATGTTCCTCATGGATCCAACTTTTATCTATCATGACTACCTATAACAATTAAGAAAAAAAAGGATAAGAATATAAAGTATTAAAAATCGTTACATAACTTAGTTTCAATAAGATTTAAGAGTTTCTCAGATCTTGGGCAGAGTTTGCCCAGACCAGTAAGAAATTGGACTTTTTGAAACCTGATGAGACAGTGGCACGGAGGTCAGTCCAGCCTCTACCAATGAAGAAAGGATCAGATACTCACTTTCCAAAGCTATCCCACTTCTTTACCATTGTAGGGAGAATATAGTTTAATTAAAATACAATCCATAACTTAGTCTCAATGTTAAAAAAATGAGAGTTGCATGTATGTTGTGGAAGGAGAGCCATGCAGCTTATAGCATAGTTTCCTTGTGGAGTGCCCTTTTCTTCCATAATGAGTGCACTCCTTTTTTTTATCCCATGTTCCTTTTTTTGTATATATCAAAAAGTGAGTTTTTACAATGCATTGGCTTGAGCCATGAAAAGAAAAACTATAAAGAAACACACAAAACAAACTATGTACAATAGTTCATGCAAGCCTCAACAAGCCATATGACTCAAAGAAAACTATCTATATTAATCTTCAGCCTAATCCAAATAGGCAAATAGTAGTCATGTCCATGGACAAGACGATCATGATTAATGTATATTGTCCAGCATGAGGGGGAACCTTAAAGTGAAAATTATGTTATATAGTATTAGTGGGCCTATTAGGCGTAACATGATTAGCATTATATAATATATATATTAGTCATACATTGTATAATTAGGGAATTGTTCTTCTTCCCAATGCCTATTTAAGAGGTATGGTGTATCCATTACAATAATCAAGCAAAAATCTTTCTCCTATTTAATAGAAGAATGTGCTGACAGAAATGTCAAACATTCCTCTTGTTGCAGATGTAGGAATGATATAGAGGGGAAGAAAGAGAACAATTTCTCTCGCAAGTGTAGAAAAAAATAGAGGGCCCTTACAGAGGGATGGTATTCAATGGAGCCTATGGTCTGTGTGCCACTTCTAATATGGGATAAACCTATAAGTATTCAATGGTATTCCTAATGCCAACTTTTACAGGTATTGTGTATCCACAACAAGTATCAAGCTAGGAAGCACATACACTTCCCGAGAGGTACCGTGGTCGTGTTTGCCGCGTGTCGGATGCGGACACGCCGTGGACACAACTGGACACATGGTGGACACATGGTGTCTGCCCATATGTTTCCCCAAGTTTCCACCAACTTTGTCCTATCCTTGATTATTCCTCTCCCCCCTTTATATTTCTTCCCAACAATTTCTTTCCCTTCTCCCCATTTCTCTCCAACTCTCTTCTCCCTACTACTATTAAGTACCAACGTTTCAATATCCATGTCAGTTCTTCCTGATTCTTCCCTCTTAATTTCTCTCCACCCTTACTAATGTCTCCTCCCCATTCTCTTCTTCTCGTTCTTCCCTCTCCCTCAAATTAAATCTATTCAATCCAGCTTTTTACCTCCCTCTTTTTCTTCATTCTCACTGTTGTCTTCTCCCCCTTCTCCCCAATTTCACTCCAGATTCCCATTATTTTCTTAGTGCGGCCATGCCCCTTCACCAACCTATCGCTACTTTTTCTTATTCTTCTTATTTTTCTATTTTGTTATAATGTTGAAAATAATTATTGTTGTTTCAATTGTGATATATGAATATGTAATGTTTGTTGTATCTTCTAATATCATTCTATGTTGGATTTATTTATTATTGAATTGATTTGATTAATGTTTATTTACTGTCCAGCAGTCCTTTCTTTATGAATTTGAATTTTTAGTTTGCTTTGTTTCATTGCAAACATGGACATGAATGTGTTTACATTAATTTCTTAATATAAATAGGTTATGTTTGTTGTCGTAGATAGTTTGTTTTTCTATTTTGATGAATGTGTTTTATGGATGATTTCTTGTCGTTTAAGTAAATGAAATACAAACTCCACAATTCATTTTCTGTAATAGGATGAACATAAAAAATATATACATATATATGTGTAAAAAAATCGCCGTGTCCGGTGCCGTGTTCGTGTCCTAAATTTTGAAAAATTGTCGTGTCCTGTGTCCGTGTCTATATCTGTATATGTGTCTATGTCCGTGTCTGTGCTTCCTAGGTACTAAGCAATCATCTTTCTCCTATTTCATAGAGGAAGGGGCTGACAGAAATATCAAACGTTCATCTTGTTGCAGTTGTACGATTGATAGAGAGAGGAAGAAAGAGAACTGGATATAAAATATATATGATATATATGGAGTGAAGAATAGAAGGTAGGCACCGTCGGACGTCGGAGAGCGCAGGTAGTAGCGGGAGCACCGCCAGAGAAAAGACCAGACGGGAGACGCCGCTAGAGAGTGCACAAAGTAGGGGAGCACTGCATGAGAGAAAACCAGTAGGAGCACCGCCGCAGAGAAGCCATAAAAGGACACCTCCGGAGAGAAGACCGGAAGGTGTGCCGCCAGAGAGGGGTGCCGCCGGAGAAGGCCTGCTGCTGGGGAAAAACCTCACCGGCCGTCCGATCGGGCAGGGGGACACAGAGAGTAACCGTTCATAGAGTAGGCAGATGGCTTCGGAGTCAGAGGACGTAAGGTGGCTTTAGGCATCGGATGACTGAGGGCTTCAGGTGTCGGATGAGGGAGGGCTTTAGGCATCGACGACGCACGGTGCGCGGACGGTGTTGTGGAGTGCGCATGGAGGGTGCCGCAGGGTCGGCGGTCGGGGCGGGGGGTGGGGGGTAACTGGCGCTGTGCGTAATGCGTAATGGGGAGAGAGTGTGTGCTTTGTAAATGATCTCCTTACAATCATTTTGCATACAATTCAAATAGAGTGAAAATTTGTAGCTATACCTTATTTACTGAGGTGGCTACATTCATTTTAGTTATATAAAAATATTTTATAAGTAAAAATGGCTCTCGCTACATATAAATTAATTGTAACTGAAGCAATCATAGCTAAATCATTATTTTTTTGTAGTGTATAGGACATACATATGTATAGGGTAGTGGGAGAATAATGACATGTTGTCATTTACAAGGATAGAATTGCGGGAGACGAGGAGATATGTACAATCTTTGAGTATCTTAATGAGATATCTTTACAGCCCCCCGCAAGTTGAGTCGAAAAGAAACGAAGACCCAACTTGAGAAGAGTGAGCCTGAGTGAAGCATTTGTTGAAGTGCTTGAAGCAAGCTGAACAGTCTCTTGTTGTCCTTTGTGGACCTTCGTAGCATTCTTTCATTATAGGTGGTGCTCTTGGTGCCACCAATTATTTGCTAGGCATGACATTAGTTCTTGGATAATCAGAAAAGAGCAATTTGATTTGGTTTCTTGGAGAGGAGGATTTATCTTTGGGAAGTAGAAGAGAAGAAATGAGGGAAGTTGGTGCTTTGAGTAGGATGCATCAAGAGGATGTTAGGGCGAGGAAGGTTATGTTGTAGATCTATGGGAAGGTTATAAGAGAGGAAAGAGGACATATCTTTGGTTGATCGGTATGGTTTCATACCATGTTTTAGGTTGACACACATGTTGGTGTTTGGAGAAGGTTATTTTGTAGGAGTCATTTGTTGGAGAGAGCATTTGTGGGTTGTTAAACTCGGGCATGTGATCATAGCAGTGAAAGAAGGGTACAGTGGCTCACAAGGTGGAAGATGGGAAGAAAAATTAGACAATGGCCATCTCAATTGGAAAGGGGTTTTCTTTTTGTGGATTGGTGGGGAAATATAAACGAACATAGATTAAGGAAAGAAATAAAGGTGGGACTTTGAGAAGATCGGTATAGAGTTGCTTCAATGGAGAAACGTCAGGGTGCCCAGCGGCACTGTAGTTTGCAGACAGCTTGCGGCGACATCTGGAGCATCGCTGGTGGATGGGAACGACGAGTTTGCTCATGGTGGCACCAATGTAAACGGGGAAGTGACCTCTGGAGACGTCAACAGGGGTACTGCTCCCACCTTCTTGGTTCTTACCAAGGCTTGAGCACTTGCAGAGTATCTGTTGCAGAGCAGCGGGCTAGCTGGACTTCCTAATGGCCATGGTGGTAGACTTGTTTTTTTAGTAGAAAGAGTGAGCAACAAACAACAAGTGTGCAGACGCAACAAAGTGTGATGGCAATGGCAGGGATGAATACGACGGTGACGGCAGGGGAAATAACAGTGGTGTGCCGGCAAAGATGGCAGGGGTGAGCATGCCCACGATGGCAGTGGTGAGCTCGACGTTGATGGTGATGGCAGAGGCGAAAGAAAGAACAATGACAAAGGCATTGTTGATGGTAGTTTTGTTGCGAGGATGATGACGATGAAAGTTGCGAGTACGACAGTGATGGAAGCAGAGAGCACGACAAAGATTGCAGCATGATGCAGAGGCCAAGGCAAGGTAATGCCTGACGGGGTTGATAAGGGGGAGCAAAGATTTGAGGAAGAAGGAGAGCACAATGTCGGCAGCGAAGAAGCAGTCTACCACGTTGTCAAGCACGAACAGATCGATCTTGCGTTTGGACCTTAGGAACGCCACCTCGAAGGGGTACAACCACGCCGAGTAGAAACCAGCAGAACCATCAGCGTCTCCCAGCACTTGTACTTTGAGGTCATTGGTGAGATAACCTTGCCACACTTGCCATTTTGGACCTCGAGGCTGCTATTGGAGGCGGTTGGGGTTTAGAGTTTTTGGATGGGGGGGAAGGTGAGTAGGGTAGAAGGTGGGTATGTGGATTGGGAGCCGGTTAAGGCAATAGAGAATCTCATACCATTTTAGATTTAGGATATGGGATACAAATGGAGCCATTGGGTGCTTGCATTCATAGTCTTGATAATGGGTGTTTATAGGACATACATATGCATAGGGCAGTGGGAGAATAATGACGTGTTGTCATTTACAAGGATAATATTGTGGGAGACGAGGAGATATGCACAATCTTTGAGTATCTTAATGAGATATCTTTACAACAACCAGCTATAAGTGTCTCTCTATTGATTATCTATGATTGATTGATAGTAGAACGAGTGATTTATAGATTTTACATGTTTGAGAAAATGTGTCATTAGCATACACATCTGGTCTTGACTCAAAAAAAAAAAATTCCATGGTGCTTGAGTGGTCGGGTTCACTCAATAGAAAATATATTTTGTAGATGAATGATCAATTTATTTTGTGCGTATAGCAGTTTCCTCTCAACTCTTTGCTTCTCGACAATTTTCTACTACTACATAAACATTCACTTAGATACTGTAACTTACAACATCACTATGTGTACGTTTTTTGCTATTTCTTAACCTCTAAGCTAAAAAGACTGATACATGACTTTATGAGAAGATGTCATCAGGTTGTGGTATTGTTAGATTTCCACCAACATGATATTAGCAATATATCTTTTCATAATGCAACTTGAAAATATTTATCTTAATACAATAAGTTGGTAAGATATTCTGTTTCCCCTAATCTTTTCTCATGCACGTCGGGGTACTTTAAGTTTTTTATTTATGTTGATTTTGCACAACAACGCTTAACCCTTGTCTAGAATTTTGTTTATGAATGATTATTGAAGCAACCTTAACCATCATCAACACATAGCACTATACTATTGGATTAATTAAAATAATTTCAAGTTTATTGTTCACACTTGTTTTTGTCACCTTAGTTGAAACAACTATTTATTATACTTAAGAAGGTGTGGTGCTATATTGATGGTCTTCTATGTAAGTATTTTTTTAGATACAATGAGCATGTGCTACTCGTACAGACCTTCAAATGTTTGCAGACAATTTTAGTATTGTTTTATATTTAAGATTTTCTATTTTTTATGTCCTTACATGTATATGCTAAATATTTCTTAAAGTTTGTCTTCTAATTGGCATTACTTTCACTACTCTTTTGTTTTAGCTACATATTAAAATGTTTTTATTCTATATGTTCTTCCTATGATTCATACTTCTACGTATATCTACATTCCAATAAAGTGTCATCTTTTTTTTGATACATGGGAACCACCCCCGAACGAACGTCGCGATTGTGATCCCCGCTGATACAATGAGAATGTGCTACTCGTACAGACCTTCAAATGTTTGCAGACAATTTTAGTATTGTTTTATGTTTAAGATTTTCTATTTTTTATGTCCTTACATGTATATGCTAAATATTTCTTAAAGTTTGTCTTCTAATTGGCATTACTTTCACTACTCTTTTGTTTTAGCTACATATTAAAATGTTTTTATTCTATATGTTCTTCCTATGATTCATACTTCTACGTATATCTACATTCCAATAAAGTGTCATCTTTTTTTTGATACGTGGGAACCACCCCCGAACGAACGCCGCGATTGTGATCCCCGCTGATGGCGTAAACCCCCTCGCCTACCCACACAACGGGGGAAGCATTTAAATCACACAGAGGCTGAGCTACACGACGGGATTAAGGTTGGATGGTGCAGCACCACCGAGGGGTTTCGAACCCGGGTTCCTACTCTGGGGAGCCCGTACCTCTACCACCTGAGCTACTACCCGCTCGACATGTATCATCATTTCAATTCTAAGTAGAATGTGTAAGAATGTTAAATACCACACTGCTTCTTTTACCATTGTTTTTATCTCTATATTAAGTGCAATTAGACATATGTTATAACTAGTCAAGAAATTAAAAGAAAACCATATTGATTTCCCTTAACTATGTTATTGTCTATTCCATAATTACTTGATGTCCCACAACATTTTTAAACCGTTTTAAAAGGTATTTTGGAAAAGGAAATATCAATCAAATGATAATTCAATTTATAATAGTGAAACCACATAAATATGACTAGCATAAATCTTCCTTCATAAATTTAAGTCAACTTTGGATGTAATGATTATTACCCAATTTTAGGGTTAATGGCGTTTAACATATTTTTTATCCAATGGGGGTGAATCATCCATTGTATAATATGGATTAGCTTGTATTCATGTTTTTTATGTGTCACACATCATGTTTATCATATATATAGTTTTCTACAGTAGGAAAGGCTTTGGATTGTACAAATGTGTATACCATTATGTTTCACATGTCACTACTAATGTAACTCAAATCTAGTTGGTTTACATATGCTTTTGTCTTTAAGGAACTCGTTTCCACTATGATGCAAACATGTTGACATTCATATTTTTACAGTCTACATGATAGTGCTCTTAGTAGAATTAGTAAGGTAAGGTTGTGGGAAAATATGATTAGCCATAAATTTACACATTTTCAATTTTGTTAATAATATCTTGAAAGTTGTCTTTTTATGGTAATTTGTTCCATGCTTATAATCAACATATTATATATATATATATATATATATATATATATATATATATATATATATATATATTCTTAATGACTAAAATATGTCTTGTGTTGTATTGAGATGTAGAAAAGTGGGGGCTATTCGTATTCCAACAATGACTATATATACAACACAAAGGATTTGCATTGATGTATTAGTTTGATAGGGAAATTATGTTTCAGTACATATAAACCCAAATATATAATTCAAATATCATATTAAAGTATATAAGAAAATTAAAGTCAAGAAAAGCAAGCAATTACATTTCTATGATCATTAAAGGAAATAAAAAACAAAATAAATAAATCACATTAAGAACACATTATATTCATCTTTTATTTGTATTCCACAACATGTATAATCTATCTTGTTATCAACCGTGGCTAGGGGAAAAGTTGTCGCCATGGCTTGACTCCTCTTCTCTACATTAAACACTAAAATAGATTTGTGGTTGTGGTTCAACACTACTAGCGCATATATTAGTGGCAACGACCCAATTACCCTTTGCAACACTATCAAGGAGTATACTATGGACACATCCCACCACCTACCAAATATATAGATTTTGAGTCTATGTCCCATCCTCTCCTATATAGGTGGATAACAGAAATATCATAAGATCATTTTATGCAAGATATACAATCAAGTTCTTTTGGACAAGTGGTGATAATCCACTCCTCAAGGTTTGGGCAAAGATATATTTGGTGGAGGATTCTAGTATCAAGCAAGTATTCGACTATATGGATAGCAACTTGAACTGTGGAACCTAAGTTCTTTGAAAATGATGGCAAATAGTATGCTCAAATTTGTGTATATGATCACAATTGTTGTATGCAAACTTGTTATTTTGGTGTCCTAGGACCACTCCTATTTATAAGAAATGTTTACACATGGTTAGGGCAACTGTGGGTAGTGTCTAAAGTGCTCAGGTTTGGAATTTTCTCCAACGGCTATATGTCGGTCGAGCTCTCTAGTGAAACATGCAATGGCTATGTCTCAAACGAGAATATCTTCGATCGAGAGTGAGCCAGAGCTCAATTTAAAGCAAAAATAGGAAAACCTTATCTGATGATATATCTAATGAAACCTGACAACCCTAAGGTCACGTTTGGTTTGTTGGATATGAGATGAATAGGATATAAAGAGGTATGGGATTGACCGGTACTCAGAAAGGAAAGGAAGCTAGATATGACAACTTGTGTTTGGTTACATCTTGGATAGGATTATGTTGATTCTGGTAGAACTATGGCAAGATTGTTGTGCTTAATCCACCGTAATTCTAATCTGTTGCCCAGGCTGACATGTTGCAATTCCATACACCGCTGGAGGCAGCTGGTAGCGAACACCAATTAACATTAACCGAACAACTGGATCTGACGAGTTGCTGCTGGAGAGGACAATGAAGCTAACGGAGGGGAACACTGATCATGGTGACAGTCATGGACTACGGAAAACAATCGCGTTCGTGTAGAGCGGCTAATGGTTGGAAATCAAAAGCAACAGTGCAATAGAGTAGAGGCATGTAGTTGCAGGAACGCAGAGGGAAATAGTTGCATACTATTTGAGAATCAAACTTGATAATTCTAAAAAGGATGGCAATGGCAGGAGCCATGGCTGACCAAGAACTTGTTAAAATTGCAAGGTGGGAGGTGGATGTAGCCTCTATCAATGGTGGGAGAAGTGTGGAAAATAGAGTGTTAGACGCACATGGGTAGAGGCGAGAGGCAAGAAATTGAAGACAGTGCTACAATGTTGAAGCTGGAAGGAACCACAAGTCGGAGTCGTACGGGCGACAATGGGAGACTAAGTAGCGTCAAAGAGAGCTCGACTATAGGCAACTTCCGGAGCTATACCTCCCCAGTACCAGGGGGTTTGAGGGTTGGAGGAGTCCCACATCACCAGGATTCCAGTGACGCTGCTATACGATCCCACTTCACAGTTAATCGGAAACAAACATGGGTTAGGATTTTTTGGTAGGATTTTAGTCCAATCCCACCCAAAGTGCTGCGTACCAAACGTGCCCTAAAGGCTTCATATGAGTATGGGATAGAGTTTTGAGTAGATTTTGGAAGATCACCACTTGTCCTTACATCATGTATATGTAGTTGATTTGCAAGTATCCAAACACATGAGTACAAATACATACATGGTACAACTTTATTTGCAAGTATCCAAACTTATGTATTTGCAAGGTCTTTGTAGTTGGATTTTGATTGTGTTCCTTCATCACCTGAAAAACTTAATACACATGTTAGTAATATAATATATGAAATATTTGTATCATTAAAATATGAGTGTATCATATCCAAAAAGCCAACAATCTCCCCCCTTTTTATGATGAAAAATACTTTCACAAGATAAATTGAAAGTAGCAAATTTAGAACTTCATATATCTAATAGCCAATATATCTCATGGGGTTTTCTCACCCTTTTGTCAAAATAAAAAAGGATCAACACTTACCAGTGCTCCCCCTCAAGGAGACACTCCCCCTCAAAAAGATAGTCATTTGGGATAGGAAAAGTTTATGCTCAATGTATCAATTTAAAGAGAATACCAATTGAATGGAAAATCATATTAAAAAAGACATATGATCAAGGAACGATTGAAATATTGTCTAATTACCAATGAGGGGAATGTTAAGTCCTTCATGATAAAAATAATCAATAAAGCACAAATACCATAAATATACTCTAGATCAATGGTAAGGAATGTTAAGTCCACCATGATATAGATATGCCATGAAAAAAAAAGAATAAAATCAAAGAGTGATTTCTCAACCATTCAAAGGATGTTAAGATTGAAAGTGATTAGAGAATCCTTTGAGCTCATAATGAGGTCAACAAAAGTATCTCTAGACAAAATATAAGGTATGTTAAGCCCATATTGATATAGAGAAGTCATTAAGCGCAAGGTTAAAAAGATATGCAAGTTATATCTAAAGATTTTGAGCTCCCCCTTAATTCTCATACCAAGAAAAATGAGCTCAACATAAAAAAAAAAATTTACTAAAAAATAGCCATATAACATCCCAAACTTCATTATAAAACATTCATGTCAGTGTACAAACCAAGATATCAAGTAAAATTTGAATATGAAAACCAAGTTTCAAATAAATCATGTTGTTGATAACATTTCGGTTGAGAAATTTTTTGGCCGAGTTCCTGGTCAGTCCAAATGTTATTCGACAGAGATTCTCCCAGATAACTACAAAAAATTAATCTGAGTACATTAAACATGAATGTCATAGTGCATGTTATTTATCTCCAAGTTAAGATCAAAAGTATTTTCTTTATAATTTCTCCCCCTTATTATAATACTCCATAAAAAAAGTCAAATATAGCCACATGAAGTATGAGCATTATAAAAAGTCATTTCATAAAACAAGCATGAATGTGATTGCATATATTAAGATCAAAATTATTTGAAAATAAGGATCATGAGCTTTTTACTCCTTATGTAGAGAGAAGTTATGATACTCAAAAACAATTTTTGTTCTTATCTTATTGAGGTGACATGAGAGTGAATAATGTCTGAGCAAGACATGTTTCATGACTAATGTAATTCGATAAGATCATGTTAAAGAATATAGTCAAGTACATGTGTACCAATGTAAGAATGTAACAAGTTATACAACACATTTTCAACAAATTCCATAAAAATCAAAGTAGGAAGAAATAAAAATCACATATGGAACTTCTATTATTTAATCCAAAATATTTTTCTTGGTAAGCGTCAAAGAACCCTTAGTAGTAGAAATTAAGAATTTTCTTTTAGTACCAATGCTTTCTTTCAAAAGTGTCATATCGCTTTAATTGCACATGCTTAAAATATAATTTTGGCTTGCAAGAACCAGAACACCTAGTTGTGTCTATTCCCATCAAGGTATTTGTGGTAATAAATCAACAATTTTACATTGTTTGGATATTATGGAAAGTACAACATATTTAAGTGGAATGTAAATAGACCACATGGAAAAATATTAACAATATTCATTATGGCAATGCGTGGAACTTATAAAAAAAATTGAAAACTACTTTGAGCAAAGAAAACTTAAGAGAGGGAATTCATTATCCATCTTAATCAAAACAAGAAACTCCAAGGACATTAAAGATTTTGCTTTTAAGAATTATTTCTTACACTTTTCTATTACAAAAATGTTGGCATGATAATAATGACTCTCCCAAAAATAAACTTCCTTTTAATATAATGCTTCTTCTAAAAAATTTATGGTGAAAGATGGAAATATCAAATCTATCCACAAGAAGCTCTAGCATTATATAGGGAGTCAAAACAATCCATTATTTAATTCGGGCCAAAAAAAGTTACAATGGTAAAAATGTACATCTAAAATAATGCATGTGAAATAAACATTGTTTTGTCCAGTATAATAAATGAACTAATATTTGAGATCCATTGTATATGATGGTAAAAATGCATATGAATCATAAATAAAACTTTGATCAAATTTAACGCATAATTTAATTTATAAAAAATGGCTATTGATTGATCATGATGAAAACATGTTTCACTTTTAGCAATAGGATTATGAAGCAAAATGATGTCTTACTTCAATATGTTTAGCCTTCTCTTCTATGGCACTATAAAAATTCTTGTAAAGAAATTTATAATTATAAAGTGTTTACATTAGAAAATCTTTTAATTCTAATTAGGATTCATGGCAACAAAGTTTCAATTTTATCATTTTTTATGAGCACATGAGAAAATATCATGTTTGCAAAATAAAACTTTTTATATTGAAAGACCAAATAAACATGTAACAAACTGTCTTTAAATGTTTAATTATAATATTATCAAAACAAAACATGACAATCAATAGCTCGGTCAAATTGGAAAAATTGACAGAACTGCCCCTCGGTCGAACATCCTTTCAATCGAGAGGTAGTCTGTTAAAAACAATTATCAATTCTCAATTAATTTAAAGCAAATTAAGAGAAAAATATTCATATCATTTTTCTCATCGGCCTTCATAAGTGAAACAACAACAATATCTGATTTTTTATTCTTATTCTTATATTTTCCCACTCTATCCAAGGTCATTTCATTAAGTCGAGTAAGCTCATTTTTGGATAAAGTAGAAATAAATACATCGCTGTCAACACTTTGTGTGCTTTCTTTTTCTTGTACATCATTTTCAATGATAGAGCATGCATAATGTCTTAACTTTCTAAAGGAAAAACATGTCACATGATTACTGAAGATGGAAAGATTAGCATTTAACTTATCAAAGATAGTATTCCACTTTTTCTTTCTTTCATGGTGTTTTAGAATGTATCCAAGACCATGATTGTGAAAATATAACATACTTCTACTATTAGAAAAATTTCTAATGTCGTTAAATTTTCATTTTCTTTAGTAGAAATCAAGCATTGGTTAGCAAGATCTTTTTCAATCATAGAAAATTTATTATTTAAGCCTTTTTTAATCATAGAAATAATATTATCTTTTGGTATAGTAGTAAGAGATACCAGATCATCACTATTTTTACCTTCATCTTCATTATGTGCAAGTGCTTGTATATGTGATCCTTAGTCTTCATTATTACCTTCTTCATGTTGATCAAGTAGGCAGTTGACTACATGTGACATTATACATCTTTACTTTCTTCACTTATGTACTTCTGTAAGGCACTCAAATTATTGGTTATAGAATAAAACCTAGCATACATGTCAGAAACAGTTTTATTTTCTTACATATGAAATATATTATTACTCTTGAGTAGAAAAGTATCTTCATGTGTAATTGAAAGTATTCTCTATATAGCATATGCGGTTTTAGAAGAGGATATATTATCAAATTCTTCAAGAGATCAATGTGAATATAAGATACTTATAGATTTGGATTTAGTGTAGCTTTTCTTACCATCGTCTTGTCCCATTCCTCAAACTCAATTTTAAGAGGTTCATACGGGTGGATGACCATGTTCCAAAGATCAACTCCAACATCTTGAATGTAAAATTGTGTATCCCGGCTCCAATGATTGTAGTCGGATCTGAAAAACATGGGTGACCTGCTCACATGAGTTCCTTCTAAGTTTATGTTGCCACGTGCACCATTCCCCGTTCCTTAAGACTAGTAAGGGCTTCTTGAAGACCAGATCGGGTACCAAATGAAAGATCTATAGGGGGTGAATAGAGTCTTAGCAAAATATTTAAACAAATTTAAAGTATAATGAAAATAAAATAGGCAACCAGAAGAGAGAGATAGGATTTAGAGTGGTTATGTCTATGGTGTAAGTGCACTACCTTGCCGACTAGGATTTGGAATAAATAATTTTATTAATTTATCAATGAGGACAAATTACAAAATAGTTATTACAGCTAAACCCTCCTTTACTGGCCACGGAAGAGCACCACCAAACCTTCTCTTTTACGGATGCATAGACGGACGAAGAATAGCACCACCACACCTCTTGTTTTACAGAAACACCGAGGGCCGAGGAATAGCACCGCCACACCTCTTGTTTTACAGAAACACCGAGGGTCGAGGAAGAGCACCACCATACCTCTTCTCTTACAAAAACACTAAGGATTAGGGAAGAGCACCACCATACCTCTTCTTTTACAAAAACACCAGAGCTCAATTTTATAGCAAAAATAATAGGAACACCTTATCTAATGATATATCTAATGAAACCTAACAACCTTAAAGACTTCATATGAGTATGGGATAGTTCTTTGGGTAGGTTTTGAAAGATCATCACTTGTCCTTACATCATGTCTATCAAGTTTAATGCATGTGTTACCAATATAATATGAGAAATATTTGTATCATCGAATTATGAGTGTGGCATATCCAAAAGCCAACAAGTGGTATTGACGCCCTTCAATTTATGTTTATTTTGTCAATAATGACACAAGCATTTCATTAGGGAATGATAAAATACAATAATGTCGAACCAAATGAATTAAAAATTGACAAATGGATGCATTAGAGCTTCACATGATATTTAGGTGAAAGATACAAGAATCATTAAAATATCAAACATTTTTCTCTAAAAGCAAGCCTAAAAAAGCCTACAGAATAGAAGCAGAAATGTGAGCATCACCATTCACCCTGTTGGGATGGAAACCAAAACATGAGATTCTATGTCGAGTGAGTCATTTAATTGGTCTTTCCCATCGTCCATCTCGTTAAAATAGAAAAGAACATTAGTAAAGGTTAGGAATCCCTAATGACTCATGAGTGACTAGTCCATTTCCCAATCAGTCGATTGGATGAATGAGGCCATCCTCATGCTATAGGTGAGTTTACCTTTTCACCAGTGGATCAAATGATCAGGAATGCATTCAAAGTGGCCCATCTGTAGCCAACTAGTTAACTTGCCTAATAGATCGGAAGAATTGGATTTCCCCTCTTCACATTAGGAAACTTGTCCCCTTGTCCAATTATTCAACCCATACATGAGTAACCTAACCGGGGGATTGTCACACCCTAATTTTTGGAACCTAGCAAGTCATGATTAAGTTATTGATGAAATCAATATAGGATAGATTTATGGATACAATAAGGTTTAATCCAATTTTCATGATATTTGCATCTAAGGGAAAAAGAATGTAAAGCGGCTCTTTTATGCAACTGGGACTTTTTGTAATATCTTTGAAGTCTGAAAATCTTATATTTAATTTTTTTGTATGAGGTGATCTCCAAAGTCAAATAATGAAGGGAATAAAATGATTGAGTTTAGTAATTTGAACCCTAGACCTAGTTTAGATATTCATATAGTAAGTAAATTAATATTGATCAAATGTATCATAGGAATATTATATTGAGGAATTATTTCACTTCAGATGTTAACTTTTATAATTGGGTATGTGATTAAGCCTATGAATCCTTTATAAGGCCATGGAGTGGGCCATGTGCCCTGGAAACCAATTCGAGTCCAACTGGGTCAGTTAGGATTTTCACGTGGGTCCTTGGAGTACTAATTTGAGACTTTAGTTTTTATTGTTTATAACAAATACTCAAGAAAAATTTATTAGAAGTATAACTGAAATATAATATTGTGGGAGAAATTTCATATAATTTTGATTTATTGAGTGGTCTAGGTAATTAAATTAATAATTATTTAACATTTACTTAAAAGGTAAGGTTGGACTGTTTATCCATTCAGTCTTGATCTAATCTCTTATCCAAAGAAAGATAATTGAAAGATAATGAAAATCTTAAAATTTGGGATTAAACAGGGTCATAATGTAGTTTATATAATTGTTTATAGAATTTGGACTTTAATCTAAAAAAGGGGGATTGTGTAGTTGAGACCCCAGTCTGCGGATCAGATAATCGGAGCCCCTATTATACGAGACCCAAATAGAGTCCTCAAGGGGGATGATCTCATGAAAAATCTAAAGAAGCAGAGGTATAAAAGCTTCATTTTTTGTAACTAGAGGGGGCAGTGAGTTTGTATCTAGGGTTTTGCTCACAACCGTGGGAAGACAAAGGAGAAAGAAGGAGAAGAGAACATGATGCGTCCATGACGGCTATAACGGTTTCACTTTTAGCGATCCTTGATCTCGTCCACAGAGACCATGATGACAGTGTTGTCCTTGATAAGAAGGCTCAGACGAAGGTGGAGGCGAGGTGATGCTTGTGATCCTGTGGCCAAGGTAGAATCTCGATCACCGGAGGTCATCCTAGGTGATGACAGAGGAACTTTGTAAAATTGAGTCGTGCGCCCTTGAGAAAATAGAAGGGGGAGCCAGTTTGTTGGACTGAAGGGGAGCCAAATCTTTATTGGGAGTTTTGGCCCTAGTTGGCCAAGCATGTGGCATGGTGCCACTGTAGCTAGTGGATTAGTTTTGGACGGCTGAGATGTTCCTTGAAAATGTAATTTCATAAAATAAAAAAATATAGGGATTTATTTGGGATGCACAAGATATCAATGGAAAGGATTTTCAGTTTTTTTGCCTTAAAAATACCCTCAATGGATGGATTTTATGTTCACACACATATATATTTTTTGTATCAAGAGCTATATGATTCCAATGTTGTAAACATTAAAAATGTAAGGCCCCTAAACTTGCTTAATGATTTGAATAAGCTTAATTATAATAATTGAATTCTTAAAACCCTAATATAACCTTTTTATGTGCTTTGAAATAATAAGATAGGCTTAATTTTCAATTTTGGTCCAATTTGGACACTGCTTGAGCAAGTTATGCAATTTTATACACATTTTGGACTTTTATGCAATTTACCCAATTGAGAGGTTTTCTTTGCAATTTATCTTTGAATTATGTTCTTTGGATATTATATCATCATTATTGAGTTTTTGATCCATGGGGCACCTATTTAAACCTTGGTTTGAAGGTGTTTTCTCTAAGAGTATTTTAGAGTTTACCCCTTCATGGATGAGCTACCTTTAGTAGCTATCAACTAATGAATTATTTGTTTTTCTTAGAAATTCAATAAATGAGGGATAACCATGTCTCTATGGACGGTGGGGGGTCTGCTTGTGTGTGTGCTTGCATATTCTTAATAGTTTAAGGCCATGGACACTTTGAAAGATACTAGAACTTCAACTTTTTCTTTTTCTTTATCTTAAAGTTTCATATACTTATCCATATGAACCAAAACGAGACATGTTCTCTCCATCACTTCCCTCATTCTACAAAATTCGTCCTCCCTCTATTCTGCTGCGAATTTCCTGTCCAAGGAAGAAGAAAGAGGGGATCTTCTTGGAAAAAGAATCTAGGGTTGCAATTGACTTCCTTTTAGGGTTTAAAAAGCTTCCTTTTAGTGATCTTGACCTAAAAGAGTAAGAATCCCCTTCTTCACTCAGTTTATTTCTTTGTTATCCTTCCTATTACCTTTCTCCAGGTCGTAACCTTACTGTTCCATAGTAGAAATTGCTCTAAATCTCTAAAACTCTACCTTTCTTACTGCTTATGCTTAGGGTTTGCTCATTTGATGAAGAAATGTGCTAGATGGACGAGTTCACAACTTATGCTTGGATTTTATACCCTACCTGCTCAAGTTTTCTTCTATTTGGAGTTTCATCTTCTAATTAGAGGCAAGTTTTATAACTTTCTCCACATTTATTGCTTACCATAAGCTTGCTAGCTCATGTTCTTGCTTGAAAATGATGATCCATGCACTAAAAAACTATGCTTGACCTGGATTTCAATTTTTATAATGTTCCCTGTTCTGATTTCAGTTCTAGATGAACATGTGATCATGTGTACATTATTCCTAGGGTATAATATGACTTGTATCAGGTTGGTTTGGCAACTTATGGTGCTAAGCACCTATCAACCAATGGTCAATTTTAGGGTTTAAAGTTGATTTCTTCTATAAACCCATGACCCAATGATGGTACCATTGCTACAAACCTATGGTGTTGTCTTCATGAAAACTGATGGTCGGGATCAAAGGTATCAGATGATGGTGACAACCTATGGTCACCCCCTTAGGTCAGGTTTTAGATCAATTAGAAGTTTAATGATCAACCATTAAGTACCCTACTGATGTTATCAATCAATGATGACATTAGCTTAATATTTGATGCTAATTAATGAATATAGTGTTGATCTAACAACCTATGGTGACTTAATGGTCACTAATGATGGTGGATCAGGTCTCTACAACCTATGGTGAGTTAAACATTGTAGTTGTAGCATCAATTAAGCTTTAAACCAATGGTTTCTTGGGTCACTTGATGCAATGGTCAGACCTATACTGTAATTGATGGTTTTAATAAATGAACTTGACCCAATGGTCAAGATCTAATGTGTATTCCTCCAATAAAGTGGAATTTTAGATAATGTAATATATTGGTACTAATAATGTGATTTATATGGTTTCCTTTATATGATCAACTTAAGGAGCTTACTTGTTGACAATGGATGGCTTGTTTTAAATGAACAGTCGATTGTGGGTTTTACCCTACTCTCAATGGAACTTTTTGTGTTGTTAATCAAGGGATGTCTAGGGTTAAATGCTGACTCTTTCTAGAGCACAAATCAAGTAGGTATTTTATCCAAGGTGTTTACTTATGTAAACAACCAATGGTCTTACCTTTTAAACATCCAATGGTTCTGGGTGATATTGTGGTATGGTGATATGGGTTGAATGATGATGGAACAAATGGAGGGTTACCCTTAATAAGGTAGTCTTACCTATTCACTCATATGAATATAAGGGATGATAATCATATTATGTTGATATGTAACCCTAATGAGGTATAGCTTGTTATACCTAGCTTTAATATAACTAAATGATGGTAATTGGGTATGAATAGTCCTTGAATGACTAATACAATCATGGAGTACTTTGTTACTATTGTTGAAACCCTAGTATGCTATAACCCGATGGTTACACCTTGATTTATGTGTGGGTTCATACTTGAGAATAGTATGGAATGTGATGGTGATGCTTCACCTTATGCATCCATGATCCAATGGGGATGTCGTGAGTTAGGGTTTGGGTATAAGTGTTGATTAGTCACATTGATATAATTTATCATGTCGAACCTAACTCTAATGTAAATAGATAAAGATGAGTATTCATGTTTAACATTCTTATATGATGGAATGATGGTGGAATAACCTCCTTAACATGATCATAACCTTAATGTGTTAATTGGTGGTTATCATAGCCACATGGTTGATACTTTCTTATGCTAAACATGTGCATTATGAATATGATGAGTGTTAATCATATCTAGATTCCTTGCATGTTGATGTGATAAAGGAATGTTCTTAATGTTAATATAACCCTGCTATGATTGTTTATGAATATCTCCCAGCTTATTAATGCAATATTGTGCTGATATGGTGTAATATATGTAAGTGATGTTGTTGAACCTTGTTATAAGGCATGCAAAGATAATGATGATCTTGTAGGGAATAGTATGATGGTCTTAATGACCTTTGGGCATGGTTGAGCCCTGAATGAGGTGTAATCCTATTATATTGATAAGGGTTGATACCATGTGATATTGTTAAGGATTTATATATTGTGATAGTATGATGGTCTTAATGACCTTTGGGCATGGTTGAGTCCTGAATGAGGTGTAATCCTCTTGTGTTGATAAGGGTTGACCCTGTGATATTGT
Organism: Alisma plantago-aquatica; assembly: GCA_963693085.1. Classification (NCBI taxonomy): domain Eukaryota; kingdom Viridiplantae; phylum Streptophyta; class Magnoliopsida; order Alismatales; family Alismataceae; genus Alisma; species Alisma plantago-aquatica. The sequence goes on along the minus strand of OY856409.1, from coordinate 378,829,132 downwards.
GAAAAGGATTTATATCTTGTGATACTATTATGACTAGTGTGGTCTCATGAATGGCAAGTGTATAGTACCATGTGATGATGAGATGATAAATTATGTTCCACACATTTTATTTCTTTTAAAAGTTGTGATATTTATATGCTTTCTAGAAGTGAATTAGGGTTTGCATGTCCACTTGTTTGATGCATCCTTAATTCATCCAATTGGCATAACTAATCAAGTGCAACTCTAATCATGTAGTGTCGTGTACCGTAGAGCCATCTTCAGTGTCAGAACTTGTTGGATGGTGAAATGAGTACTCCTAAGGGAACCTTAGAGCACATACTATTTAGAAAGTGGGGGTGGCAAATTGAGGATATATCTTCGTCATCCACAATGCAGGTTGTGGAGGATGGCTATAGTCATGCCTAATACATCTGATTTGATTGAGGACAACTGTGGTTGTATCTCAGATTAGAGGGTTTTGAATACCCTGGATGCTAGCGTCATGACATGTACCAAGGTGGGCTAGTTACATGACCATATGTCACTGTGGTGGCAGCTTTGACTGATATGTCACTGCCTTTTTACTCATACTGACCGAGGGGAAGAGATCTTGGGATACCGACACTTCTAGATCTTGTACGGAACCAAATATCCCTTCGCAAGGGGTCAGCTGGACTTTGAATGGTATGATTCAAATTCCCCAGGGAATAATAAAAGATGTAATACAGCCATGTAGCATGTTTGTTTAGGGTTGTACACGACGTTTCACATTGGATGATAACCTTATTTGTTATCTTTACATAAAGATGATGCTTAGTGCAATTAAGAGATAGTAGATATACTTAGTTTGTGGATATGCTTAAGATTGTAGATGCGTACATACATTAGCTATGCTTGTGTTGATAACTATACTTCTACTGCTAATTATAATCATGATGCTAGCTATCTCATGTTGTTAGTTATGTTTAGCATGCTAGCCATGCCTTTGTAACTAGAGATGCATATATTGTTGATCATGCTTATCCAAATAGTTGTGCTTATGTTGTTAGCTCTTCTTATGATGTTGATATGTTCAACCAATTAGACATGCTCAGGTTGTTAGCTATGTTATGTTACTAGACTTGCTCATGATGCTAGATATGCATATGCTACTAAATTTCTTATATTGTCAACAATATAAAGGATGATAGTCTGGCTAATGATGATAGTTATTATCTGTTCCTTTATGTATTTTGTTAATCATCAATACTACTAAGACAATTTGTTAAATCTAATTAAACTTTTTAACTATTTAATTACATAAAATGTTGTAATCAATAAATGTTGTTGGAGGTTATATCTCTTGTTGGGACATAGGTCTCACCCTTGTGGTTTGCCATATTTTTTTTGGTAATCGGAAGTGACGAAAACAAACATATGGCAACAAAGAGGAGCTACAATAATGAATCTTTGAGAAAGTTTATTAGATGTCTAGTGTGTCCTAGAGTCGTCCCTATACTCTCAGGTCCGGGCATGAAAAGTTTGTATATGGTGTTTCAAATGAATCAAACTTTTGTTAGGATATTAATGCTTGTTTGTGTGGCGTATACAAATATTGTTCTCCTATGTATATATGTTGTGGCTAAGGAAATAGAACAATTTGTATCAAATTCTTGACATAGTATGGATATAAGAAATATGTTGCGCTCTTATGCAAATGTTTCTGAGCAGGTGCTGATATTGAAATCAGTTTTAATTTACCCATATTTTTGGGTATGTGATTAATTGGTGACTGATTGTGTTTTATGTTTTGAGTAATCTCATTTAGTGTAACGGGTTCTCACAAAAATAGCAAACGACATCATAAATTCATGAAAACTTAATACCAAGTATATTTTTATATGTTTAACATAATTTCAAAGATTGATCATTTTGATTTGAGTAAGGTTTTTGATGTAAACCCTAATAAGGGTGTTATGGGTATTTCATGAATTGATTCACAACTAAACGAACTGAGACTTTTTACCTAAACATTAATATGCATTGTTTTTACTATTTATAAAGTTTTATGGAGTTTCAAGTATATTTATACCAATATATGATTTTTTAGCCTAAGTGGATATTATATAAGATAATTACTTATGATTTGTGAGACAACATGTAATTCATGTGCTATTTGGTAAGAAAAATAATTTTAATTGTATTTTCTTCTGATGTCAGAAGTAATTTAGTGAGATTAGTATATTTTATCATATCTAAGGCTTACTCTCAATATATGAGGTATATGTTCATATTAGTGCATAAGATGATTTTTGGCTTATTTGAGTATAAAGATTATAGTAGTTATATAATGTAAGTTTTGATATATGTTCAATGCTAAGGTTTTATTGATCAACATTGTGTTTAGCCAAAGTAATAACCCTAAGCTAGTTTAGGAGCTCATGATGGAGGGTTTTAAGATGTAGAAATGGAAATAAGGGATACACGTGATTTATATAATTTTGTTAACCCTCAGGCGAACATGTTGTGAACAAAGGAATCTAGACTACGTTAAGGATCTCCTCAAACAAGGTAAGTGGGCCATTTTCATTGAATTTCATTAGTATTATAATCCAGACCACACATTCATACAAAGTAACTTAGAGATCAAGTTACTTTTAGACTTTAGTATTTCATATCTTATCATGCTTTAGGTAATCAAATTTTATTAGGCTTGACTTATGTTGTCAGATTATCAAATTTCAAGTATTTGAGATTTATATGACTTCAGATACTCAGAATTTTTATGTTTAGTTCAATTTATCCTTCTCAAACCTTTAGACACAGATTGTCATATATCTGACATCAGAATGTAACTAAGTAATCTATTAAATATGAGTTTTATATTAAGATTTATTTAGACAAACATAATTTAGATTACTCATTGTGAGTAGTCACAAATTAGACCCACATTCCTGATAAGAGTCTTAGATCCAATCTTAGTTATTAAGTAATTAAGATATAGATTCAGATTTAGATTTAGAATTCAAATTTAGAGTTAATTTAAAATTTTAAGAGCAAAGATTTAGTTTTAGATTCAGAATTCAGTGCATGTTCAGTTATCAATATTTAGTTTCAATATAATATAAGTTCAGATTCAGAATTCAGTAGGTTTAGATTTAAGATAATTAAGTCAAAACCTTCACATAAGACATTATATGATAAGTCCTCATGCCATTAGTCCCAGGATGATTCATAGGCATCTGTTTCTAATTTAGAGGAGTGTTTACTCCAAATTAGAGGTACTTCAATACCAATTTAGGGCATAGTCACACCAATTCATAGACACCTCAATGTCACTCAGAAGCATGTAGTGCTAATTTAGAGGTATTTTGTTACCAATTCAATGCGTAGATACACCAACTTAGGAGAACTTAACATATAATGGTGGACACAAATAGATAAACGACATCAATAAAAGACACATCGATTCAATATAAGTTTATATATTTCAGATACCAGTTCGACTTTAAGTTATAGTATATTCATGTTTACCATATTAGATATGTAATGCCACTTACTCTAACTGTAGTCTTTCCTATTTTTGCATGACTGGGGATGAGATGTTTGTAGGTACCAACCTTCAGGATATATCATGACAAAATGATGCAACGTCAACTTTAGGAGGTTTTCTTGGTGGGGTGCCATCTACACAATCCCAGATTTGAGATGAGATTTGCATAAAGTAGTATCATAGTATTGAATTTCCTTTGTATATGATGATGTAATAGAGTTTCTTTCTTGAGAATTTATGAGAATGCATTTTTATAGTAGTCTGATTTGGTTCCTATCTATTATTATTGTTATGTATATCATATTTGCAACACTCCAGTAAAAAAAATAGCTTCCTCTCATATGATATGAAAAATTAGGGTGTTATATGGACTCACTAGTGCCACTACCATCAAGCCATTTTCTCGACTGGTGGGATTCCATCCCATAGACTGAAAGTGTAATCGGGCCAATTAACTAATGAATTGGTAGGACCAATGGTGTATCTATAAAAGGTCCCACTAAGATAAATATCAAAGCATCATAATGTTTTTACAAAAGAGCACCTTCTACATAAATCTCTTTGTAGAGAACGAGCTACAAATTGGGCCGCCAATCCTTTTTGTATGGACAATCCCACTGATCAAAGCATCACTCCTTCTTCTCTTCCATATCTAAATCCTTCAATAATTGTGTCATAATTGATGGGGGTTGAACCCCTACTCCTTTGAGCAAATCCCTACTCCTTTGGACAGAATCTATTTTATAGATTGGCGGCCCACCATGGACCTCATCGAACTACAATTTTTGCCAAAGTGTGATCATTTTTTGAAGACCACAACTGCGCCCCCATTACTTCTGTGATGTGGCCTTTTATTTTCCCTTATACTCTTTGTTCTCAATCACATAATAAGAAAATAGACATTCTCACTGGGGTGTAGTGAGTAACCATGTTGCATTTATCTTGTATCTTACATTATAGATCTCTAGCTTTATGGTTATGTTGGTTAATTATCATTTTATTGAATGTGTACTTGTTAGTTTGATCATCTAATATGCATAGATGTTGTAATCCTAAATGTAGAGACATTTGAATCTAGGATTATAATATCAATCATTGTCATTGAACCACATATTCAAGGTGCTCTCTGGGGTGATGGAATAAAGATCATGTAGATAATAGGCCTCACAGGGAAATCTATCCATATTAAATTCATACTCTGAGAGGATATGAATTTCCTTGGTTCCAATCTAAGTATCAATAAAAATGAGAAGCATAATTTGAGAGAAACGATATGCATGTGGACCTGATCCACCCCAGTGCCTTTCCATTAATTATTTTTCTCCAAAATTATTCAATTTCTTTACAATCAGTTTAATAACCAAATCAGTGATTGATTCTAAACATTGATCTCAAATCACTTGGATTTAATGAACATTCATTCATCATCATCATATCATCATCATCTAAGGCTCAATCCCAACTATGTTGGGGTCAGCTACATGAATCCTTAGTTGCCATTCCGCTCTATCATGCGTCATATTCTAGTCGAGATGTAGACATTTAAAATATCTCTTTATAAGCTCTTCCCATGTTAATTTAGGCTTTCCTCTTCTTCTATTTATTCTTGACTCAATAGCATTTCTTTGTATAGGCGCATTAGGTGCTTTGCGTTGCACATGTATATACCATATGAGTCAGCCCTCGTGCAACTTGTCCTTAATGCTTGTCACTCCCCCTTTATTCCTGATATAGTCATTTCTCAAGTGTTCTTTTCTTGTTTTCCCACACATCTATCTCAGCATACGCAAGTCATCCACATTCATCTTATTGAGACCTTGTTTCTTCACAACCCAACATTCACTCCCATAGAGCATGGTTGACTGTATAATGGTTCTATAAAACATGATTTTTAATCTGAGAGGGATCTTCCAATCACATAATACTCCAGTTGCACTCCTCAACCATCTACAGTGATCTTGTGTCAAGCGTCATTTTGGACATCCCCATCTATTTGAATAATAGAATCCAAGTAACAAAATTTATCACATTTTGGTATGTCTACTCCATCCAACTTGGATCCACCATTTACACTACGAGATTGACCGAATTTGCAATGCATATGCTCAGTTTTGCTCCTACTAATTATCAATGCATTTGATTCCAATGTCTTTCTCTAAAGTTCAACTTTATCATTCAATCTATATTTATTTTAATCAATCAATACAATATCATTAACAAGTAACATACACCAAGGAATATGATCCTGAACATTCTTTGTCAACTCATCCATAACAAGAACGAACAAATATGGGTTGAGTATAGATCCTTGGTGTACCCCAACTATGATAGGAAAAGTTGGCGTCTCTCCTCTAGGAGTCTTCACACTTGCAGTAGAGCTATCATACATGTATTTAGTCAAGTCAATGTAGTGGATTGGCACACTCTTTTTCTTCAAAACCATCCACAACACTTCCTTGGGCACTCGATCATAAGCCTTTTACAAATCAATAAAAAAGCATATGAAGATCTCTTTTGCTTTCTCTATACTTCTCCATAAGCCTCCTTATTAGAAAGATAGCATTGGTTGTTGATCTTCCAAGCATGAAACCAAATCGGTTGTTTGATATCTATGTTATAGATCTTAGCCTCTACTCAAAAATCCCCTCCCAAAGCTTCACTGTGTGACTCATCAACTTGATACCTTTGTAGTTTGTGCATCTCTAAACATCACCTTTGTTCTTGTAGACGGGGACTATAGTACTATTTCTCCACTCATGCGATATCTTCGTGGTCTTCATGATCTTGTTAAAGATATTTATTAACCACATAACTCCTTCATCCCCCACACTCTTCCATACATCAACGGGAATATCGTATGGTCTGCATGTCTTTCTCATTTTTATCTTTTCCAAAGCATTCTTGACCACAAATAGTGAAACTCGTCATGTGTAAATGATATATCTTATATTCATGTCACACGAGTCGCTAACATTATTTATAGTATCTCCATTGAAAAGCTTATGGAAGTAATTTCTCCATTGTATTTAATGAACAATTCTTGAAAATGATGTCTCTAGGGTTCGATCCTTAGCTATATTATTATAAGACCCGTCCACTTGCAGGTGGTGATTATTACACATAGACTAGGTAAAAGTCTATGATTATTTCTTAGGCAAATTTCTTATTATATAAAATATCACATCATTACAATGTCTTTTAATAACTATTGTTAAATTAGGTGTTTATGGTAGATTTTTTTCATCTTGGAAAAATGGGGTTGTAAATGGAAGTTTGTATAAAGACATTAGCAGGTTTATATGGGGACTCAAGGAGGAGTCTGGTGAAAGAACCAGGGTGGGACCCCTCATTGGTCATTGTCCATTCTTCTATAATTGGGATATCTGAGACCGTGTGATGGCTTGAACTTTTGTGTGGTACTTGTTGAGGATTTCAAAGGAAAAAGACTAAAAATGGAGGTTGTATTATGTATGGATATGCTAATCAAGTAAGAGATTTATTCCTTGATACAATCATAGAGGGTGTCATTTTTTTCTCCTAACTAATTTTTATTGATGGCTATACATGACGGCGTCTGTAGTATTGTTTTATGCCTTCTTGTTAGAAGTGTGCATATTCTCTACTATAGTGAAACTCAAATGATGTCCTGGAAAGGACTTGGGGATTCATCCCTTTTTTATCAAGATAGTCTTGGTTTGGACATACTGTTGATGGATGCTGGTATGGGGATGAATAAGTGAGATGACTTTCTAGTTCCCTCAGGGTCCTATGTAGCCAAGATTGGTGATTTCAAGCTTCTTAGGGAGAGATATGCATTTGAAAATGCTTTGATAGAGATTCTCTAGGATGAAATCGAGCTCTAGGAGCCCTGGCATAGTGTTTGTGATCATGGTGGATAGTGGTAAAATAATTGGAACTATTTGAGTATGTAATTTAATATCTAATTCAGCCATGAAGAAAGCATAAGTCGAGATCCACATATCCTATTAGGGACAATATCTCAAGTAGGGGGTCATAATTGAAAATGATGATAGTGTTGATGTGTCTGATCCCAGGGAATTAGTGAAGGTAAGAAGGCAATGGTATGTTCTTGTGTATACGCATGCATCCAAGTAATAAGGGAAAGATGCATTGATCTCCATGACAAGAAGGTCTCTAAACAAAGCTTCAATCCAACCTATATATGCAATTGGATCGCTGACTTCATTTGGTGGACATCAAAGGTAGTAATGTTTGTGCTTATAGCCTAGAGTTTGCTTGACTCAATGCCAAGTGTGACAATTTTTTGGTGGGAAGATGTTGAGGACAACACCATTGTTGATGAAGACAAGAAAAACCTTCATGTTATCATTCTTGATGGTGATATATAATCCAAGAATAGAGTCAAGGCCTTTTGGGATCTCATCTTTGAAAACGGAGGTGATTTTATCTTGGTGATGGGTGTGATAGTGTCGAACAACTTCTGAGGCTGTACGTATTTGGGCATGAAAGCACTTCAATGATATCTAAAATAGTTGGGGTGTGTGTCAATGAGATTTTAATTAAATTCAACATGAAATGTTTGTGGAAGTCTTCATTATGTGGCCTAGTATGTTGTAGGATGTGGTGGGTCTGATGGAGTCATGTGTTGTGTACGTAGGTATGATGATGCAACCTTGTTTGTTGTATTAGAGAACATTAACTCTAGCAGAGGAAGCCCCTTGTTAAATTTTAAAAACATGGTATGTTTATAGATTGTTGGGAAGACCACTAAGGTTTTTTTGTTAGCTAGATAAAGTGTTACAGTTGAGGATGCCCATTGTAAGAGGTGACTTCCATTTTGCTTTTATCAAATATTATTTATTCAACCATTTTTTATGACCCTTCAAAAGATGGGAGCATCAAATAGGAGCTTTTGGAAAAGCTTTGATGGTTTGAGATGCATTACTAATGTCATTGTAGTTGAGACTTGACCTATTGGTGTGATTCCTTGTAAATAGACTATGGGTGTCATAAGGATGAGTCGATGGTCCCACCACTACCTATCATAATGTGAATGGTGGAGGCCTCATAATAGGAATTCAGATGTGAACATTGTTATCATATTTTTTCACTCTTGTCACAGATGGAGCCACGTGGTCCTTACTTAGAGATCTTGGTGTTGACTTAGCTGACAACATTGTGAGGTTCTTGATTGGAAAGCGTTAATGACATCCTATGTTGCTTGGTATCTTCAATGGTTCCATTGAACACTAGGCTTTGCAAAAGGATGAACTATTTCGATCAATCAAAGGCATAAGGATTATCATCTTGAAATTCAAGAAGTTCCTTAAGAAAGGCCTTACATCATTTGTGTCATGACCTTCAACTATGTGGAAGTGATAAAAGACATGATGATTTGACTCTTTTATGGGAGTGGTGAATAATCTTTCTACTCAAAATAGCTATATTTTCCCATAATTATGAAATGAGATCACTCTATGATACTTTATACCCTCTAACTTACTGGGTGTGTAGGAGCATTGTGTAACATTTGGACTATATGGAGCCTATAATGGTGGTAGGGTTTTTCACTTAGGAGACTTTTGACGCTTGGAACACAATGAAAAATTCCCAATATATGTTGGATGTATGTCGTGAGAAATTTCAACACATAATCATCCGTTTGAGAAGGGGGCTACATGTATGGGATCTCTGTCATACTGTGAAGGTTCAGTTTAGTCTTTCATATGTATCCCACATATATTTGGAAGAGAGTGAGTACATGTATTTTGCGCATTCATCTTGTTGGTCTTGGTTAATCTGGGTCCTCAAGAGACCAAGGGAATGTATGATTGGTTTGGTGTCAGTTAGTTCTTTCAAGATTTTAGCTATGGTATGCACAACATAAGGTCATATGTAACCTTGAACATGTTGTTGTTGATGGATATTGTGTGACATGTAGAACACTTTAAACCCTTCTATAAGGTGGAATGTATAATGATGATACTAATAGTATGTTTCCTAGTCAAAATTGTTTATAAGAGGACTAATGAGCACTAATTGTGTTTGAAACCTTGGGCTCATCTAAATTTTGAGGATATGGAAACATAGGTACACCCGAGTGGAGTAAACTTCTATGGTGATATCGTGGTGCTTGTCTGTCTATATGTGTCCTTTGAGAAGTACTTATAGTTGTTAGTGGCGCTATATTGGGTGGCTCTAGGGTACGACAACCACTGTGTGATGTGTGGTTGTTATACTGGAGGAGGAAATGATGGAGGATATTAGGAGCCTCCACAATTATAGTAGTTTGGAGAAGGATATTACCAACCAGTATACTTGCACCGAATGCTTTTGCTATTATGTGGAGCCACTGACGTGGTTGAAGATAATATGGAGGCCATGGTAGCCTATGTTTTTTTTCATTACTGATCTCGGGATAGAGATGGTGCTATGAAAAGTTGTTGCTCATTATATGCCCATCTTGATGTTGTACATGGTAGTCGTATTGAGAGTGACGTTAATGTTATTTGTACCCCCTTTCTTCATTGCAATTTCTATGTTTGTTCCAACTGGAAATAAATTAGTGAAATATTTGTAAGGTCAAAAAATCATCATGATTGATAGCTCTCAAAAGGAAAATTTGACAACCATGTGCATGTATTCTTTGCTAGTTGGCTTGTTGTAAATTTGTGCTTCTAGCTCGCTTGATCTTCCTACAAACTGAGTGAAGGTTTCCTATACTTTCCATGTGACAGCTTTAAGGTTCCATGCGTATTTCACTTTGTAGTGATTATCTAGTTCAACTTGAGATTCTAATGTCTTGAGATTCTACTAATTATACCAAGTTAGAGATTTTCTCTTATAAAAACATTTAGAAAAGTCAAATCATGAGTTTTTCATTATGGAAATCTCAACTATGTCACAATAGAATGTGTGGATGTAGAGGTTTGGATTCCCTCAACATATTGATTCATAGAATTTTTGACACCTAAAACTTCTTAGGTTAATAGGGTTCATGAGAGTATTATAAGTCCTCAAATTTTTTTGAAAATTGGCCATTCATTCATCCCGTAGCCGGGGGGTTTCGAACTTGAGACCTCTCGGTCTTACATCAGTACTTTTACCATCTGGGTGCCATCTCTTTGGCACCGTTAAATATCTTTGTACTACTTCAATAGTGAGTTTCCTAGGTAGAATTTGGAGGAAAATCCATGTTGACAAGTAAAACCTTGGGGGCATTAATGGTGCTCGAGGTTGATGATACTTGTGATCATACATCCAGAATGACTATATGACACTGTGTATTGAGTTACTTGTGGGAGAGGATTTACAAGTGTTTCTGGTTATTATAAGATGTCACAATTCTTTTACTTTTTCTCCTTGAATGGCATGTACTCCTCAATGTTCTCTTTGGATAAACCAACAATTGATATTTGAATCTTAAATCCTCAGTTGTCGGGTGACACATGAGGTGTTAAGAGAATATGTTGTGTCATTTTAGAAGTTGTGAGTTTTTGAGCCATGATGGATTCATAATTTTCATACAAAGGGATATCTTGAAGGGTAGAAAGACATGTCGGGATAACACCCATGGTCAATGGAAGTGTTATGACCGTATCTGAGCTTAATTGATAAGTTAGGGTTTATGTGGATGATTACATGCTTGCTTACATTGAACATAGTTTAGACTTGATTAATGATAGTAGATCAATTGTGATGTTTCAAACCTAAGAAGAAACTCTATGATTTTTATTTTTAAGAATTAGGGTTTGAGAAATGTAAACCCTAATCGGAAAAAAATTAGGGTTTTGATAGTACATGAATATGGAATTTGATCAGGATAGCAGTGTGGTAAATAATTTTTCATATTTTCTACAAATTTTTTATTTAATTGAATTTTGTATATGATATGTATAATTCAATCATTCATATTGGAAAAAAAACTTCAGAATTTTTTTGTGTTCTTTGAATGTGGTTCTCGATCGAACTATACTTCGACCAAAATGCTGACAGAGTGCTTTTTAGTAGTGTAGTGTTTTATTTTTAGTTATTTATTGGTAACTCAAAATGATCTGAAATTTTAACTGGAGATCTTAAACTCAATCATAAACAACATGTAAAATTTTCATAATTTTTGGATGTGTATAGACCTTATCAGTAGACGAATTACAGTAATATTTTTATGACAGAAAATTCAGCTAAAATAAGAGAAAGTATAGTGAGGGGCAATGTGCAATTGACCCAAGCATATCAATTGCTCTATATGGTCAAACTAACACACAAGGGGCTCTCATAATTCTTGATTCAAACCATAGAAACGAAATCCTATAGAGAGAGAGGGAGAGTTAGGGTTTGAGAGAAGAAATTGATGGAGATGCTGACCTAGGGTTTTGCACTCCGTGGAATGATGAAATCATGTAAGTTTAGCTTCTTTGGATATAATTTCATGGTGAATGTTCTCTCACATGTCAAGATTCCATCCCTCCTCTGATTTGATCTGAAATGGTATCAAAATTTCCCCTTTTCTCACTCTTTCTTCATAATCCCTCATTTTTAGGGTTTCCGAGTTGAAAGGAAGAAGAATCGAGTGAATTGCTAGGGATTTGATATGAGATCAAGATTTTTAGGGATGATATGTGTTTTTAAGGTGTTTTCACACCTTAGGGTGAGTGGGAACTTCCTTTAAATAGTATATTGCATGAAAATTGGTCAAATCATCCATAATCGTTAATTGCTTTGTATGCGACTACAAACCCTGAATTGTGTGTTTGATCTAAGCTGTTGCAAAATGATATGAAATGGATTCTTCCTCTGTTTGGATGAATTTCAGATGATAAAATCATATTAAAAATGTATAAAATACATTCTAATGAGAATTCCCTAAGTATTCGCAGAGGTTATAAGAGTAACCTGAAATATAGGGAATTTGTCTATGACTGAAATTGTTGTATAATTAAATAGAGAAATTTGTTTATCTGGATCCTCTTGGTTATGAATGATTGTTTATATGAATGTGTAATACATATATGTCAGATACTATCTTGGATTTTATTTAAGGTGAATAGTGTTTGTTTGATATCTCAGTAAAGAGGGTGAAACCCTAGATGCGAGGAAAGTTGGATATTTACGAATAGATATCGTGAAATCCATTTGAAGGGATTTTCTTGACATGATAGACTTTATTTATTTAGTTTTATTCTTGATGCATGATATCTTAGTGAATGGCATGGAAACCCAAATCCAGCTCAGTTCCAAGGTTTCATACATATATTGATTGTATATGATTTGTTGAAAGCAGTCTTTATTCAGTAAATGTTTATGTTGTATGAAATCCTTATGAGAGCCATGTGATAAGTGAATGAGGTAAAGGAAACCATAAGGATAGGGTGTTTAATGAATCAAGTATTGTGATATCAATGTCCTCAGTATGAGATGTGGTGATGCTTAATAGTTCAATTGCATGATTCTAGTGTATAAAGTGCCAAGTTGACATGTATTTTGTTTATTTAAGAATTTTAGTCCACTTGTATGTATAGTATGATGATTACTCAGAATATTACAGTGTTTTGAATATACTGCTCTGTCAAGTTAAGTAAGAAAGTTCATGCCGTATTTATAAGCTTCATCATTGAATAGACTTGGTACCATAGAGATACCAGAGTCAAGAATAAGTAAGAGAGAGATACAATATAGTAAGAGCTTTCCAAGAATAATAAAATAATAGACATAGGTGCCCTGAACATCGTAGATTCCTTACGGATGTCTGCACTGTAGAGAGGAAATGATCCACCCTGGCAGTGACCAGTATACAAGGATCAGATTGCACCCATAGAGCGTGCAGGGAGACGAAACCCTTGAGGAAGTCTCCTAAGAGAAGATAGGTTACCCAACATGAACCGGAGATCCTGGTGGTAACCTAGAGGTACCCACAGAGTGTACCAAGATGAGGCCCACAGAGCATCTCATACCCTCCGTCTGTGTACTTAGCCTAGAAGGAGAGGTCCAGTTAAAGGCCAGCTGTTTAGCCGCCTTAGTCAGACGTGACAGTTTGAGTCAAGCAGAGTCGGATTCAGTTCTATACTTAGCTTCCCGAGTTTTAAGCTAAGTCTTGTACGGTGAGATCATAGTTCGCTACGAGTCTTCATATGTAGAGTACAATGCATATGATCAGGGCATAAGCTAAAATATGTTCATATAGGTTTAAAGAGTTTCTTATAAGTAAGAAAGGCTAAGAAAGATTCGAGTATAGTTTCCCAGTAATTATTCTTTGTATGTTTCTGAATTATTAGTTCTCGTTGAAATTAATCAAGCATGCTCATATATTGATTTATTCTTTTGATATCTAGAGTATCCTGTCATATTTATGATTGTCAATGATCAATCTCTTTAAAGCTTATTGCTGTTATAATTGATATCAGTTGCTTAAAAGTATATATGTAATTATATTAGTGCTTAAGACTATTTCTTTGAAGTACTCATTCACTGAGCGAGTAGGCTCACCCCTCTACTCACAATTTTTAGGGAAACCATGTGGACTTGAAGAAGGTCATAGCATCAGAGTAGATCTCCCACATGAGTTAAGTATAAGATTAGTTAAGTTCAGTCGGTCCCTGTCACTCTAGGTCCTAGTATAGATGTGAGAGTGTTGTAAGTAATGTTTTTTATCTTAATTTCCTTAATAAGAGATAATGTATTTGATTATCATGTTGTATGTACATGGAAGTGTGAGAAACAGAATGAATGTATGGATGTGTATCATTAATGTTGAGATCATATTAGAGTAATCAAGGTTTAATTCTCTTATAAAGTTTGTTTATGTGATTCAACGCGAGAAAACAAAGAGTTTGAAAAAGAATAAAAAGTTAAGGGTGATCTTTGTATTATGATAAATCCTCAATTTTATGCCCTAATCTCATGATTAGTGGTAATTGTGATATCGGGATGTAACAACTTGGTATCAGAGCTTAGGCTGAGTTGTCAGGGACCATTAAGTTAGTAAGTTAGAGTCATAAGTGTGGCAGATAGGAGATGTTATGATGTTAGTGTTGGTATGTATGCCCATAGAGCAAGTCATGTGATGATTGTAATGGGATACTTTGTAAATGATTTGAATAATAATAAAGGCAATTTCCGATCTATATGTTTTAATTGTTTCTGAGATGATAGTGTAACATGATCGATGTCTAAAGAATTGTTTACTCGATGATGTATGCGTTTAGGTTCAAGACCTAAACGATGAGATCATACAGATGTTAAGAGTATACATTCTTGTTTTGTCCCTAGTCGGTTGTTATTGTGGAAATAACCATAGACATCAATAACACTAAAGACTAGATTGTGTATTGGTTGATGACATAATCTCATTAGTCATGATATAGTGATATCAAACCAAGCACATAGGTACTTGTTAGAGAACAAGTGTACTCGACAGACCCACCGTGAGAGTGACACATGGAACCATGATTTGGTAGTCACAATCAGCTCTCACTGTGATGGTGGTGAGTGTGATTCTTCGACCTGAAATCACTACACACAACACATGTCGTTGGGTATACTTTGACATCATCAAACACAGTCCTGAAACATGGGTTGTTATAAAGGTGATGATTGGGTGACTTTGACACATGGGGCTTTTGAGGGGTGAGTGATAGATATGGGATTTGTCCCTCCTAAGGGAGTTTGATGTCCATGGTCACTTGATGAGTAGGATTGAGAATGGCATGCACATGCATGTGTGAATCAATATGTGATATTGATGTCACACACATCTCACCCAGTCTACTATGAGATCAAAGAAATGGATGAACGTTGAAAGGATGATTGCACCATGCCTTGAGTTCGTTCAGGACATTAGTAACAAAGGAATTATGCAATCACTGTAACACCATTCACGGATTTTAGGATTGAAAGTTGTTCTCCAACTTTCTATTTCACTTGGGTAGCACAGATGTGTGACTAGGCATCGCTCTTTGCTTGTGAAGTCATAAGTGTTATGGACTTTCACTGCCAACGTGAAATGGACCTACAGGGTCACACACACTAGGACATGTTCCCGGAAGAGGAGTTTCTCCATAAATCTTGTTTGGATTGATTACTAAAGGAGTTTAGTAGTTCAATTAAACACCCAATCGATTGATAGCTCAAAATCATAGTGTTTAAGGTGTTGGATCAGATGATTAGAGTATCAGATTAATTGAAACTGCAATTGACTGATCAGCTGCCCCAACCGATCAGCTCATAGAGATGAACCGATCGGCTCAGGCTGGTGAGCCGACCGGCTCAGGTCAATGAACCGATCGGTTCACATTGTTGAACTGGTCAGGTGACCAACCGAGTTCATTTCACTTGTCAAATTTGATTTGGACAAGGACTAATATATGATTACTTAGAAACAAACATGAAAGTCGGTTTGAGTTGGACTAGGAGCATGAACTGATCGGCTCAGATGCCCCAAACGACCGGTTCAGGTGAGAACCGATCGGCTCAGGTCACCAACCGACCATTTCATGCTTGAAACGACCAGTTCAACTGGCGCAAGTTGGACTGGCCTTTGGGGTCTCAACGGTCCCATTGATGGAAGTGGACTTTTTGACATGAGTAAGATCTATCAACTTGTCAAGAACTCAGATCCCAAAGTCAATAAACTTACTAACAATTTCGATCAAATTGTCATAGGCTAGATTAGTTTTTGTGCTTCCACCTCCCTGGATCGACCAATGCAACTCATTGACCTGGATAGTTGGCTTGACTATCTGACAAGTCAGATGAATAAATGTTTTATCAGATACATCACATATAATTTCTAATTTTATCTAATCTGAATAATATATAAACCTCCCATAGATTTATTTGACAACTTATGGTTTGAAACTTAGGTATGCATTGTCTATATGTCTCTTCTAATTTTTTCCCAAGGACGGAGTTTCATGGAAGGGATTAAGAGAATTTTGGTTATTTTGTCCCAATATCTTCTTCTATTACGTTTGCAATTGGAAAATCATTTTGGTTGCTTTTTTTACCTTCTTCTAATATCAATTATCTTCTTATTTTTATTCTCCCAACTCGTTTCTCTCCTAGGAAAGGTCTAAATTCAATGTTTCTTTCTTCTTCAATCCCCAAACTCTTTTTTACTAGAACGGGAGTTTAAGGCTATTTCCTTCTAAAAGAAAGACCAGTGGTAGATCTATTGGAGGTTTGGGTGAAAGCTAAGAAACTTCACCTAGTTGATATTACTATGTGAGTAAATATTTACATATGGATCACATACATACAAATTCATCTTCTAAGCCCTAAAACTTGAAATTTAGCAATTCTAGCATATAAATGGTCAAATTGGAGCCTTATATTAGATTCCTACAACTTAAATTCTACTCTTTGAATGATTATATTCTATGGTTGATGTGCATATTGCTTAAAATATGCTTCTATTTATTGCTCCTACCTACTTAGGGTAAAACTTTCCCTAAATTGATGGAATACAAGGGAACTCATATTGAATTATCCATGTTTATAAAAATTCTATTAAGTTGTGACTATGATCAATATTTTACTAGAAAATCATATCAAATGATATTGAGATGTGTGCTTAACTAATGCCACTATATATCTATTGAAGAAATTTCTTATTTGTCTTTCTTGTTCATGTTGATTATAATTGTGGAAACCCAATCTTTTTTACATATTGTAATCCACCTTAATCACATTGTAAATTATATGAATGAATATTAAAGAAAAGTAGGATACCTAATGATAATAATTCAAAACTGAACCTAATCGACTTAGGCTTCCCCAATGGTTGTGTTGGGAAGGGAAAATAGGTCTATTCTTGTAATGGATTATATCCATGACAATATGGACCTGAAAAAGACTAGATCCTAAGGAATAATCTACAGATATTAGGGGTCCACAAAGGTGGGAGTGAGGCCACAACTCTTTTATTAAGATTTATAGAAAGAGTATAAGGGGATATATACCCTTAAACAAGTTGTAATATATGGACCATGTGAAATAAGTTGCATGATATGTAATATGTTATACATGATATGTGATATGTGATGAGGTACAACCCAACTTTGTATGAAGTTATCGAGGTAGAGATGTTATTGGCTCTTACCTAGCCATATTATGGAACTAGATTGAGATAACTGTTTTGAGTTGGTAGGCTAAATCCTATGGCATGGATTCTGAGTCGTGCATGTGAGAAAACTAAGTCAAGTTCTACTTAGTTAGGTACAGTCACATAGTTTTTGTGGAAAAAATGGAAATGTGATTGCCTTCCCCATTGCATGTTAATCTTTTACTTGTTATCATATGATATGTTTTCCTTTAGTTCCAAGTAAAAATTATAGAATCATATTTCATGCATGCCTATGAATGATTGAAATCATACTTTCTCTAATTAAAGAAAAGCAAATGAAATTGTGTACTTTGTTTCTTAGGTTGAATATGCTCACTTAGACATTGGACAATCAACTAATGAACAATTTTTAGGACCTAAAACTAAGTCATACATCACTGATTTTGGTCATAGTATCAAGTGACTTCATAGTTATTTAAGGTCCAAATGCCTAGTTCTTTGATAGTAGTTCATCTATTAAGGGCTTTTGGATGTTATGTGCATGTTTTTTAGATGAAGGAGTATGTAATGCTTGTACAAGATTGTTGGAGTCTAGGATATTTAGGCCAACAATTCTTTATAGCACTACTAAAATAATGGTCTATAGCATCGATTTTTTTAAGCCTGTAGCGTCACTTTTTAACCGACGCCTAAGTGGTCGTCGCTATAGAATTTGCTCTATAGGGTTGGTTTTTTTACCAAATAAAATCAACGTTATAGAGTAAAAAGTGACCCAAGAGGCTATAAAAAACCTGACCCAAGCGAGAAAAAAGAGGCTATAAGGTCTGTTATTCCTAAAAAACTGACCCTAGAAATGTCTTGTAAGGTCAGTTATTGTTAGAAAATCGACCCTATAAAGCAATAGAGGTTTTCTCGGTTGAGAAATACGTCAAACGAGAAGGATTTCGATTGAGAAAATTGTCGACCGAGAATGTACTGTCTTAAGCTTCTTAGAGGTCTTCTAAGGTCGGTTGTTTCTAAAAAACTGACCCAATAGAGTACAAAAAATGAGTTTTTTGATCCCATTGCCTATAAGGTCATTTATTCCTAAAAAACCGACCTTAGAAGTTAAAAACCCGACCCTATAAAGCAACAGAGTTCCTGTAAGGTCAGTCTTGCTCAGTCAAAAAACTTGTCGACCGAGTGGCTTTCGGTCGAGAAAATTATCGACCAAGAAAATACTGTCCCAGAGGTCTTGTAAGGTCGGTTATTTCTAAAAAAACTGACCTTATAAAGCAACAAAGGTTTGCTCGGTCTACAAATACATTGATCGAGAGATCTCTAAGGTCAGTTATATTTGAAAATTGACCCTAGAGATCTCTAAGGTTAGTTATTTGAAGAAAATCGACCCAACAGGGAAGCGAGTACCTGATAAGTTTGTGTTGAAGCTACTAGGTCAGTTATTTAAAAAAAAACCGATGTAGTAGGTCTCTAAGGTCGGTTTTTTTTAATCACTGACCCTAGAAGTCACATTTTTTTAAAGAAAATTTTTACAGAACAGAAACCTATAGAATAGAAATCTGCTTTACACAGTTCAAAACTTGCAATAGAAATAGACTTGCAAATGCAATGATGCAAGCCATAAAATGCATTCCAAAGACATTTGCTATCTTTATGTCCAATCCTTTTTGAATTGATGTATCAATCTCCAAACCACACACATTCATAACAACAATAATTCAAAATATTCAGTTGAGACATACTCATACACATAGCACATACTAACATTCATGCAAGTCTAAGATAGATTCATTCAGTTGAGACATAGCACATACTAACATTCATACACATAGCACATACTAACAACAATGATAGATTGCAAGTCTATGATGATATTAAAATTTATGTCAGATATAAAAGTAAATTTGATAGAGTTTCAAAATTACATACACAAATGAAGCTATGCATTCAATCCAATGCTATAGTCACTTCATTAAGAAAAGACTCTCACCACTCTTCTCGGAATTCATTTAACTCATCAAGTGTGTAAGACTGAGTCGTAAAGATCTACAACAGAAAATGCACATGCTAATATTTTATAAAATGAGTACATCTCACTTGTAAATTAATGATGTTATTCTTTATTACCTGATCTATAGTCTGAGTGTCATTTGATGCTCTTTTGACAATAGCTTGCATATATTTCATTACATAGTAGCCGCAAGCCCAATAATTATTTTGTATATGACACTACAAATAAAGAATTATACTTAATGTCAGTAAACTACTATAAATAGAGTTGAGATAAGACTATAAGGGTTGACATATAAGAGTTGACATATACATTACTATAAGAGTTGTACATATATAAGACTAAGCCGTCAAAGTAGTTACCTTGATATTTTTCAAAGTCAATGTCTTTAATTTGGTGGGTATTATTCCTCTACCTTCACGAAAAACCTTTATACCCCTATCAATTAATTGATTACGATAGTTATCAAAATAGAAATAAGTAGAAATATCATGTTGAAGCATAACAATTGATGGGGTAGAAACTAAATTTATGCTTACTCCATAGTTGGCAATTTCAGTTTGTGACTCCTTGTTGTTATTCCCATTGGGTTAAGATAATAGAAAGTCATCAATTTTGGGACAACCACCACTAGTTCCCAATGTCTAGATTTGATTAAAATGCATATTGAAAACAAATATTAGAATTATAAATTTAGTCAATATTAGAATTATATTGAATAATAATACTTACTTGACGTTAAAAGGAATTAGGATAATTTCCTTTCCCACACTAGAAAAATATTTGAATGCAGTACAAAAGTACTCATTCACATCCTCAATGTGTGTCTCCACTTGACTAGTGATTGAAGGAACTAAGAATCCAACATTCCTTATATCAAAGTTTGTCGTCTCGATATATAAATGGTTGTCAAACATTTATAACCATTTCATATATTAGAAATAAGCTAAAACTGTATATTGGAGCTTTCTATATTGATGAATCCTTACCTTATCCATACTTCTAATATCTAAGTATTTAGCCAATCATACCAGAACAAATCTTTAATATCATCAAAAAAATAAAATTCTCAAAGTCCCTCCCAGTTGCATCTTCTGCTAAATTGACCAACATATGTGATTTCGAGCTTTGGTTGGCTAAGTATTGACACAAACATTTACATTTGCTTCCCAATTCGTCGAATGTAGCTTCGGGAATGAAAGATGGCTTGGGCATAGGAGGACGACTAGTAGAATGTTTACTTTTTGTTTACAAACCTGTTAATTAAATTACATACTTATATTACACGAGTTCATATATGTAGCCAAATATGAAAAACATCGTAGATTTCAGATATATACATTTTCATTGATAACCAAGTGTTTAGGCCAACCCAATATAGCACCCTCTGCTTCTTCAACTGTACTATATTCATTATTATATATGGGTAGTGGTTTGTCCCCTATTTCGTCATACAAAAGATGGATGGACACATGATAAATGTCATCAGAAACTGGTTGGCAATGCAATGTACCACTGAGGTTGTATACCTTACCTGCTGCCACAACATTATACTCTGAAACCTCCACTGCAAGTTTACAGTTCATACCAACCTAGAATTGAAATAATATAAGTTATATACGAAGCGGTAAACTAGATACCTACTACAACTATATATATATATTATATATATATTATATATATATAATCATATATATATCATACTAATAACACAACATATAGAACAAAAACTTACTACATATTGTTGTGGTGGGTCATTGGGAGTGCTCCCATGACCTTCTATAGTTGGATCATGGGCTTGTACCTCATCATCTAAGAGATGCACAATTTGAATAGGTTGAGAAGGTTGAGTAGGCTGAAATGAAGATATTATTTCTTTTACTTTGTGCTACTAATGCTTCAACTTCCTCTTGTGTAAGACCTCATGCATGACCTCTTTTATATTGCGAAGGGCCAAAATAAGACTTGAATCCTATGACAGCTCCTAATCCCCTAACACATCCAGGATGCTCCTCCGTACCAAGAGCAACTGATAGTTCATCCATACGGCCAATTGGGATGAACTTTCCTTCCTTCCTTTGCTCATGGAGATCAATCTATTCATATTTAATAAAAATATGAAATCACAATATCAATTAGATATAAATAAATCTAAGTTTGTGGGAGTTACTCTTTACTTAGTTGGGATAAACCTACCATCTTTGTGCCACCTCCTTAGTTGCAGGGTTGACAATTTCACCTGCTTGATTCTTTCTAGCATCAATCCACTGCAAGTGTCGGGGTGGACGCTCAGTTTGAGTTGTACTAGACTCTTCTCCAGAAGAGAGTTGATTCTCTTGTAGTTGGCAGCGAAAGGCATAACCACCGGGCCTCAAGCGATGGTCATGCACATTTTTGGCTCGTCTTTCCTTTTGGGCCTCGTGAATATCCTGATCATTTAAAATGAGGTATTGCAATTTAGACTTGGCAAACATATATAAAAAGATTCACCTCATTAATTGTATAAAATTAAAGATTCATACAATACATCACAATCTTTATTACCTGAAACTCTTCTGATTTCCTAGCTATAAAAAATCTTTCCCACACCTTAGAATCTATAAAAACATATATATCTCTTGCTTTCTTCTTTTATTTAGGATTATCTATAAATTCCCTTTTGAGATATGTCTTAAAAGCCATCCATCGTACACCACAACGTTGTAGCACTTTTTTCTTGTGATCTTTTTCATTTAGATGAAAAACACCCTATACATGCAAAAGAAGCAATAATTTTGTTTGAAAAAGGATATGTCTTTCCAAGTAAACTAAATTAGAATCAATAAACAAAAATATATTAAAATAATATCACTTCCACTCATAGATATATCTTTCCATAGGAGGTCTTTTAAGGCATTAGAAACATCATGCCAATTTTCTATATCTATTGCCACCTTACTGCGCGTTGTCGCCCCTACGTAATGCTTGAAAGCACTAGCATGTTCCCCAATAGGTGCTCCTGTGACATCAAACTGGACTGCCAATTTCTCCCATTTAGACCTAAGCTCCTACAGCCTACGCATCAGTGTGGGACCTCTACTTTTCTTAGCATCACCACTACCATCCTCATGGTGCTCATGATCAGAATGTTCATCTTCACTTGTCATTTTAGAACCTGCAAGTATACATGATAAAAGAAATAAAAGTGATAATAAAAGCACAAGTGGTTGAATGATATATGATGTATATTTAAAAGACTACGTGCTTGAATGATAATAAAATAAATAATTCAAAGAATACATGCCTCTAGTATTGGTTGAGTTGTTAGTCAAGTAAAATTCCTTCAGCATGATCTTGACGTTCATAGTACTCATCGGTGTTATCTTCAACATTTACACTTGGCAAACCAACTGAGAATGGGCTGGAATCATCATACTTTTCGTAGTATTCTTCTTCATTTATAGGATCTATAGTAAATTGTCTTTTTCCATGAAGAACGACAGACCAATTTTTATTTTCCGGGTCATCAATATAGAATACTTGTTTTACTTGGTCTGCCATGATGAATGGCTCATCTTTCTCACCAATCTTTTCAAAATTCACCAATTTGAAACCCAACTCATCTACTAAAACTCGTTTGTTGTTATCAACCCAATTACACCTAAAGATAGGAACTCTAAAATTTGTATAGTCCAATTACCATATGTCCTCAATGACGTCGTAATATGACATCTCAGTTTTGTGTGGTCTTTTATCTTTGGCACTAAATACAAAGAACAAGCTGGAACAGTGACCCTAGTATTTTGGACTACACTACTTTCATCTTGACGCTTTGTGTAGTATGAAAATCCATTTATGTCATAACCTTCATATGACATGACATCCATTTTTAGCTTAAAGGAGATCCATTTTATGTTCTCAGCAACATTATTCGGTGATTTAGATAGTTGATTAAAGACTTTCTCTTCAAACTACCTAATAAATGTTCAATTATGCTCTCTTACAAGCCACATTGAACTGGATCGCGGATGATTTCTCTTGATAAGATCATTGTGTTTTGTTATGTAGCTACTAACTTCATCGATGTTGTGTAAAATATACAAATGTGCTTGTTCCCAGAACTCACGACTGATTCCTTTCACTCGTCCTCCCATAGTTCCTTTGCCACAATAAGATTCAGTGTGATGGGAATTTTTTAGATCGCTAGAAGTTTCATTGCAATTCAAAAAATCATTGCAAAAGTCCATCACCTACCTAGCCACATAACTCTCAATAATACTCCCTTCAGGACGATAACGATTCTGAACATCACATTTAAAAACACTCATGTAGTGTTCAAATGGATACATCCAGTGTAAGAAAATTGGACCCAACATCTTCACCTCCTTGTAATATGTACTAAAAGATGAACCATGATATCAAAAAATGAAGGAGGAAAGTATATTTCAAGTTGACACATGGTAACAATTACATCTTTCTATAATTTATTGAAAGTATCAAGATGTATCACTTTGTTGCATATTTCATTGAAAAAGAAACAGTCTTGTGATTGCAAACCTTACATGCTTCGGCAATATAGATCGAATAGCCACAGGTAAAATTTGTTTCATTAAGGTGTGACAATCGTGAGATTTGAGACCTATCAACTTCAGATCCTTCTTTGATACCAATCTACAAATATTAGAAGAGTATCTTTGTGGAACCTTAATATTATACAAACACTCACAGAAAGTCTTTTTCTCCTGCTTTGACAAAGTGTAATAAGTTGGGGGTAAATATGTGATGCGACCCCTGATCTCCATTGATAATTCTTTTCTTATACCTATTAATTCTAAATCTTTTCTAGATTTGATGTCGTCTTTAGTCTTTCCCGGTTCAATAGTGTATCAATGATGATATCACAAACATTTTTTTCAACATGCATGACGTCAATGCAGTGTCTAATTGCCAAAGATCTCCAATAAGGAAGATCCCAGAATATGGACCTCTTCTTGTATAGAGATTTGTCACATGCGAGAGTACGACTACTTAAACTCTTTCTAAATTCATTAACAATATGTTTCACCCTATCATATACAAAATTTCCTGGTATAGGTTTAGGAGCACTTCATTCCTCAGTTGACCCATTAAAGGTTTTGTGTTGCCTTCGATAAGGATGCACTGGTGGGAGAAATCTCCGATGACCAAGATATACGATTTTACCACCATGTTTCAATCAGATTGAATCACTATTTTCCTCACAAATAGGACATGCTTTGTATCCTTTTATGCTATATCCAGACAAATTTCCATAAGCTAGAAAGTCATTAATCGTGCAAAACAACATAGCACGCAAATTAAAGATCTCTTTACATGAAGCATCATATGTCATAACACCTTCTTCCTATAGTTTCATTAGGTCATCAATTAGTGGTTGAAGGTAAACATCAATATCATTTCCAGGTTGCTTGGGCCCTGATATCAATATTGACAACATGACATACTTATTTTTCATACACAACCAAGGAGGGGATTGTATATAACAATCATAACATGCCACGTGCTATGTTGGCTGCTTAATGTACCATAGGGATTCATTCCATCTGTACAGAGTCCAAGTCTTAAGTTTCTTAGTTCTTTACCAAATTGAGGGTATAATAAATCAATTTTCTTCCATTGTGGTGAATCAGATGCATGTCGTAGGATGCCATCATCATTGGCCTTTAACTCCCCATGCCAAGACAAATTTTACGCATCTTCTATATTAGCAAATAAGCGTTGAAATCGTGGTATTATCGGTAGATACCACATCACCTTGGCAGGAGAGCCATTTTTACCCTTAGCTGAATGTGTGGTCTTATAACTTGACGCACCACATTTTGGATAATTTATCAAATTACTATAGTCCTTCTGAAATAACACACAATCATTTGGACATGCATGAATCTTCTTAGCCTCCATTCCCATTGGGCACATTATTTTCTTTGCTTGATATGTTGAAATTGGAAGCTCGTTGCCTTCAGGAAGAATTTCCTTTAACAAAGACAACAGTGAAGTGAAACTCTTATCGCTCCACCGGTTTTGAGCTTTAAGAGTATATAATCGCATCACAGCACTCAACCTCGTGAACTAAGTACAATCCTTATATAATGGTTTTTCAGCATCATGGACAATGTTTGCAAATAAAGAAGGTGGATCAATGACATTGTCCCGACAACTACATAGCATCTCATCAACCATATCATCCTGAATCGGGTCATCCTGAATCGGTTCATCATTGACATTATCATCATTATCTATATCTTATATGCCACAACTATTAGTATCGACATTTTTTGATCCATAATTAAATTTCTCTCTATGCCAATACCATTCATTATAACCTTGTATGATCCCATTGCATATGACATGATTCTTAATTTCCTCACCAGTATCAACTTTCAAATTGTTACCACAATTTCTACATGGACAATATATCCTATCTGTAGGTAGTTTCCTATGTTCCTCAACAAATCTGATAAATTTATCAAAACCTTTGGCAAACTCTGGACTGTAACGGTTCTTGATAGACATCCAACTTTGATCCATTTTCTATATCACATTAAAATTAATTATAAAATTAAGCATTTAATATTGATACTATAAGATGTAAGTTTTTATTGATAGGAAGTTAATTACTTTTATACTAAAGTGTACCAACTATCCCATTTTTGAATATTTAATCTCACTAGTAACTGTATAATGTATGTTTAGTCTTGAAGAAAATTTTAACAGCATTTCCCCTAAGTTCTCCAAGTACACCGATGTAAATGGCAAATAACCACTCACATATGTACCCAGAGAACAAATGAGAAAATCCTACTGAAATTTTCTCAAAATTAAACATACATTATACAGTTACATCCTAAGTGAGATTAAATATCCAAAAACAGTCCCATACTGGGGACTATCCAAAATTTACTCCTAATGAGTAAATTTTGAATAGGTTTCTAAGTTGATACATGCATAAATGTATTATTGTCATATTTATATGTTAAGTTAAACATCATGCATCAATGATCTCATCTATAAACCCTAAAGTGTCAATCTGGGAACTGAGACCGAGAAGCTTTAGATACTCTTAGAATACATCTCAACTAATCTGGGCCCATCATCGTCTTGATGTACCTTGGGTAAAATATATATATTCATCAAAGACAACACATAATTTACAAAATTCAAAACCGTAAAATTTGTTTTGTGAACACTGGTTGTTGCATGGTAGGCAACACATTTTTAAATAGAATCAATCATACAAATAAAGGTTACATAACATATTTTTAGTGGTATCACATCATGATAGCAAATCTATATGTCAATTTTTTTGTATTTAAAAAATTGTTTTAGGTGTACCACATTTTACTTGTTTTGTATGAACATTTAGGATATATGAACAGGAAAAATAAAAACAAACACATCACTTACAACAAATAAAAGTATATTGGAAATAACCGATGTGTCATTTGGGGAACATACTGGTCAAGATCTTAAATATGATAATGCCAATGGAGATGCATGTTTCATAATGTTATTAATGTGTGAAGAAGTTGATACATACATGTTGGAAAGCCATGCTAATGATTAACTGGTGAGTTCAGTTGAGAAAGGCAGGCGGAAAAGCAGGTTCTTCTATGTAGGCATAGCACCTTATCTCAGCGTTCGGGTGCCAGCGGTGAGGGTTTCTTCTCCTTCGCAAGTCTGGTGGCGGCGATAGTGAGGTACTTTCTTCTCCGCAGGCACGGTGGCGGCAGGGAGGTACTTTCTTCTCCGTAGGCAAGGTGGCGGCGCTCTCACACATCGGACCGGTGTGGTGCAGTGATTAGGTAAATGATGGCGGAAACGGAAACGTCAACGGGCTCGTGTGCGGAAGTGGCAGCGGAAATGGCAACAGCAACAGGCTCGTGTGCGGAAGCGACGGCCGGAAATAGAAGCTCGGACAGCAGCGCGCGAGAGTAGTGGGTTTTGATCGAAATGGCGACCTAACCAACACAGGTGATAGGTTATAGTTAACCTATAGTGTCGGTTAACAGGGGAAAACCAACGCTACAGGTGATGTGGTGCCCGCATTTTTTTGTAGACATATAAGGTTAGTTATTTGGAAAAACTGACCCTATAGATCAAGGCTCGAAGCCAAAATCGAGCAAATTTTTGCCGCGGGAAGCCTAATGGAGCCAATTTTTGTCTCGGTCAAATTTTTTTTCGACCGAGATGCCCTACAAGGTCGGTTATAAGGAAAAAAAATGACCCTAGAGGTACTTATACACACGCGAAGGCAAAATGGAGCCAATTTTTATCTCGGTGGAGAATTTTTTCGATCGAGATGCCCTACAAGGTCGGTTATAAGGAAAACCCGACCCTACAGGTACTTATACACGCGCGAAGGCAAAATGGAGCAAATTTTTGTCTCGGTCGAGAATTTTTTTGACCGAGATGCCCTACAAGGTCAGTTATAAGGAAAAAATCGACCCTAGATCGTGAAACCTAATGGAGCCAATTTTTGTCTCGGTCGCAAATTTTGTCGACTGAGATGCCCTACAAGGTCGGTTATAAGGAAAAAATCGACCCTAGGTCGTGAAACCTAATGGAGCCAGTTTTTGTCTCTGTCGAGAATTTTGTCAACCGAGATGCCCTACAAGGTCAGTTATAAGGAAAAAACCAAACCTAGAAGTACTTATACATGTGTGAAGGCAAAATGGAGCCAATTTTTGTCTCGGTCGAGAATTTTATCGACCGAGATTCCCTACAAGGTCGGTTATAAGGAAAAAACCAACCCTAGAGGTACTTATACACGCGTGAAGGCAAAATGGAGCCAATTTTTTTCTCGGTCGAGAATTTTGTCGACCGAGATGCCCTACAAAGTCAGTTATAAGGAAAAAAATCAACCCTAGAGGTACTTATACACGCGCGAAGGCAAAATGGAGCCAATTTTTGTCCGCATTTTTTGTAGACATATAAGGTCAGTTATTTGGAAAAACCGACACTATAGATCGAGGCGTGAAGCCAAAATCGAGAAAATTTTCACCGTGAGAAATTTATGGGTCAGCTTTCTGATCCCATTTCCTATAAGGTTGGTTATTTTATAAAAACCGACCCTATAGAGATACACTACAAGGTCGGTTATTTTAAGAAAACCAACCCAAGTGGTATTAAGTGGTGCCCGTATTTTTTATAGACATATAAGGTCAGTTATTTGGAAAAATGACCCTATAGAGATACATTACAAGGTTGATTATTTTAAGAAAACTGACCCAAGAGGTCTTAAGTGGTGCCCGTATTTTTTGTAGACATATAAGGTCGGTTATTTGGAAAAACTGAACCTACAGGCAGCGACGTTATTGGCCAAAAAGGTAGTAGTGTAGGAATGAGGGTGGTGGTAAAAGTAGTTTTGGAGTTATATATATTAAAGACAAAGTGAGGATCTAGGCAATGAGAGGAAATTGAGGGATTTATAAGCATGTTCATCCTCCACAAATTCTAGTATTTGGATATAATAGTGTTGTATGTCACTCCTAAAATCAACATATGGTAGTGTCACATGTTTTGTGCTTGTTGTTGTTTTATGATAAGTCGTTAGTGTAACTCTAGATACCTCACATCCTTTGAGGGGTTGTATAAAAGTTTTCTTCAGCTTGATATGCATGTTGTTGCATTGGTGTTGTGAAGGGATCTTAAGAAATGTTTCTCAATAAGATTCAAACAAGGTGTTTGATGATTATACTCTTGGTTGGATCATAACAAAAATATGAGCAATCAAGTGTTTTGTTAAACCTACCCCTTAGTATGTTCAATGTATGCCAACCTTAATTGTGATTTCCAAAAGAATAAAAAGTGTAGTTGTTTTATCTCGATTATTGATTAGTTAGAAACCCAAACAAATCTTTTGAAATTCTAGAAACTTTTTAGACAAAAGCAAAAAAAAATGTGAAATCAAAAGATTCTTAAGATACTACCTAAAATCAAAGAAAATATATCAAGGTTAATTAATAGATTTCTAAAGAATATTTAAAGAAGTGAAACATGTAATGTTTAATGAGAATACAAATTCTAATAATGATACCTAGGTTTTATCTAATGTAATATGAAATCCAATAAAGCTGCTTAAAATGATATAAGAAAATCTAGAAAAGGGAACTGTGGAATAGATGTGATAATTAATAGATAATGGAATATTGATAGTATGAAATAAAACTGACCACTAACACACCTAAACCTAATCATGTTAACATAATATAAGTCTAACAAATTGAATAACATATGTAAACGTTTATTTAATGAAATAACCATATAAAGGGATAATTTTGAACTTCTAATTAAAAATGGATACTTGATATGATGACGTCAATAGAAGACCGCTAGAAAATTTTGATACATAAATAGAAAATAATTTCAAATTACCTCTAAAGCCTTAATGCTTGAGTCTAACCTAAATTTTCAAGCCAAAACCCTAATTCACCCCCTAATAATGGTATGAAGGCAACACAAAAGCATTTATGAAAAGTTGGTTCATATTACAACAATCTAGACTTTGGATCAAGATATATTAGGATCCTCATACTGTGGGTGAGTCATCCATTCATGTAAAGTATAAATATGTGTGGTCATGTATTGATTAATTTATTATTGTATCTTCCCTACATTTTATGATTATTTATTCCCCATTCCATAATTAGTATATGATTTTCTTGGAAAGAGGTTAAACATTTTATACTTATTCTTTTCAATTTTCTATGTACATCTTTTTTCATGTTCATGTTAAAGACCAATATCGAAATAGTCCCTTGAATTTTCATAATTCATGTAAAAGAATTTGTTTCAATGCTCCTCAATTATTTAATAGGAGTTATGAGCAGTATGCATCCATTAAATTGCGTTTAACTTACATCATTAGCACTTTGAGTGCATTAGTATGGATGAGAAGTTCATATTCATAGAGCATCAAGAGGTGTAGACTTAAGAGACCTTTAGTTCAACTCTTGATGACAAATATTCTCTTTTGGGTTCCAAATATATCTAGGAAATGATTTGATTAGTTTTCCTTTAAATCTATGTTGATAAAGTAATCCAATATGAAAATTTTGTGTTACATTTACCTTATGTGGAACCTCATTTAGGATTAAAATTCAATTATCATGTGATGGTTTATTTTGCAATATATATTTACAGTGGTTTCCATTTTTATGAGACTTAGATGAATGAATGAATGAATTGATGCTTCTTCTCATGTATATGTGGTGTTGAAAAATGGGGGCACTACACCATGTTT
This sequence comes from Alisma plantago-aquatica, assembly GCA_963693085.1. Taxonomy (NCBI): domain Eukaryota; kingdom Viridiplantae; phylum Streptophyta; class Magnoliopsida; order Alismatales; family Alismataceae; genus Alisma; species Alisma plantago-aquatica. Next base: position 378,798,306 of record OY856409.1, on the reverse strand, counting down.
GCGAAGTGGCTAAACACTAGTCTAGTCAAAAGTATTATCTCTTATCTTGGGGCCTCATGAGGGAGTGTAAGATATTTGTCCTCCTAAACGCAGTAAAGTAATCTAATTGAGATGATACTTATGGGTTGGGTCTCTTCAAATGACAAAAATAAAGGAATGGCACTCTTCTAATTACATGTCACAACTAGGTTCTCTGATCAGTGACGCATATCTCTCTTTAAGTGAAGTTTAACTAGGGTATCACCAAGCTCTTTATTTATTTTTGGATATCCTAGAATGATTGGGCTCTCTGGTTATTGTTGATTACTAATATATATTCTGTTACTTCTTCATTGGGGTGGCTCACACACACTCAGACATGGTCTAGCTACATTATCCTAGAGTCTTGTAGTTGGTGTGATTGTCTCCTGGTGTATACTAACGGATAGATTACATGGTCTTTCTGCTTTGACTAGTAACTTAGATTCAATGATTAATTTGAAACTAATCTAGTTATCAATTAATACATTGATCACTGAAGTATTGATATTTAATTTTTCTCTTACATTCTTTATGGCATTGTGTGATAATGGATTCAGTCTAATCAATTACATCATGTCCCATTTCGTATGATCTATCTTGTGAGCTTTGAACACTCATTTTTAGATCTTATTACTATATATTTAACAAATTAGCAATATACCTTAGTCAGATTACTCCCCGATTCCAATGTTAAATTGTATGTTTTTTATAATTTTGTATTTTACTCATGGAATTCTTGACTCTGTATAAGGTCATTCACTTATTAAGCAGAATGTAATATTTTTCAAGTTCCATACAAATAAAATCATATTCACTGTTTCAATCAATTCACTTGAGAGTTTAACTTGCCCTTTAGCAATCAGTCCTAAATTCACCACAATTGGAGAAAATATGACTTTTCTCGTTGATAAATCAAATATACAAAACTAATCTCATCATGATTGAAGAGTGAATGATGATAAAGAAAAGGAGGTATGAAAACTTAGAGGATAAAAAATACAACACATCGTCAGTGCAAACTCAATCATTGCAAGAAAACAACACACCTAGATATCAATAAAAAACTACTGATTAATCCACATACATAACATGCCACAATTTCATCAAAGATCTGAATAAGGTCCCCAAGAACTCGAGGAGAAGAACCACCAGAGAAGCTTGCAATGCAAGTTCGCTCATAGCACTGAATAAAACACTACAAGGAGGTAGCGATCGAACAAACGAAACGACACACATTGACTACAAACATTGTAGAGAAGGCTTATCACAAAAGTGAAGGGTGTGATTTCCTGCATATATGAAAAGTAAAAAAGAGGGCAGGCCTACACCCACTCCTCCCATACACAATTTAGGATGCCTTAACAAGGACTTGAAGTAAAAAAATCATAGAATGAGAAGTCGGCACAGTTGCCATCACTAGTTAGGGGATCTAGGAAGCTACAACCATAAAAGGGAGCACACATGGAGAAGTAGAAGTACCCACATGCCACCAAGTTACACATAGGAACCCACAATCCACATCATATGAGACGTCTCAAACAATGATGTCTTATGATGCAACCAGGATCCAAGTTCTATAGGAACGGAAAGTACGAGAAACCCATAGATCTGGGGGAAAAAGATGGAAAGAAAGATTCTAGAGGAGGTGGCCAGAAGGGAAGAACCTTTGTCCCTAGGAAAAACACAGAGAAAGGGGAATACCTGGATGACATGAAGGAAAAGCAAGTGAGATTCCTTAATACTCAACATTTGAATGTTATCTTGGTATAAAGAGATATCCCAACTACAAACATAGTAAATGGGTGGCCTTCATACTTCCTTTTTATATATGCATTTCTTTCAATTCTACCAAAAGTCACATATAAATTCCGTGCATGTAATAACTTTCTACCCTTTTACTTAAGTTACTATTTGAAAAAGGGAACTAGAGATAATCTGTATAAAGATACAATTATTGATAAGCCAACTTTTATTAATATTGTGTAAACGGAACTGTGAAAACATACGAACAAAAATATCTAGCCGCATGATTAACTACAAACCATACAAATATAAACTATCACTTGAGTATATTGGAAAGTAATCAAATATTTATATGTATACATTAACTAATCATTTGATTTGTTCAATTCTTGTAGAATAGGAAAGCAACTCTCCATGTGATACCATGGCCAACCTTTTAGGTATAGAATTCATCAATCTCTCCTTCACATCTCTAAAAACTATAGAATTTGATCCATTTTGCAATGTATGGCCTAATTAGGTTGAAAAGAAGAGAATGAAGGGTAAAACCATCAATGAGATAATGATAGGGAGAAAGCACATAACGAACAAAAAGAGAATAAAAATGGCTTAGACCATAATCCAACCTATCAAAGTAGGTGAGGTTTGGCAAGAGTCGCCTCCAAGTACACCTCTAGCTACAATTTTCCCAGTCCCCTAGAAATCACCCTCTTATTGTCCGTTTTTCTCTCCTTGAGTAAAGGGGGGGAAATGAGGTATCTATGGTTTAGGTGATATATATATATTAAGATGGTTGGTTAGTAACTATTTTTTAGTTTTATCAAGTCGTACTTATAAGTATGCCGACCTTTATAGTCAATCCAACCTTCGAGACATTGCTTGCCACTTCTATTGACAAGTTTGAAATGCTCCCCTCACATATCAATCGGCGTGTGGAAAGTTGGTTTGGGTCTTAGAGATGACTTATGCACAAGTTTGTCGGCCCCATCTACCTTCTTGTATCAATGACGAGCAACAGGTTGCTCTGAACTTTGTAATCCAGCCAACCTTTTTGGTTTTTCTGGACCAAAACTAACTATTTTCCCTCAAACTAAACCTAAATCAAATCTATTCAATCTCAAATACACTATAAAACGCTTATGCATGTATATAAATTAATCTCTCTTACTACTCACTTAAATCAGGTTTTTGACCACTTCCTCAACTCATTAACTAAAGGGTTTACTTTTTCTCTTTTAACCGTTAATATATATATTAGATCAACTAATTCATCTTGCTTTATTTTTAGACTAAAAACTTCAACTTCTACGGTTACTATTTAATTCTAGGTAGACGCTACAGTAAACTCGCTGATCTAACTGCCTAGTCCAATCCAGTTAAAATAACATATTCTGATTGGCTCTGTATTTGTTTGATTTCTTTTGATTTCTTGTTCTAATCGTTTAATAAATCAAACTACAATCGAACTCAACAAGGGTGGTCTACCACGGCTAGAGTCCAGTCAGTTTTAACAATAGGGAAGATTTGTTACGAATATGGTGTATCTTAGTGTATGATTCATGGATATGACTTTGAAATCTCAGACAGCAGAAGGTCCAAGATGACCGAAGGCTACAAGAACGAAGTTGGATCAGAAGCTTGGAATAGCAAACATGAAACGGAGATTGGGGATTTGCAAATCTATTATCTAATACCTACCTAAAAAGACGGAGACGGGGGAGGAAACATTTACACTGTGTTCGGGTACTGATTTTTCAAGTTCAGGAATTTAATACGTGAATAACGTAGATGAGGTAGTTCAGCACATCCGTCAATGTGCACTCGCTGTAGCAGGTAGGTGCCAAATGAATGGTGCGGGAAAAGTCGTGCAGCATTTTCAAATTCTGACAATATTGGCGCGATTTTGAATTACATTTTTTATTATTGAACCGGATGGTTACTAGTACTTATAAAGTCCATGCCTATTAATCGGATGCAATAACCACAATGGAGAAATGCCGCATTTAAGAATCTTCTAGCCAAACTAAGCCTTAGTTGTATTGATCTGCTGATAAGTTGATCTTACTACTACAAACATATTTACAGACAAGGACTTCGTCCCAGCTCATGGGCTTTCTATATGGGCCTGAAAAGGTCTGCTAGGAAGTACAAACACGAATATTGAGACATGAAGCTGAAACAGCTTATATCTGTATTTTATGTTTGTGCATTAGGTTCTGAAAAGTGATGACACATTTAGGCATAAGGGCACTCCTACAAGTACAGGCCATTGGATTAAAAAGACTGGTCTTCTTGTCACATTTTTCTCCTGAGAATCTGATTCCAGGTAGGAGATAACAAAGATCTGATGTCATTTCCAATATGATATACATTGCGGCAGCAGAATCTATGAAGCATAAACTTTTGCTACATAATTTTGTAGTTTATAAGCAATAGGGAATCATCGAGTAAACTTGTTGGGAGGTTCAGATCTTTCCAGACGAAAACTATGAAAAGTTAGCAAGTTTTAGTCAGTCATACTCGAGGATGTGTATCAGTGACTTACTGCGCTTAAGTTTTCAACTAGATGGAGGTCTTGTATCAATCAAGCCATATAAAATCAATGAAGCAATGTAATAGGCATGCTTTGCAATTAATCAAGTTATATGCACCACAAACCTTGGAATGCAAACTTGAACCTTATACATAGGTTACTCCACTAAATTTTCTGTAGGAGGAGGACAATAGTGCAAAAAAACTGCCAAATTCAAATATCAGTTGTGAAGCTCTGGTGAAGTTGTTTGTTTGTTTTGCACCAAACAGAAAACAGTAACAGACTGAGCTTACAGCTCGTTAATTTACATTATGTCATTGCACTTTTACCCAAGGACTTAATTTTCTAGAGGCATGAACGTTTGACGCGCTGCAAAACTACTCCTGCCAGCGCCGGGTCCACTATGTTTTTTTTTTTTTTTTTAGAATAAAAAAGAAAAGAAGTAAAAAAGAAATATATTGTTTTGTCTTTCAGTCCATAATGAATTTTTATATAAAATAAAAACCGTTAGTTGTCTATAAAAATTATATTCAAACAAGATTAATGTCGACATACTTTTGAGAAAAACCAATATAAATAATAAATATTATTTGCACATTTTATCCAATTTTTAGGATATGTGCATTATAGCAAATTAGCATAAATCTTAATATAATGCCCCAATATTTGTAGTAAAGTTCCCAATTAACCACCCTACCACTTCTAGTATGTCCTTTTTTATTATTTTTGGGAGAATAAAATAGGAGAGAAGTAATATATATATATATATATGGGCCCATCTTTATTGTCCGCGCGGGTAGCTACCCACCCACCCTTCCGACCACTTTTTTTCAAAAAAAAAATCACAATTGTAGAGGACTATTTTGTCTAGCTCTAAAAAAATTTAGCCAAAAATAATATCATTTGCCCCTCCAAAATAAAAAAAACCCGCCCTTATATATATTTGTTGTATATTTTGTACAGAGTTACTCTTTTATTCGTGTAGTTACTTTCTTATCACCATAGTTACTTTTTTGACAGCAGAGTTACTTTTTTTGCCAGGAGAGTTACTTTTTAAACTGTCGGGTAGCGAAAATCTAGGCTACCCGCGTGGGCAACGAATGAATGATATATATATATATATATATAGTTTTTTCTATAATTTCAGTCTTTAGACCAAATAAAAACCATTAGATTCACTATAAAAATTACATTTCAACAAGAGTAGTGTCCACATACTTTTGAGGAAAAAATATAAAATAATAATGAGTATTATTTGCATATTTCACCCACTTCTTAGGGTTGTGTATAATAACAAATCAACACACAATTATGATGCTAATACGTCCAATTATGGTGCTAATTCGCACAATTTTACAAGTATGTGTATAATAGAAAATTTACACAAATTTTAACATAATGTGTCTAGTATTTATGTAAAATGCAGTAATTATGGCGCCAATGTGCACAGTTCTTAGGGTATGTGCATAATAGTAAATGAGCACAAACCTTAATATAATGTGCCAATATTAGTAGTAAAGTACCTAATTATGGTACTAATGCAGTCAATTTTGGGGTACACGCATAATAGAAAATTAATATAAATCTTAACATAATATGGTACTCAAGTGCTCAATTCTTAAGGTATGTGCATCATAACAAATAAACACAAATATTGACATAATGTGCTCAATATTTGTAGTAAAGTGTCCAATTATGGTGCTAATGTGTCCAATTCTTAAAGTAAGTCTATGATAAAAAAATTAACTCAAATCTTGACATAATGCTCTTAATATTTATATTTAACATCCAATTACGGTGTAAATGTGACTAATTATGACGCTCATGCGTCCAATTTCTAGGGTATGTACATAATATCAAATTAGCATAAATCTTAACATCACGTCCAATATTTGTAGTAAAACAACCAATTATGATGTTAAAACACCGAATTATGGTGTTTATACGTTCAATTCTTAGGGTACGCACATAATGAAAAATTAACACAATTTTAACAATGTGCCTGATATATATTTAAATACTCAATTATGGTGTAAATGCATATAATTATGGCGTCAATGTGTTTAGATCTTAGGTATGTACATAATATCAAAATTACCATAAATATTAACATAATAAGCCAAATATTTGTAGTAAAGCACCCAATTATGATATTCATGTGCCCAATTCTTAGGATACACACATAATAGAAAGTGAGCATAAATCTTATTATAGTTCACCCATTATTTACAACAAAACAGGATGACAGTGCTAATGCGCCTAATTATGGCGTCAATGTGTCACTTCTTAAGATATGTAAATAATAACAAATTAACACAAATTTCACCTTATTATGGTGCTAATACTCCCAATTCTTAGTGTAGTCACATTATAGCAAATGAATGCAAATCTTAACATAATGTTCCCAATATTACACCCAATCATGATATGTTTACGCCCAGTTCTGAGGGTAGGTTTCCTCAGACTGGACGGAGATCGACCCTCGAGTGCAAAGACAAAAGGGAGCTTCAATGCAAGACATCCGTCGAGTAAGGACGAAAGTCAGCCGTAGTGATATGATGGTGACAAGTGGAAGGGTCATCGCTCAACAAATAAAAGTTACTCTAAAGATAACAGACCGATCTTCCCCAAGAGTTCACATCTACAGGTAACACAAATCATACATAATGTGTCTAATTATTTTTTCTCAAAAATTTATCAACATCAGTCTTATTCGAATGTATTATGAAAGTTACAAGAGAAACAAATTTATGTCTCTAAATTTTTATTTACTAATAAATAAATAATCCTAATTTTAATATTTATATGATTTTTTCTTAAAAATAAGTCTCTTGTTGAAATGTATTTTTTATAATGAATGTAACGGGTTATTTTGTCAAAAATTTCATTATAGATTGAAAATTATACATAATTAATTTTTCTTTCCCATTTTTCTCTGTTGTCCTTTTTTCTACACCTGCCACGTGGCAAACAAACCACTTCACGTAGGCCGACTAGGGGTTGAACCACCCACACATGGGCCGGCTGGGTGGAGGGTAACCACCCAACCCCCAGGTCATGAGGGAAAGGGGGCGTGTCCCGCTACAATTTCCGTCTACCCAAATGGATAGCTAAGAGAATTGTACATCTATCAGCAACATGGTGACCCCACCACCGCTCCAAATATATTCCATATCACAAATTAATGTGAGGACCTTGTACTTTCTTTCCGGAAAAAAAAACAATGCATCAGGAATAAACTGCAAGGCTTTCATGCTAAACATCGTCCTCCACTGAACACTGCTATGAAATAGGAATTTACGGTAGCTTACAACAAGGATGTTGAAATATTTGAGAATATACAGCTTGGAAATTAGAGACAATCCTTAAACATGGAAGCGCCTGGATAAACTATCCTACCACATGACAGAACCAAAATACAAAAGAAGCATACTTTTATTTTGACATAAAAATGAAAACGAATCATCATTGACCTCTAACTCGCTTGTAATGTACAATGGAGCTACCAAGCCATTGACTTCAGAACAGAACTTGAGTGGATAAATACAAAGTGGCTACGGCAAAACAGGAGGATTAGCCTGAAGGTCTCTGATATATATATTTTGTCCGGGGATCCACAATAACACCTTTCCCTCCGTTAACTTCGAGATCATGCCTAAATCAAGATCATACTTTATCAGTATCAAAAAGGCTAATCAAAGTCCTGAAGATTTTCAAGGACAGAGATTACTTACTGGAACACGAAATCAGGTATTGTCAGCTGCTCACGGGATACATATCTGAATAGTTGCAGAAGTCGATCCACGTATACCACTTTTCTCCACGCCTGCAATCGAAATTACTCCGTAATTGACAATGTACATCAGATCGACTGATGGTACAAAAAGGATCTTTTCTGCAACTGTACACTACAAAAAATGTAACAAATAGCTCCAGCAACAACAACCGTACCTCCCCGTCTACAAGAAGTTGCAATGCCAAAATTGCTGTCTTCAGCCCTATTGTGGGATGAAGCACATATATTGCCTGCAGTAAGCATAGAGCTTCCATTAAAGGCCTGCTACATGCGCAACAAAAAGAACTAATGCATGAAAAACTAAAGCTTCCATCAACCTGCAGATTCTTCTGATGCTTGCGACCAAGGATTTGTTGAAGACGCTTCATCCATCCTAAATTTGGTCGCCTGTAAATATTAAACGTGTTATATTTATGCTAAGTATGTTTAACGAAACATTGAAAGTAAAAAAAAATCATAAAACATTGCATCTTTTAAAGAAATACAATCAGTCGAATGGCAGGAGCACCGGTGTCCCAAGTGCCCAAGATACAAGGTTCAGCCATGAAATGGTATTTTAAAACTTATGAACATGTCTCTCAGGCATATACTTACACTTGCAATGATGCAGCAGAATGGAAATAGACAATCGTGTAGGGTTTTTGTATCAGTGGCTCAAATTCCTGCAGTAAAGAACTTAGTATATCAGTAATAGCTTAATTTCCTGCAGTAACAGTTAGCAAATTGGCAATATTTCTGACTTATGTTGTAACAATGGTGAAAAACAAATTGCAAAGAGAAGGTCAAAGCATAAGAAGAACCCAAACCAAGACCATCACAAAATCAATCTACAAGAGCCAGAGGCCGTCTTTCTTTTCGTTAAGGGCCGGAGTTGCCAGGCATCCTTAAGCCTAGCCATAGATAGAGACCCACAAGGCCATATAGTTCAGTGCAGTTGCAAACCATGGATAATCTCAACTTCGCCATCAGCATATAATTTGTCTTTAAAACTGTTCATATGTGTGTATAGGGACCTACTTATAAGTGTGATAAAAGTCAGGGGCCTTTATGTGAAGTCTCTTGTATGTAAATATAGAAGCACCCAACTGTGAGAATGGGTTGGGGGATGCTCCCATCTTCTTTTTGCATTCACATGGTATCAAAGCTATAGGGAAAATCCTAGGAGAGCTGTCAATCTCTCCAAAGAAGCCTTAGTAAGTTGTCATCACCATCTTGAGGTCTGCAAGCATCAGGGAACAACGACGATTTCAAGTTTTCCATTCGTTGCTACAGTACCGTACTGTAGCACAACGACCATTGTGGTGGCTGCTGCTCCCTCTCTGGTTGGACTTGGGTTCTGCCCGTTTGGGAAGTCCTTCCTCTTGGTCCTAGCTGCCCTACGGTGCTTGTGGCTAGCTGCTACGTCCCTGTTTCTTCTCCAAATCAACATTGCATCTGGTTGTTGTCAACAACCTCTTATTGCAGCATGAAGTTTGGCTTCCAAAAAAGGGCTTAAGGGTTGTTTTCCTACCTCAAATCTGGTCAAAGAGAGGCATCCCTGAACCTACTATCTTGCCCTAGAAGACTCACGGGCATAGGCAATCCGAGGGTGCTTTGGTCATGCTCCCAAGCTACTGTAGCCGCGGGGCACTGTAGCACAGTTGCTATAAAGTTTGTGAAAGCCTATTTTTAAGGCTAAAAAGTCTGGTTTCAAGGTTTATAGTTTCCACAAAGTGTGCAAATATCTGATTTCAAGATCTTTATTGTCCCTTAGTGAAGAAAAAGTCTGATTTCTTGAAGAAAAAGTCTGAATCTTTGCTAAAGTCTGATTTGTTGTCCCCTAGTCTGCTTTTTGCCTATTTGATTAATCGCTTAGGTGCATTTTTTATCAACATGGCTGATAAAGAGTTCGTGGTTCACCAATCCACTATGAAAATCCAAGAAGAGTTATATGGATTCACCAATATGGTTGTTGTTGATGATACTCTAGAGCAGGCTACATATCAGATGTCTTTGTCTAAAGAAGAATATGCTCAATTGATGCTTCTTCAAGCTTCAAAGCAGGCAATGACTTCAGTCTCCATTGCCCAAAGGTTCGATATGTCGGCATGCATTTCACAGGCATCCAAGGCATCTACGTCCAAGTCAGACTAGGTCCTTGATTCTGGTGCAACTGATGATTGATCACATCACCGAGGTACTAGAGATGTTCACCACCTACACCCATAAGCCCAATCTACCGGGTGTCACCCTTGTAGACAACTTTGTTGCCTCTGTTAAGGGAAAGGGGACAGCGTCACCAACTCCACGTATATCCCTACCATCTACGTTGTTCACTCCCTGCTTTCCCTTTAATTTGTTATCATTTAGTAAATTAACTCGTTTTCTCCAAACCTCTGTTACTTTCTTACCAGATACGTGTCTTATTCAGGACTTGAAGACGGGGAAGCAGATTGGAAAAGGATATGAACTGGTTGGATTATACTACTTGCAACAGTTTTCCACAACATGTGTTGTTGCATCTCCTTTAGTGGTGCATAGTCGTCTTGGTCATGTGTCTGTAGAATAGCTCAAGGTTTTAGTTCCAGGTTTGTCCAACCTGGAGTGTTTGCAATGTGAATCATGTCAATTTGGGATACATACAAGGTCTGTCTTTAGGTCTACGGAGAGTCAAAGAAAAAAAGTCTATTTTTGAGCTGGTACATAGTAATGTATGGGGTCCAAATCGTGTCACATCTAAACTTGGATTTCAATATTTTGTCATTTTCGTCGATGATTATTCTCGTGCTACATGACTTTATGTGATGAAGGAGCGATCTGAACTTTTGTCCATATTCAAGTCCTTTTGTGCAGAAGTGGAAACCCATTTGAAAAAGAAAAATTGTACTCTTCGTTTTGACAATGCTAGAGAATACTTCAGTCATGACTTCATCCATTTCACCTCCACACATGGCATCATACATCAATCATCTTGCCCACACACTCCACAACAAAATGGAGTGGTTGAGAGGAAAATCCGTCATATTGTTGAGACTGCTCGCACACTTCTCCTTCATATGCATGTTCCTAGAGAATTTTGGGGGGATGTCGTTCTCACTGCCACCAACCGTATGCCATCATCTGTTCTCCAAAACCACATACCTGTTCAAATCCTTCATCCTATAAAGCTATCATACAATGTTCCACCTTGAGTGTTTGGATGTGTTTGTTTTGTCCATTGTCTTAATCCACATATGGATAAATTGAGTCCAAAGTCTGTCAAATGTGTTTTCTTAGGTTATTCTCAAGTTTTCAAAGGGGGTACAAGTGCTACAGTCCTACCTTACATCACTTCTTTGTATATGCAAATGTCACCTTTGAAGACACATCCTACTTTGATGATAGTTCTTCAGTGACACCCGTAGTTATGGAGGAACTCTTGCCTCTTCCCATCATTGTCTAGTCTCCTATTTTTGAGTCCCCTAGCGATGATGGTCCTCGTGTGTTATTCTACCCCAACCCAACTAGACCACCAGTCACTCAGGTTTACACTCGTCGTACAGGTACAAGTGAGCAGTCTGGTTCTCGCACCAATGCAGGTGTGGTACATCCGGTCCTACCAGTTCAACTCCTTCTCAAGATGCTTCCTTTCAGAAGGTCAGGTAGAGATAATTCCCCCATCTTTTCAATAGAATCTTCCTATTACCCTGAGTAAAGGTGTCAGATCATTCACACTTAAAAAAATATTCAACATCTTGTTTCTAACTTTGTTGCATATAGGCTATATGATATAGCCACATCTCACCTTCATATCATGCTTATATTTCTTCTATGTCATCTGTCTCTATACCTCCGTCTGTTTCAGTTGCACTTGATGACCCAGGTTGGCGTCATGCTATGGATGAGGAGATGCCAATTCTTAACTAAAACAAGACATGGTCTCTTGTCTCACACCTGCATGGCAACTCTGTTGTTGGATATTGTTGGGTTTACACTGTCAAAGTGGGTGCAGATGGTTGTGTTGATCGACTCAAGGCGCGTTTGGCAGCCAAGGGCTACACTCATATCTATGGTGAGGAATACTCAGAGACCTTCTCTCCTGTGGCAAAGATGACATCTATTCGCATTTTCTTGTCTCCCGCTTCTATTCACTCTTGGCCTCTACACCAACTTGATATTAAAAATGCATTCCTTCATGGTGATCTAGATGAGGAGATTTATATGGAGCAACCACCTGGATTTGTTGCTCAGGGGGAGTCAAATCTAGTATGTCGTCTTCACAAGTCCCTCTATGGTCTAAAGCAGTCACCTCGTGCCTAGTTTGGCAGATTCAGTAGTGCTCTTTTAGAGTTTGGTCTCCAAAGATGTACTATGGATCATTTAGTATTCTACAGACAAAAGAGTTCTAGGAGCATTTTTCTAGTGGTATATGTTGATGATATTGTGATTATTGGTGATGACAGGCATGGCATTGCACAGTTAAAGACATTTTTACAAGGCCAATTTCAGACAAAGGACTTGGGTAGTCTCAAATTATTTCTGGGAATTGAAATTGCCAAGTCTGGGATAGTTATCTCGCAGAGAAAATATGTCTTAGATCTTCTCACTAAGACAGGGATGTTGGGTACCAGACAAGGAATGAAGTTTCCACGAAATCAGCAAAATTTCGCTCGAAATTTTGATTTCGATGCCATCTGCTACGAAATCATGCGGTTGTACCGCCATGTCGAAATCAACGAAATTTTTTGCCCAGTTTTGAAAATTTTCCATGAAACAATAAAGTTTACTTATCTCCCACATCAAGGACTCCCCACATATATCCATATCAAATTTCATTGCATAAAACGATGCATTTAGGTTTAGAGATCACGCCTATAAAATTTCATAAATTAATTCACTCATTTTGTCGTCGAAACGGGCACGGTCACATCTATTGAAATTTTCGTCGAAATTTAAAAAAAAATCAGTTTCCACGCTTTCAAAATCGGATACCTCGTTCCTTGGTACCAGACCTGTTGATACTCCTATGAATCCTAAAGTCAAATTGTCCATGGAGCAGGCCAGCATGGGGAGTTACTTGATGATCCATGGAGATTTAGACGACTTGTTGGGAAGTTAATTTATTTGACTGTCACTCGGCCCGAAATTGCCTTTGCTACTAGTGTTGCCTTTGCTACTAGTGTTGTTAGTCAATTCATGGATAAGCCATGCACAGGTCATATGGAGGCTGTGATGCACATCCTGAGGTTTCTCAGGAAGTCTCCTGGCAAAGGGCTTCTATATGAAAATCATGGACATCTAAAGGTTCAGGGTTTCTCAGATGTTGATTAGGTTGGATCTAGTATTGACATAAGGTCTATTTCTAGCTATTGTGTATTTGTTGGAGGAAATTTGGTGTCATGGAAAAGTAAAAAAGCAGACTGTAGTCACAAGATCTAGTAAAGAATGAGAGTATAGAGCTATGGCCCTAACAACATGTGAGTTGCTATGGGCTCGTCACTTGCTAGAGGAGCTTGGCTTTATTCAAAAGATTCCCATTGACTTGAAGTGTGACAACCAAGTTGTTGTCCACATCAGTGTTTTCAAAACTGAACCAGGCCGGTCGGTCTGACCGGTAAACTGGTGGCTGACCGGTCCGGAAGTCTAAAAAATCAGTTGTGTTCTTTTCTGGTCTAGCTGGTCAGAAACACGGTCCAACCAGTTGACCGGATCGAACCAGACCGAACCAACGGTTCAAATAAAAAAAAGGAATAATACAAAAATAAACTTGTGACCTACGTAACCGATACCATATTCTGATTATATAGAACTGAAAAGATACCATATTCTGATTATATAAAAGAGAAAAGATCGAGAAAAGATGCTTTATCTGCTTGGTTGGAGGGGGAATCATATATATATATATATATATATATATATATATATATATATATATATATCATATATATATATATATATATATATATATATATATATATGTATGTATGTATGTATGTATGTGTATATATATATATATATATATATATATATATATATATGTATGTATGTATGTATGTATGTATGTATATATATATATATATATATATATATATATATATATATATATATGTATGTATGTATCTATGTACATATACATATGCATATATACATATATCTATATGTATATATATGTACATACATATACATATGCATATATACATATATCTATATGTATATATATGTACATGTGTATATACAGACATATATATACAAATATATACACATATATATGTATATATCTATATATATGTACATACATATATATATGTATATATATGTATATGTATGTTAATATATATGTATATATATTTATATATCTATATATATGTATATATACATGTGTATACATATATATATGTATATATATTTATATATCTATATATATGTATATATATGTAAATACGTGTATATATATTAATATATGTGTAAATATGTACACGGATATATATACACATATATGCATATATATAGTGTGCCCGGTTCAACTGGTCCTACCCATCCGACCTGTAATTGCCTTTCACTGTGATGACCGGTTCGGTTTTTCCGGTTCAAATTTTTTTTGACGTCATGCCGACGTCATTTCCAGTCCAATTGGTTCAACCACTCCGGTTGAACCCTGCTCAATCCGGTCTGAGTCAACATCGGTCCGACCACGGGACCGTTTCTTAAAACTTTGGTCCACATTGCCCAAAATCATGTCTTTCATGAGAGAACCAAACATATTAAAGTCGATTGTCATTTTATGCGAGAAAAGATTCAACAAAATTTGATTTAGTTGTCATCAGTCAGATCAGAAGTCAGATCAGAAGACCAGTTAGCTGATTTGTTTACAAAGTCCCTCAATGATTTTCGGGTTCAATACTTATGTAACAAGCTCGATACATATGATATATATGCTCCAGCTTGAGGGGGAGTGTCAATATGTATATAGACATACTTGTAAGTGTGATAAAAGTAAGGGACCTATGTGTAAAGTCTCTTGTATGTATATATAGAAGCACCCCAACCGTGAGAATGGGTTGAGGGATTCTCCCATTTTCTTTTTGCATTCATAGAACCTATATGGCGCTTGGAACTGAGATTCTCACAAAGATTGACTGGTGAATTCATTATGAACACTGGACCATATGCAATGTTTTAAAAAGCGTGAAGCGGGAGGCGTGCGGACGGGACCTTGTAGCCGATTAAGCGGCAGGCGGGCGATTAAGCGGGATATTTTTGAAAAAGCGGATGCTTAAAATCTTATATATTTATATACAAAATTACATGTATATGTATATAAAAAATATATTTCTAAGGAAATCAGTAATACTAACCAGTAGTATCAATTACTAATGAACGAAATCTGCAAGAAAATCAGTAAAATCAGTATAACCATTAGAAGCATAATAGAGTAATACGATATTTACTTGGATATATTACAGCAGTACCCTATTATATGCAGCTTACATACAAAGTTTGCATTCTAAAGTAGGACTAGGTATATCATAGAACATTTAATGTATACAAGCTTCATATATTATACTCAATACTACTTGGATTATATAATTAATTAACATTACATGCTTACAACAGCATTTTTTTTCAAAAAGCGGGAAAAAAACGGGGAAAAAGTGGGTGAAGCGGGAAAAAAGCGGGTGTTTTTTGAAAACCCGCTCAAGCGGGCGCTTAAGGGCGATATTAGGCGGATGGGCTTTGCTGCCCGCTCAAGCGGCCAGGCGGCCGTTTTTTAATTCACTGACCATATGGTATACTGCATCTCGAGTAACAAATTAGATTTCATCTATGCCAAGCTAGGAAGCACGGACACTTCCCGAGAGGTTCCATGGCCGTGTCTGCCGCGTGTCGGACGCGGACACGCCGGACATGTGGTGGACACGGCCCGGGCGTGTCCAACTTTTTTTTAAAAGACTTTTGGGCGTGGACACGGCATGGACACGGCTGGGACACGGCTTGGACACGGTCAGCCCAGTCCAGCCACATTTGTGTCCAGTTAAGTTAAAAAAAAGACTAAACCCTTCCCTCCTATCAAATCCCCCCATGTGTTTCCCCAAGTTTCCACCAACTTTGTCCTATCATTGATTATTCTTTCCCCTTTATATTTCTTCCCAGCAATTCTTTCCCTTCTCCTATTTCTCTCCAACTCTCTTCTCCCTACTACTGTTAAGTACCAACGTTTCAATATCCATGTCAGTTCTTCCTGATTCTTCCCTCTTAATTTCTCTCCACCCTTACCAATGTCTCCTCCCCATCCTCTTCTTCTCATTCTTCCCTCTCCCTCAAATTAAATTTGTTCAGTCCGGCTTTTCACCTCCCCCCTTTTTCTTCATTCTCACTGATGTCTTCTCCCCCTTCTCCCCAATTTCACTCCAGATTCCCATTATTTTCTTAGTGCAGCCCTGCCCCTTTACCAACCTATGACTATTTTTTCTTATTCTTCTTATTTTTCTGTTTTGTTATAATGTTGAAAATAATCATTGTTGGTTCAATTGAGATATATGAATCTGTAATGTTTGTTGTATCTTCTGATATCATTCTATGTTGGATTTATTTATTATTGAATTAATTTGATTAATGTTTATTTACTGTCCAGCAGTCCTTGCTTTATGAATTTGAATTTTCAATTTGCATTGTTTCATTGCAAACATGGACATGAATGTGTTTACATTAATTCTGAATATAAATAGGTTATGTTTGTTGTCGTAGATGGTTTGTTTTTCTATTTTGATGAATGTGTTTTATGCATGGAACAGGACTTCGATTTCGAGCCCACTTCGCCAGGTGTGGACATGGAAGTTTGTGGAAATGTCGAGGAAATGTCGAGGATTTTTACAACCAAACTTCGATGCAACTTCGACAAAAATTAAGCTAAAAAATAGTCATTTTGTGATGAAAATCGACAGATTTCATCAAATCTAGCTAAAAAACACAATATATGTTTACATATAGCCATTCATATAGGTTTACATATGTAGATAAATACACGATTACATGTAGTCGTATCCGAAGTACGAAGTTCTTCCATATATAAAGTTTGTGACAATAAACAAACTACATAAAAATGGTGTAAATATGTGGTAGATTTAGCAGAGAGGGGATCAGTCTATTACTATTAGCTTAGAATAGTAAAAAATAACATTAAAATCATATTACCTCAAGCTTCAACACTTTTTTCCCCTCACACAGCAAACTCCACAAAATACCAGAAGAATGTCGCCAACTTCGACGACTTCGACAGATGTCGAGGACATTGTGGAATTTTTGTATAGACTTGGGTCAACTTCGTCGACATATGGGGAAATGTTGACAACTTCGACGAAATGTCGAGGATATTGTGGAATGAGGATGTTTACATGCATTCGACGTCGCTGGTCGTCGATATCGACAATATCGGCGAAATTTCGCCCCATGTCGACGACATTTAGTTCCATGGTTTTATGGATGATTGCATGTCTTTTAAGTAAATGAAATACAAACTCCACAATTCATTTTCTGTAATAGGATGAACATCAAAAATATATATACATATATATGTGTAAAAAAACGCCGTGTCCGGTGTCGTGCCCGTGTCCTAAATTTTGGAAAATCGACGTGTCCCGTGTCCGTGTCCGTGCTTCCTAGATGCCAAGAAACACAACTTGAATTGAGATGCTTTGGTTCACTACGCAAATTCTTATCATCACCAAAATATAAGATGTGAGGGTACACAAGATTACTCATTCTGATTCTTATTTAACTTTCTGAATGAACTAAGAATTATGTGGTACTGCCGTAAAATATCACTGGCATAGAGGCATCATATTAATTACCTTGACAACGTAAAGAACAAAACGCTCCAAATCTAGACAGCGAAGAAGAAAATGAGCTCCCACAACCACCATTACAGGATGCCCCTCACAATCAACACCGCCGCGATAACTGAAATATGATAAACATTAGTTGGATCTGAGGGAAGGTATACGGCCTTTCCAATATTATATGTATGAAATGAAACAAAATAACTAAAACAAAAAGAGATCACTTAGATTTTTCCAATAAATTATCTGTTTGGTTGGGGCTCAGTTGAAGTATATCTTGTTCCAATACCAAAAATCTTATTGAAACACGAAGAGAAAGAAAATAATTAGAAATAAACAAACATCAAATATTTTGACACACCCCTCAAAACAAATTATACACGTCCATCATGCTCAAAGATACCCAACCTGGGCTTGAATAGTAACATGTAGGGTACAAAATAACTTTTCCATGATAACCTATCTAACAACATAGCAATTCACCTCGGCGTATATGCTTCTATTCGAAAATAGGGTTATTGACAAGTTGGATGGCCAACTTTGGTTATCAAAAAACATAGGCACAAGATAGGCTGGTTCGAGATTAACATCTTTTAGTAATTTCTGAGCCTATGATAGTTCAGAAGTAGTGTGGGGCCTCTGGACCATGGATCTACATTCAGTTGTTGCACTAGATTATTTAGCACATTTTGTTTTAGAAAGTGATACACACCACATGATTTGGACCAGGAAATTGTACCTGTTTAACATCCCAACAGTAATGGAAATAATTGATTGTGTAATTTTGTTAAATGTTCATATCTTGTGTATTATTTAAGACTTTCCATATAATTTGTGTGTTGTTATGTGTACCTAAACCCGACGAGCCCATGACTAGTAACAACACATTAATTGTCGCAAAAGAAAAATATGACATGCACTTTTATGCATATTTCGTGTATTTTTCACGTATATTGTGTATTGTTGTGTATATCTGTGTGCTGTGAAATAAGACGGATGCATATTCAAAAAGGTACACCAATACACACAACAGCAACAAATTATAGAAGAACAATACACAAAAATATACACGATAGTACACATCCGAAACTGACTGTTATAAAACCGATAGCACACCATTATAAGGCCATTATAGGTCGATTTCTAGGTATAGTACAGGTGTTGTGGATCATTTTCGTTTTGGTTTTGGTCCTACATGTAAAGAAGTCTCCTCTTACAAAGTGTAACAACCAGGCATGAAATTCTTACCAAAGTGACTACAAAACCATCTGAAATATTTAAATCCCCATGTTTCACATGACACCCTTCTAGTACACTACTATAAATGCCCTTAGGATATGACAAACTACATACTGATGGCATAACTTGAACTTCATCTTTATAGCGACTGGCCAAGCCCATAATGCAGGTGATGCTAGCTAGAAACAGTTGTTGAAATTAGTTTTTCAAAAAAGAAGTGGCATGTCATATACCTTTATCAGTAAAAGACGTGGCATGTCATATCTGATGGGACATTCAGGTCTAGAGTATCATACAGCCCAGCTCTCAGCATCAAGGTTCAAGCAAATGAAGAACATACTTCTTTTGAAACAATAGATGCTATATGTCTAAGCCACCTTAGCACCCAAGCGAATACCTCAACATCCCAAAACATAGTTTGAGAAAGTGTTGATGATCACTGTCCATACTTGTTAAGGCAGCAAGGAAAAAATGCACCATGGCTGGCGCCTTATGCCTAGGCGGCTTTAAGAAAAATAAATTTCTGTACAATTTATCTATATGTATAAATGTGTTATGAATTTTATAATATTTTCCATTGATATGTAAGTTACATTTAAACTTATCTCTATACATGTGTGCGTTATGATTTGTATAACATGTCCCCATTCGCATATATATTTTATATTTCATATATGTGTAGGTAAATCCAGAAAGTTAGTTGTTAATCCACTGATATATGTATCTTTAAGAGAATGTAACCAATTACATTTCTAACAATATTTATTAATATTGCCAAAACAAGAAGAGTAGTACTAAACAATGTAGTCGTTATAGATAACACTATTTAGGACATTGAAGACTAATACTAAATTGATCGTCCCAGGCAGTTAATTTATAATGTATTTTTAACATTTTCTATATATACTTGTTGTCTATGATGTATTTTCCCTCTCGTATACGTACAATTTTATTGTTCTATATTATACATATTAAACACAGCTAAACTTGGAATATCCAACTTGTTGTTGCATTCATGGATATATACATATTTTAAAAGTTATACTTGGATGTCTAAAATATATTTTCCCTCTCGTATACGTACAATTTTATTGTTCTATACTATACATATTAAACACCGCTAAACTTGGAATATCCAACTTGTTGTTGCATTCATGGATATATATACATATTTTAAAAGTTATACTTGGATGTCTAAAATAATAAAAGGCTTCTTATTAGATGTGTAAAACAACTACAGAGGACTCTCTTTTATAGGACAAGAGAGTTAAGAATAAAGCAGAGTCGGGCAATATGGGATAAAAGAAAGAGGCTAATAGACAAGACAAGTCTAAAGCCCATAACACATGAATAAAAATAAATCCAGTAAAATATATATACTAATACTCCCCCTCAAGCTGGAGCATAGATATCAATCATGCCCAGCTTGTCCATCAGAGTAGTGAATCTGGTCTTTGGCATAATTTTGGTGAAGATATCTGCAACTTGATCTGAAGTATGTGTATACAGTGTAGAAATCTGACCAAATAAGACAGCTTCCCGCACAAAATGACAGTCAACCTCAATGTGCTTCGTGCGTTCATGGAAAGTAGAATTGCTGGCAATAAAGATGGCAGCTTTGTTGTCACAATGCATGGGGATGGGTGTAGACGAAGAGATACCAAAATTTTTCAGAAGAATGCGTACCCAGAAGAGTTCACATGTAGTATGAGCCGTTGCTCGATACTCCGCTTCAGCACTAGAGCGAGCAACGACTGTTTGCTTCTTGCTACACCAGGTAACTAGGTTATGGCCAACAAATCAGAATAACCAATAAGATTATAGTGTCCATGTTTCTTGTATAAAAGACCTTTTCCAGGAGAGTTTTTCAGATATTTCAGAATATGACAGACAGTGTCCCAGTGACACTGTTAAGGCTTATCTAGATACATGACCAGTCTAACAGCAGATGTGATATCAGCTCTAGTCACAGTGAGATATATAAGTTTCCCAACCATTCGGCAATACTGATGGTGATCAGGTTAAGAAGGAGAATTCTCATCATCCCAATTAGTGTTGGGATCGAAGGGAGTAGTCGCAAGCTTGGCCCCAAGCAGACCTGTTTCAGATAGAAAATCCAGAACATATTTACGCTGCGACAAGCATAGACCAGAAGATGACCGAGAAACTTCAATTCCAAAAAATATCTTAATGTGCCCAAATCTTTGGTGACAAAGTGTTTTTCCATGTAGCTTTTAGTGACTTAGATTCCTACTGGGTCACTGCCAGATAATATGATGTCATCAACGTAGACAATCAAGATAATAAGACCAGAAGTAGTTTGTTTGACAAATACAAAATGATCAGACTGAGAGCGACAAAACTGGAACTTGTGAAGAATGGAGGTCAGCTTATCAAACCACGCACGGGGACTTTGTTTCAAGCCATAAATGGCTTTATGTAGACAACAGACTTTTGATGACTCACCCTGAAGCACAAATTTGGGAGGCTGCTCCATGTATACCTCCTCATGCAGATTGCCATATAGAAAGGCAATTTTGATATCAAGCTGAAATAAAGGCAAGTCAGAGTTAACTACCACAGAAATAAGTACATGAACCGAGTTCCAACGAGCGACAGGAGAGAAAGTCTCAAAGTAATCGACGCAATATGTCTGAGTGTAGCCCTTGGCGACAAGAGGAGCTTTGAGGCGTTCAATGGTCCCATCAGGATGATATTTGATCATAAAAATTCATCGGCAGCCAACAGGGGAACAATCAGGACATCAACTAACTCCCAAGTATTTCGTTCAGTGAGAGCCTGTATTTCATATTCCATGGCTTGACGACATGCGGGATGCTGAAGAGCCTGGAAGCATTTATAAGAATGGAAACAGCAGAAAGAACAGAAGTGAAGTTTGCAAAATTAGATCCCAGGTGGGCAGTAGTGCAGAAATTCCCAATGGGATGTTGAGTGCAAGTCTGAGTGCCTTTGCGTAAACTTATAAGAATATCCAAGTCAGAAAATACCTGAGCTGAAGGTGGGGGTGGATCTGCCGACGAGGATTGAAGACTTAGAGGGGCCATGGAGGGAGTAGGAACTTCCGGTCTTCGTTGATAAACCTTCAGTGGAGGAGCAGGAGCAATATTTGTATCTGATAAAGT
This sequence comes from Alisma plantago-aquatica, assembly GCA_963693085.1. Lineage (NCBI taxonomy): Eukaryota > Viridiplantae > Streptophyta > Magnoliopsida > Alismatales > Alismataceae > Alisma > Alisma plantago-aquatica. The sequence continues at coordinate 378,776,037 of OY856409.1, read as the reverse complement.
GGCATCATCAATCAATGGTAAAGGTATATCCACAATTAATCAAGCATCAGGGCAGAGCCAACTGAGGAATAGAACGGCATATGGTCATAAAAGACTACATCAGTCGAAACCATCCACTTTTTAGTAATCAGATCATAACAATGGTACCCTTTTTGTGTCCTAGAGAACCCCAAGAAAACACACTTGATAGCACGTGGATCCAATTTGGATAGTCTGGGGTGCAGATTTTTGACAAAACAGGTACTGCCGAAAATCCGAGGCAGTACAGTAAAAAGAGGAGCATCAGGAAACAAAATCTGATAGGGCACTTGATTGCCCAGTACAGAAGAAGGCATGCGGTTAATGAGATAATATGCAGTGGAAACAACTTCTAGCCAAAAATATTGGGGGACGTCGTAGTGGAACAGGTTAGTACTGGCAACTTCAAGAAGATCCATATTCTTACTTTCAGGGACCCCATTCTATTGAGGTGTGTAAGCACACGAGGCTTGGTGAATGGTTCCCAATTTTTGACAAAAAAAGGCCAACTGAGGTCTGTCTGAGCTCAAGGGCATTGTCAGTGTGAAAGATTTTTATAGTTTTACCAAACTGGGTTTTTATCTCAGCAAAAAAAGATGCAATAGTATCCTTGATATTAGACATATCTTTTAACAAAAATATCCAGGTTGTTCTAGAGAAATCGTCAATAAAACTCATGAAATATCGGAAACCAAAAATGCTGGAAATAGAACATGGGCCCCAAATGTCAGCATGTACTAAATAAAACGACTGTTTTGAGCCAATACAAATTTTCCTAACAAAGGTAGATCTAGTCTGTTTGCCCAAATGGCAAGTTTCACACTGAAAGACAGAATCAGAAATATCAGGTAGTAGGTGCTTCAACTTAGCCAGTTGTGGATGCCCTAACCAATAGTGTCATTGGATGCCAGTCACAAAAGTAGTCAGGAACGCAGCATTCTTCAGTGTCCAGATAGTATAAGTCGTCCGGTCCCTCATGGCCCAAACCAATCTTCATCCTCGTACGCAGATATTGAAAGGTAACACCATCCAAGTAAAACGTTATGGAGCATTGTAGGCTCTTAACAGTTCGACTGACAAATAATAAGTTTATTGGGAATTTAGGGACATAATGTTGAACGTAGTGAAAGTCGACCAGAAGTACATATATTCCTAAATTCAGAGACATGTGTTTGCGAACTATCGGCAAGAGTAACTGGGGGAATAGCAGACGTTTTATGCAATTTAGAAAAAAAAAGTAGGATTTCCAGTAATATGGGAGGTCACACCGGAGTCGATCACCCATGTATTTTTACCAGACTGTGTTAAGAGAGCAGAATTGCCATCAGGAGAAGGCTCAGCAAAGGAAGCCAATCGGGCTTGGAGCATCTTTTCAAATTCAGATTGGATCCAGTCAGCAGATGGTAAGGCAGATGAAGATGCAACAGTATCGGGCAGGTCGGATGTAACTTGATTTGCCTAAGTAGGTTGTCCATGTTTGATCCAGTAGCAGTTTTCATTATGATTTGTTCTTTTGCAGAAGTTGCAATAGCGTTGTTTAGTAGTGTCAGAACCAGAGGAATACGAACCACGACCAAGAACTGTAGTAGAGCGTCCGCGACCGCGCCCTCAATCGCGGTCATGACCACGAAACGAATCACCAGTCCTAACAGCAAGGGTTGCCCCATCAACAGAATCAGGAAGAACTTGAGATATAGAGGGTAGTCATTGCAAGCGTTTCAAGACATCTCCCAAGGTAGACAGAGGGTCACTAGAGAGAATCTGATCAACAACACAAGCAAAGGATGATGGTAAACCAGCGAGGAACTAAACAAGTTGCAACTCATTGGCGTTGTCGTTGGGTTTCTTTAATATCAGATGAGTGGATGGTAGACCTCAAATTCATCCCAGAGAGCGCAACACTGATTATAGTAGTCCTCCACAGAGTCGGTCTGAGTGTACTCCTTGGCCAAGTGTTTGAAAATTTCAAACACTTTCTTCGGATTTTGCTGATGAGAGTACACGTAGGAAACTTGATCCCACATGTCCTTAGCCATCCGCAATCGTAGGAGAGATTGGCTGATATTAGGTTCAGCATTGTTGACCATGGAGGTCATAACACCAGAATCTTCTTTAAACCATAGATCATAGGCATGTTTTGTCTTTTCATCAGCAGTGGCAACAGGAACATCAAGGCCTTTAGTAGAGAGATGGGAGTAGCGTCCCTGAGCCATGACATAAAGCTCAGAGGAGGCAGCCCACAGGTGATCGTTGGCGCCATCCAATTTGATAGTAGTAACGCACAGGTTCTGTGGCAAATCGGTGGACGCCAAGAGTCATGAATAATGCCAAGCAGGCAGGAGCAGCAGGCAGGAACAGTAGGCAGGAACAGCAGGCACGTAGCAATCGACATAAAAGGATAGCAGCTGAAACCCAACACATGGCAAAAACTAGTAACAAAAGATCTGGGGCATCAGATCTCAAAAACCCATGTAGGGGGTAGCTGAAGTCAATACAGCAATCATAGACGACGTAGCTCCGGGGCAGAATAATCACAAGATCAACAGATCCAATAGAACCCGCAACAGGGCAGAAGGCAGAAGAAATGGATCTGACGCATCACATCATCAACAACCCGCTCAGGGGCAGAAGTAAAGAAAAAGACGACACCAACATGGTGAGAGATTTACTCCCACCTTGAGGTGCAAACAGGCAACGAATGGGGGCTGATCAGAATGTCAATGTATCTCCGTTAGAAAGTTACTGGAGATATGTCGAAGGAGAAGACAGGAGAGAGAGGGGGGAGAAAAGGAGATTAGATGGCGGTGAGAATGGTGGTGGATGAGGGGGTGATAAGGGGAGGAGGAATAAGGCTGTAAGGAGGGGAGGTGGCGATAGGGTGATGGTTTGGTGGTGATGGCGGCCAGTGTTTTAAAAATCGCCCTAGGCGGCCGCTTAAGCGCCACAAGGTGCTGGACGATTAAAATGTACTATAAGCGGCGCTTAAGTAAATTTGAGAAAAGCGGCCGCTTTTTGCCCGCTTAACCCGCTTTTTTCAGAAAAACTGCTGTAAGCATATAACATTAAGTACATTATATGCCATGTTTAGTATTGACTATAATATATTAAATTAGCATACATTAAATGTTCTATGATATACTTAGTTCTAATTTAGAATGCATACTTTGTATGTAAGCTGTAATGATATGGTACTTTTGTGATGTATCCAAGTGAATTATAGGTAACTATTATCTAATTTAGAATGCATACTTTGATTAAATGTACTGCTGTAATGTATGTCTATTTGATGATGTGCAAATGTAACAACATGTTTGTTAGCTAGCTATGATAGGTCTATTATTTACTGTTTAGCTATGTAAACATGATACAAAATTGTTGTTTCATCTTGTATAAACACTTATTATTTTATGTGTAGGCTGCTTTATCTATGACAAGTATATAGTTTACTATATTATATAGATACAATCGTTGTTGTATAGTTGTATTCTAAACTATTTGGGTGTTTTATATTGTCTTGTACAATGTTTAGATATGTATAAAAATTTCAAAAATATAGTATTTATATACATATGTATGTAATTTTGCATAAAAGTTTATAGGAATTAGAAATCCGCTTTTCTAAAAAGCGCCCGCTTAATCAGCCGCCTGGCGATTAATCGGCTACAAGGTCCCGTCCGCACGCTTCCCGCTTCGCGCTTTTTAAAACCTCGATGGCGGCAGCAGAAGGGGCAGAGCAGAGGCGACAGTGGGTGGGGGTTGGGCTGTGGGGAAAGTGGCGGCGGCTTGGGGTAGGGAAGGGTGGGTTGGCGGCGGGTGGGGGCAGGTCTAGGGGTGGGTTGGAGAAGGGGAAGGGGGGGCCTGGCTTGCTGCCGGCGCCTATGTAGGGTTTAGGGAGGCATGGATAGGGTTAGGGTGGGAGGGGTTTACAAAGGATGAGGTTGCTTTGATACCATCTAAAATAATAAAAGGATTCTTATTAGATGTGTAAAACAATTACAGGGGACTCTCTTTGATAGGACAAGAGAGTTAAGAATAAAGCAGAGTCAGGCAATATGGGATACAAGAAAGAGGTCAATAGACAAGACAAGTCTAAAACCCATAACACATGAATAAAAATAAATACAGTATAGTATAGACATATTTAGTGGTATATGGATATTTGGGATTCCACTAATATTCAAAACAGACTCTTATATGAGTATTGTAGTGCATATATCAATTTTAGACTTTAGTTAGGGATTAAGGATGGCAGTACTTTACATAGCATCAGTAGATGATTTTCATTTCAGTAGATAATTTTCATTACTTAGGGTTATGTTCAGCTTATATACATACATTTTGCAGCCAATATCTCTATTTGTAAGTTCCTATGATAAGAAAGAAGGATTTAGTATACATAGCATGATATTTATATTGCAATTGTATAACTATTCAGGGGAAGAAAATACTCTCGACACCAAAATTCAGATTCAAGCAACTACCAAGGAAAAAAAGTAAAATAATTATCAAGAACATTCAATAAACATAAATAAATAATACTTAATTTGAACATTAGAACAAGTGTAAATCAAATAAATTCCTATATATATAGAGTTAGGGGTCCATAAAAAACATTATTGCAACATATTGATCAAGACGCTGGTCAAGACGCACACCCTTTGGGCACCATGCTGCCTAGGCATGCCTAGACGCATGCCTTGACAAGTATACCACCGCCAATTAGCAAGCCCTAGTTACTCATCAACTCATCGCAGGAATTTCTTGTAGTGGAAAATCAATGCTTTGTAGAGTTTTTGATGTAGGACGAGCGTAGCCTTTTTATTTTTTATAATGTTTTATCAATTTCCTTATATTTTAGGGGTTATTTGATATTTTCCCAATTTTCCTTGTAAAGCTTGTGGTTTAGTCCCACATTGGCTAGTTGTCTAGTGAGTTGAGTTCAAGCGCCTATATATAGGCTTTGTACGACTGTTTGCGAATCAGACTTGATGAATGAAATCCTTTGATGAATATTGTTCCTTTTGATTAGTTATTTTAGATTTGTTTAGATCTTGATAATTAGTCTTAGATTTTATTCATTAGGTTCTCCATTAGTTTCTTAATCGCAGCGATGAAGAAAAACAATGTATGATGAACGTGAATGGTAGTGTGTGTTAGAAAAAGCAGTTGATAGTAATTGGCATGCCCGCACCCAATCGCTTCCATGGATGATTATATTAGAAAACATAATGGTCATGATTGGACATGCAAAACAAAAAGGACTAGGATTCGAGCCAAATCATCAAACCAAGTTCTATGAACTGTTTTAGCCCATTTATAGCTTTCTTTTACCTATAGCTCTATTCCCACTCTAAACAATTACACTAAGAGGTTAACTTTGTTGACCTAAGTGTTACACATTGTCCATATTTTGATAATGACTTAACCATTTCATTCATATGTATCTAATATGTTTGTTTGAGATTGATTTTAGGCATTAGGTATATGAAAATGATCAAATCTATCAAGCCCTAGCTTGTCTAGTTCAAGTCAAAAGCAATGCAAATGCACTTTTGTGGAAAACACTCCAAATCACCTTAGATGATTTTTGTAATAATTTGTATTGATGATATGACTTGTAACTAAGATGACAAAAAATCAGGAACCCTTAATTCAAACATTTGATCACTCAAAAAGAAGTTACCAAAATTCATTACAGGTTGTTTGTCGGTCGAGATTCAAACTCGACCGATCCCTTTGATGGATTTTGAGAATTCTTTGGATCAAGTTTGCCACTCACAGAATTCGATCTATCACTGCACTAAGCAAAACTAATTGCCAGAAAATTTTAAGGTTCTGACCATCCATTTTAGTTATAAATTATAGTTGTGATGACATATATTTCTGAGTTTAGATGCTCAAAATTAATCATATACGACTTAGAAATGCATATTCAAATGCCATCCAACATTATCAGCATCTATGTACCCTCTGAGGGTCTTTATACCACGTTGAGTTCAGACAGCATGTACTCATACATAGCTCCGTCATCTTAATATATTCAAGTAATATTGATCTTCGCATCTGCTGTGACAACCCTATTACTACTGCTGAATTCGCAATTTAAAAGTCTGTGCATCACACGGGTTTACATCTAGTGGGGGAAAATAAATTTCGGTAGATAATACACAACAGGTATTGCTAAACATCAACTATGGTAGGTTAATGTCAGTAACGGAGTACCTGAAAATAGAAACATATGAATGGTGCAAATAGGCAAAGAATTGGATCTGTTGGGCTTCCTAGCACTCACTGCTTCTGAAAGTGACCATGTCTGTAGAGAGTGGAAGGTAGACTTGCAGCTCCTTCTTGAGGCTCACAAACTAAAAAAGTAACCCTCAATGTCATCAGCACAAATAGTCTTAGTGCCAATATTTCTGATAGACTTCAACCAGTATTAGGGTTCTTATTTGAATAAACACATATAGATGACCGCACACAGCCTTGGGTGTAGTAGCAGATAATGAAGATACCGCTTATCAAATGTTCTGTACTTTTAAAAGGTTTAGGACACATCACAGAGGAGTTTACAGTTACCGCAAGCCAATGTTGAATTCCTTGTTGTCCTTGACATCTTCATTATTGCTAGGCTTCAGATGGGCATCAACTACCAGATGATGATGGTATTTTCGTTATAACTTCATGTAGGTTAAAAGGAGTGATTCCAAGCAATTTTTTGTTGTCAAACTTGATGGATTTGTAGGGAACATGAATTTAATCCAAAAGCCATGGCACAAACACAAGAGGCAAGAGTTAAAAGTCAAGTAGGTAGAAGCTTAGGGTGGATTGCTTACATCATCTGGAGCAAGACCCACAAAACAAGTAAACAGAGGGCCCAAAGGAACCACTCGGCATTAGGAGACAACTACAGCATCAACGATGCATTGCAGCTGAGGCAGTGGTGGACAAGGATGTTACAATCAATAGTGAGAACTTTCGGGCATCATTAGGCACTTAGCAAAGAGAATCAAGCGGAGTTAGGGGTTCGCTGGGCAGTTGGTGATGACGAAGTTGTCAATGAGCAATTGTAATTGTACCATTTCAAGGTGGAAAAGGCAGCCGCCAATTGGTGGCGGGCAATTGTCACTTCGTCAACTGGAGCTTGCAACCACTAAAAAGGTAGTGATGATGTGGAGCCTGGAACCCTGGATTGTAGTCTAACACCATGAAATGACACACTAGGTTTTTTGTGTATTCACTATCACTAAATAAATATGCAAAGTTCTTTTAGATAGTCAAGGCGGAAAAAGTGTGACAAGAAAACCCAATAAAAGGAAAATAGGATAATAAAACAAATGTGCACCAAAAATAAATTAAACATTCAATATCTAAACAATCGCCATACCTTCTCCATGAATAAAGAAATGTATAATCAAATGACATCAAACTATGCACGAGAAATTATCAACTATGTAATATAAATAAACCAGGGTCCAAATACTTACACAATTTTCATCTCAGCAATCTCTGAAAGGTTTAGAGAATTAGCTTTAGCCAAATATCTGGAATGAAGTGAATACTCCTCCGCAGCAGATAGTGGTGGACCACTGAGATCACCTAACCCAAGTAATTTCCCAAGATTTAATCCACTTTGTGATTTCGCAGCTCTTTCCCACTGTTCCTTTCGCCGCTGATCTGGATCCTTAATTATTGATACAAATGTTGGGTCAAGATATGAATCCAGATGGAACGAGTTCCTGTTCAATAAAAGGTTTCAACAATACATTAATTTTTCTATAGGAATTCTGAAGTTGCAGGTGATGATACTGGGGATACTGCCATACCAGCAATCTAATTTCTGGTAATATGAAATTCTTCAGAAGATATTCTTGGTACACTTTAATTGTGTAATTGTATTACGATTTTGGGGGAAAAGTACATTTATCGAGAAGGCGAGTAGATGGTTTATAAACAAGAGAAGAAAAAGACTTCCAAGTACATATACAAAGGTATCCCCTCATAAATGTAAGAAAATTGGAAAGTGTCATCCGGATTTACATGAGCTGGCACAACACATTCAACCCACCGAACAAGTCAGATCATTTACAACGATTGGCCAGCAGATCAAAGGCATCCACTCAGTTACCCAACGAAAATAAACACAAGTGCCCTAATCTAAGTCTTTATTTTATATGGCTGTAGACACAGGATAAGATATCAAGTTGTACAAAAGCCACCCTGAATTTCCACAGTTTACTTATGATATCTTAAGAAAATCTGCTAACCTCAACTATGTATGATATCTTAAGAAAATCTGCTAACCTCAACTATCTTATGCAAAAGGCCTTCGCAACTGTTAAGATAAAACGATACATTTTGGTCATGCCAGAAGATTTTTGTGGGAAGCTGACCTACCAGGACAGCTGTTGGCGTTGTAAGGCAAAGCTTCAATTAAAAAACAGGCGCACACATGTCATTCAAGTCTCCTAGCGATCTATAAAACAAAACGCTAAGGGCGTGTTCAAAAGGATCAAAACTGGGCTCAATCCAGATTTCCACTTATCCTTTTGTGCCAACTCAAGAACAATTTACCCCCAGTGGCGAAGTCATGATGTTGGATGAATTGGGTTGAAGCCAGCATAACGGGAGCCATTACCCCCATTGTAATCCTGGAATCCAAGGTAGCAGAATCATGCATCCCCCTGGATACGAATCCTACCCTGGTTAGGGCTTGTCGTATTGTGTAAATGAGATTTGCAATTGTCCAGGTTGTCGATCCTAACTCAGACTAACCGAGGGTGAGGTTAATGGGTTTCCAAACAGGATTTTGAAGAGGCTACCCATGTTAAAGGTAACGCAACCCAGGTGGCCAAATCCAGATCTATAGCCAATCAGGGCCTAAAATAACGATGATTCCTAAAACCCATTCGCCCCTTGTTGCCACCTACAACAAAGAACACATCAAACCAGTGATTCAACCATTTTCTTTTCACGAGGTAGCACAAGAGAGTCTCAGGTTCACTACGCATCTGGAATATCACGACTACTAGAGTATAATTGTTAAGGGCCCTTCATGAAAAAAACTATTGAAAGGAATGTCAGAAATTTCTTTATCGGCCCATTAAAAAAAAAATCTTGGACAGTCATATGGCATAACAAAAAACACAAGGATCATAATTCATAACTTACCAATGTTGACTGCTTCCTTAGACTTTCAACACGCAACCTACCCTACTAACCATTCCAGTGGTAAATGATTCATTTTTCAGCAGTCATACTTTTCTATGGTAAGTTATACTAAATAGGGATACAGTCATCAATGATGTATGTGAATGATTGTTGGGCAGTGAAGAAACAAGCTGTCAACAAGATGCATATGTTAAGACAGATGTGCAGCTAGGTAAGGAAAGGTCGATTCAGATCAATATATAAGGAACCAAGTAAGGGTGGTAGCGTATCGAGTGCAAGTAATGAGAGGATCACTCGAGATGACAGTACGGACATCTAGAATGTAGACCAAAAAAGGTACCAATTCAAAGCAATACTATTGAGCCGAGCACAATTAAAAACAGAAGAGGCATGCCTAATAAACTTGGTAGAGCTTAGATTTAAAATCTTCAAACCTTGATGAGAATATGACCCATTGCAGAGCTGAATGGAATATAAGGATCCATGTAGCCGAATCCAACATGGTTAGGATTAAGGCTCAGATGATGATGCTTTTAAACAAAAATTCCAAAACTCATTATCCCCATAGGATGAAATTATGTAAGATGTTTCTTCTATTCTGCAATTATTGGCCTTTGAGGTATACAGCCATAGCATCCCTATCACCAGAATAATTCCAAAAATTGAGACTGCCATATCATGGTCACGGTGGGAAGGGTCACATCTTTGCTCAAAAATTATCGCTTTTAATCAGCTAATATAATCCCCTATCTTCAGCTAGCAAGAAGGTAAAACAGATAATCTATACTTAGGGTACTTTCCATGTTTTCTATAACCAGGGCCACAAAGCTCCTACGCCCTGCCAACTCCACCCATTTCAAGGTGGTTAAGAGTACGACACAATTAACCTCCCACAAACTAGAAAAGGGAGTTACCGCGTGATCTGGATTGGTTGGAGTATTTTATGTGGTACCTTTGGTTCAATGGATTGCCTTGTAAGCTTCAGAAATATGTGATACTCGTACAACTACGTTGTATTTAATATTAGATTCTTTCTAAAATAATTAAAAGAAGTTGCAAAGGAATCAAAATCAAAAATCAGTCGTATCCATTGTAAAAATTAGAATTATGCTATTCGTTGATTGCATAGAGTATGCTCATAAAAGAATTAAACTTTCATATTAATATTGAAGGTCCATATTTAATAAATACAAGCCAGAAGCATTTTAGTTTGGTATCAAATCGAAAAGCCATCTGTAGAAATCTGCTTACTTTCTCAACATCAATGCATTATCGTTGATGGGAATATCAGCTTCTATTGAAGAAGCTCTTGGAGTAGCAACAGCAGGAACAACTGGCAGAGGCTTTATTCGAATTTTGCGTTCATCTATTATTGTCTCACCATTTTCATCACCAACATCAGCAGGAAGCTTAGACCGTGCAATCTCTTCTTCATGCTTGTCTCTTGGGAAGTAGAGGGGGAGTAACCTACAACAAATAAAAGTAATCTATTATAATCCAACCAGGCAGCTACAGAACACACACAAACACAGAGGTGCAGAGCATAAAGGCACAACATGAAGTAAAATGCTTGTACCAAAAAAGAGAATTGGATGAGATGACTAGATTATTCAATATTAGCAGGAGGAAGAGGTAGTCAATGTCCTAATTCACAAAAGCAAAAGGGGGAAAAGAAACCTGCATGAAATTAGTTAGATCAAATGCATAATCTGGAAAGCCTAATCCGGAATTGCACAGTAAAGAAATAGCTATTACCAAAATTAGTCACAGAAAAAAGAAGAAATGTGTAAGATGAAGAAGTTTAACATCTTAGTGAAACCAACAGAAACTCAAAGGTCAAATCATTGTCATCTGACTTAGTAGCATACCAGAAAGGAACTTGAGTTACAACCAGAAAGCCGAAACAAAATGGGAATGGATTTGATAAGAACCATCATCTCAACTCAACAATCACTTGTTGCTTTGCCTTTTCATTATATTTCATTAGTACCAATCACAGATAGTGCCACTACCTTTTGTATATTTCAGTATCAGATGATGTTGTCGTACAGAAAACAACAGCAGTAATTTTATCTTTTTGCTTCTCAAGGAACCTCCTCACAGTTCCTACAAAGAAAATAAAAAACAAATTTGTGAAAACCAAACAATGTGGGGGAAACGTGTAAGTGAATCAACAGTATGGACAAGTCATCCATGTATGTAGAGGGTAATCTATGAGGTTTATTGAAAGAAAAAATAAAACAGACACTAAAACATCTGAGACACTTGCTCATAAATTATTGGTAATTCTGAATCTGAAAATAGGCTTCCTTAGAATGTAAGTTATCTGAACTGAATAATTGAATAAACTTTCAATTGTAAAAAAATGTCCCTAGAAAAAATTACTACTTTGCAATCCAGTTTTGATATCCGACACAATTTCATTATAAATGTAATGATACTGATGTTGAAAAGATAATGCAAGTTTAAATATGTGGGTAATCCCATCCAGCATAGAGAAGCACAGCAGTAAGTTGGAAAAAGAATGATATGAAAATACAGGTTCAGAAATTAAAAGAATAGCCAGAACAGCATATTACTTATTGCTACGTGTGCAGCAGGCTCCCGTGGGTAGTTTTTGGCCTCAGTATATATGCATCCAGTAGCTATACTGCACAACAAAACGTCAAAAGAAGTTTCAGAGAAATTACCATGTGACTTAAATATGGATCAGCTAGGAAAGGTATGACATGCCAATCTCTACCTCTGCAGTCCATTTTCAATGAGAAGCTCTAGGCACGAGCGATAGCAGTGACTCAGAGCATTCTCGGCAGCGGTATGGTACTTAACAGCATATTTTGGACCAACTGTATGGATGACCCTCCTGGATAAGTTGGAAAAAAAAATTAAGAGATATTTTAATAAAACAGTTTTAAGGTAAAAAAGCAATCCATTTGCAAATTCTGAGACAGCAACAGAAAATGGCAACTCTGTCTCCGTCAAATTCTTCTTCTTAACTAATGGAAACTGCTTCAAGTTAGGTTACAGAATTAACCGACTCGTTAGCAGCTTGTAGCAGTAGAAATGAGTCTTTATAAGGCCATATTGTCAATGCTTGATGACCTTCTGGTGATCGCCGCATAACCAGAATGAAGGTAAAAATAAGTGAAGATCCTAAATTGTAATAAGTACAGACCATGTAATGTCAGCTTATATTCACGATAGAGCTTTGCTACAACCACCACATATTCTATTCAATACCTCCCACAAAACGATATAGCAGTTGTTACATAAGCTTTTATAAATTTATTGCCCATTTATGGTTTTACTTGATAAGTTGATAATATAGCATTAGTATATCAGAATGTTGTGTTCAAGGTGTTATGCTTGTAGATCTTTTGCTTTAATGTAATACACAAAATGATTCCGCTTACAATCACAACATGTATTTCTGCCACCAACTCACCAAGAAACTAACCAGCCAACCTTCCTACACAAGGTAATCTGGAAATAAAATTCTAAAGGTGTTTCATAAAATCACCAAAGCAATAAAATTTCATGGAAGTCATAAGATCTTGTAGAGAATATGTAAAAGAAACCACAGACACACATAGGCATAAATTCCTATTAAATATACTGACCTCTAGGAATGCACGTCATTACCTGAAGCCTTATTTTATGGTTATACATACGGGCAAGAACTAGAACCATATGAACCTGTGGATAACTCTTGCTTTCAACAATTTCTTACTTATGCTCTCAGGATATATATTGCTTGCTGGTCTTATCTTGGAACATTATTGGAGCAAGAAGAGAAGGCATGCAAAGTAGTTGTGCAGGTAATCTTCAAATGTGTACATGATTCTTTGTTTGCAAGAGCTATGGTGCCAGGACAGACAGGAAATGCTCTGTCTGGCTTAGGATCTGAAGCAATAAGGCACTTAACGCATCTATAGAGCCTGCAAATGGGATAGGGGTGTTGTGGGATAAAATGAATGTTGATACTTCTCAGCTGGCCCTAGGAGAAATCATGAATGAGATCCTACTGTATCTCTGTGGGCATGCTGCTGTGCGAGGTGCATGTTCATTTTTTCTAGAATTTGTACGGATCAGGAAAGAAGCCTGTCCTTTTATCTCTATAAGACGTGGATGGTATTCTCTGGTATATAGAGAGTGGTTATAATGCCAGATCTTCCACTATAGAAAAATATACATATGGAATGGATTGATGCAGATGCGTTGCTTTTCATATCTAGGGTTTATGAAACAATACAAGTCCAGTTGAAAGCAATGCACTTGGCCCAGAGGCCCAGCCCCATGTTTCACTCCACACTTTCTTCAGTTGATTGGTTCAAACTTTTTTTGCGATATGAGTCTTCGATCTTACACTCTAGACACATACATGTTATGCTACATGGAAGAGTCAAGATATGTGATAAAAGCAGTGAGCGTGTAGGATGTCAAGAAGGCCACAGGAACGTCACAAACTCGAATGGAGACATATACGGTAATATAATGAGAACAATTGCTATGATGTAATGTGCAAATATTGGAATACATCAACATAGAAAATACGCAAATAATCATTTGCACTTAAAATTGAGAAATTTACAAAATTACAACAACTAGAAAAAGAAACTGTATAACATATACCCGAAAACCAAGATGCCAACGCAACAAATCTGATATTTCTTCCTGGTGGACATTAGCATGCTGACCTCTGAGAAGCGTTATAACAATGACAGTTCTATCCAAAATTGGAGAAAGTCATACATTAGGAAAGCGTCCGAGATGAGAATGGAGATATTAGGAGTAGCAATAGTTAGTTAGTTTCATTTGGAAGTTATTCTAATGAGCTTATTTCCTCGAGCAATCAGGTTTCAAGATTTCATTTTTTGTCTAGCATCAATGCAAAGTAGTTATGCCCATTCCTTCTCCACCATTCTTCCTGAAAGCTTTGCAGGTCCTTTGACTTTGTCAAAGTCCATAAAGCATGTTAAAGACAGATAATTTATTAACTAAAGACCAGTATCTCTTTAATATCATCATCAGGTTGGCATCAAATGTCGTGCAACAGATTTGAGGTATCACATTGGAAAAGAGGTCCAAGAACTTTAAGATTGGAACCAGAGACAAAGTAGGTTTAGAAAACCAGCATATGTAACAGTCAAGAAGGGGTCTCACTTTTTGTGAGGATATCCTTGTTTAGCATGCTAAAAATCAAATACATACAGCTCCTTGAAAAATCAACTGAATCAGAGCATCTGTCAAGGATGAAATAGGTTGGAGATTTTCATGAAACTGTCAAATATTGATTCACGTGCCCTCCTTATCACGCGTACTTCTGTTTATGCTTGTCGTTTCACAAATTTTGCCTAGTGCTTACCCACCTCATGGAAACCAGTGGCAATGGTGCAAAGTATGCTTTGTAAGTGTGGTATCGGTGGTATCTCTTCGGAAAAGGGGTATGCGAAGTATGGGGTGTGAGAGGGTGCCACTTAAAACATATGAAAAGGCAGGATTGTATATGGTTTGAATTTTTTTTATTAAAGTGATTACATGTAGGCATAAATTATATGTCCAACATATCAAATTACATATAGGAATATTTTAATATACAATTTATAAATATATTCATTCTTGTTATGGATAAGTGGCAATGCATGTTTAGGATGTTATCCCTTGGTGTATGTTATATGTTGATGATATTGTGTTGATTGATGAAGCTCAAAACAAATAGAATCACTAAGTTGAACTTTGAAGAAGTGCATCGGAATCCAACAAATCGGCAGAAGCAAAATTATGTATATGATTGCAATTTCTGCTAGTCTACTATTGTAAGTGGTAGTGCAAAGTCAGATGGAGAGGATGCATCAAACTGTGATAAGTTTCTTTACTTGGTTTCTACTATTCAATTGGATGGTGATGTTCAAGATGGTGTATGTCATAGGATTACAACATGATGGATGAAATGGAGGAGTGGAACTGGAATAGCTTGTAACCAAAAGATTCCCTCTCCGATTGAAAAGTGAGTTTTTAACAGTAACTATACGGGCAACCATGTTTTATAGAATAGAATGTTGGGCAGTAAAGAAACAAGGTGTCAACAAGATGAATGTGGAAAAATTGTGAATGTTAACATGGATGTGTAGGAATCATGGCTTGACAAATAATTATATAAGGAGTAGAAGAGGGGTGGTGGGTATCTATGTAAGGGTTGCCTCAGATGGTATGGGCATTTACAACAGAGACCGACATATGCACTAATTGGAGTAATGCTATATAGTTTAGCATAGTTGAAAGAGGAAGAGCTAGGGCTACACTAACTTGGGAAGAGATTATAAAAACAAAACTCCAATGTTTACATCTTAATAAGAATATAAAACCAATAACTTGGGTTCTACTACTCATTTGGATAGTGATGTTTGAGATGATGCATGACATAGGATTACAACATGATGGGCCCAAGTATGTCCTCGCCCATTAGGGTTTAGTCTAAAGTTTGTATGCTTCCCCCATCTCCTATATAAAGGAGGGGATTCCTCCTATCAGACATATTGCAAAGCCTTCTTTTACCCTAAACATGGTATCACAACAGAGATCCTAAACCTAACCAAAAAAGTAGAAAAAAGAAGACCTCTTGCCATCCAACAGTGTGCCGCTGGCAGGCCCCTTGTCTTATGCTTCCACTCTCCTCCCTATCTGCTGTCAACATACTCTTTTCCTGATCACTATGTCGTCATCCCCTATTTCATCAAACTTTGTTTCTGGCTACCCCTCAACTACTCCCTACCCAAGGCTACCCTTGGTGTCGACATGCCTACAACCATGGAACTAAACTTCAGCAAAGTTGGGCGAAGTTTAGCCAAAACTTCAAACATCGACCATCGGCGAAGTCGAATCCCCAATACTTCGGCCTCGTCCAAACTTCGGCGCGTAATTTTCCTTTTTTCGTCAAAGATTAATTTTGTGTGTATTTTCGTCCCAACTTCTCCGAAGTTGGCGAAGTTGGGGTGAAGTTGAGACGACTCAGAACATGTATCCTAACTAGGGCTCTAACGGCCATATAAGGCAGCGTGTTGCCTCCAACCCTCTTCACAACTTTTGATATCAACTCCTATGTTTGTTGTTGCCACTCTTTCCTAGAGAGGGTCTTGTAACTACTATTTGGTTGTATGTTGTATATAATACATATGTTCCACACTTGAACTATATTTGTATGTGTATTGCACATTTGACCGTTGCAAGCAACACATTGTATTATCAACCTACCTAGGACTAGAGAGTCATGAATCATGTTTTTGTGTTAAATTAACAATTATAAGATAGAGGTATAACATAATTAGAAGTTTTCAATAGAAGTTTCCTTCAAATTCACATCATTTTCTTCAAGAATTGGCATCGAAGCTTGTCGAAGTTTGCGTCGAAACTTCCTCGAAGTTTCCACAAACTTCCACTTCCACACCTAGCGAATTCGACATGAAGTCGAAGTCCTGCACCATGCCTACAACTTTCATTGGCCTCTTGCCAACTCTAGGTTTGCATATCTGAGGCTACCACTTATATTTGTCACTCCGAGTCACAACGGCATGTACAGTGGTACCGTCGCCCCACTCTCCTACCAAAGTCGGGAGCTCCATGGTGGATCTGTTGGCAGTTATCTTATTCGTGTTTCTCTGAAGGTTATCTTATTCGGTTGATGTATGGTGACTACAAAGCGCAACACTGGATGGAGATAACACTCGCTCCATACGCCTCCATCAGAACGATACCAGAACACCATGGAAAACAATCTCCAGTATTGGGGACTGGATTACCCCCCGTTGACTGCCTATCAGAGCTATGCCCATGGGCTACTCTTCCTCAATGCTTCCGTGTCTGAGGTCGTGGATCTATTCTTCCCTATCATCATTTACTTCCTCAATGTTTACCGTCGGCGCTTTGGAGTTGTTGGCGATGGGGCTAGAAGAAATATTATGACGTGGTTTCTAGCTACGGTCTTGGTTAATCCCTGCTTGATACTTACTGATCACAGTCATTTCCACTACAATTGCATCAGCCTTGGGTTGATAATTACGGTAGTTGCAGTTGTGGTGTTAAACAATGCTATTATTGGTTCTATATTATTCTGCCCGGCTCTGAATCACAAGCAGACAAGTGCATATTTTGTACCAAATTTTCTTGGCAATCTTTAAAAAAAGAAGTATCTGGTTCTTTAGGTGCTCGAGTTGGGATTTGTGGTTGCTTTCATTGCTGATATTTGGTTGCCTTATATCAATTTGTTAGAAGCAGTAATCCAGGTTTTAATTCAACTAGCTCCTTTTAAAAGAGGATATGAGGATTATGTTGCCAATTTTTGGTGTAGCTACTCCATAGTTGTGAAGTGGAAGCGGTTGTTTGATGTCCAATCACTGAAAGCAATCAGTTTTGCCACCACTACTTCTTTATTACCATCAATGTTGCAAAAAAAATCAATGCTCCAAGTGATCGTGGTTTCCTATACTCGTTGTTAAATAGCTTGCTTTCTTTATATATATTTTTTCTTATCAAGTTCATGAAACGTCAATCTTGTTGCCTGCAAGTCTTCTAGTACTCGAGGATCTTTTTATTCAATGTTATATGCTTCTTGGAAAGCTTACTGTGTGGAGCTTTATGTTTGTTGCTTGCTTAATTAAGTTGATGGTCTTCTATTCAGCTACATCGTCCCTATGCTTTATTTGCATGTTGACATTGTTCGTGCCTTTCTAAACTGTGAACCAGCACTCTCTGGACTTTTCTACTGTGAACCAACACTCTTTGGACTTTGCTACTTTGAACCAACACTCCCCAAACTTTTCTACTGCGAAACCAGCACACTCTAGACTTTTCTACTATGAACCGACATCTTCGGCCTTTTTTACTGTGAACCAGCACTCTCTGGACTTTGCTACTGTGAACTAGCACTCTCTGGACTGTGACGATAGCGACTGTGATGAAGCCCCTGGTGCTTCTAGTTGTTGTTTACTACTACTTCAGATGCCACATCCTTTTAATCAAGAAGCTTTTTATTACTTGTTTGTGACATGCACTTGTGACATGCCCAGATTCGACATGCTATGGGTTATCTACATGAGAGGGATATTTGAGTGATGAGTGCTTTATTGTAATCTTGAGGGGGAGAAATATTCTTGTTTGGGCTTGGTCTGTCTTTTTGTTCTGCTTCTTTATCTTTCATCTGTCTGTCAGTTTGCAAGTTGACTCGGGATTCTCCCAAGCTTCAACTTGGGGGGGGGGGGGGGGGGGGGGGGGAGTATTAGAGAGTCTATTTAATTAAGTTGTTTGAGTCTAATTATATATGGGCCCAAGTGTGTCTTAGCCCATTAGGATTTAGTCTAAAGTATGTACGCTCTTCAACTTGGGGGAGGGTATTAGAGAGTCTATTTAATTAAGTTGTTTGAGTCTAATTATATATGGGCCCAAGTGTGTCTTAGCCCATTAGGATTTAGTCTAAAGTATATACGCTCCCCCCTTCTCCAATAAAAAGGAGGGGGATTCCTCTTGTAAAACATATCGCAAAGCCTCCTGTTACTTTACAACAAGATGAAATGGAGGAGTGCAACTAGAATAGCTCATAACCGGGATATCCCTCTCAAATTTAAGAGTAAGTTTTCTAGAGCAACTATACGGGCAGCCACGTTTTATAGAAGTGATTGTATAGTTGTGACGGAAAAACGTGTCAACAAGATAAAATGGCAAAAATATGGATGTATGGAAAGCCAAGGAATTATGGCTTGAGAAATAATTATATAAGAAACACAAGAGGGTGGTGGGTATCTATGTAAGGGTCACCTCAGATGGTATGGGTGTGTACAACACAGACTGACATATGCACCGGTTTGGAGTAATGCTATGGAGTTGAGCATAGTTGAAAAAGGGGGACCTAGCCCTAAACTAATTTGGGAAGAGAGCTTATAAGGACAAATTTCCTATCTTTACATCTTAAGAATATAAAACCCATAAGTAGGCTAAATGAAAAAGAAAGATCCAAGTAGATAACCTCACAAGGTTGGAAATGAGAAGGATGCTTAAATGCAAACATATAAAGATAAGATTTTTTTTTAATAAGTCGGGGAGTCGTTATATTCATCTGATTGCCCCCAGCAGCCTTACAAAAATGTTGCACATAGTTATACCAACCTTGATCTCACATTGTCCCCCACCAAAGAAAAGGTGTTATGGTATACCCCTCAACATATAGACATAAACACACACATGGACACATGTATACATATGTGTGTATCGGTGTGTTTGTATGCATTTATGTATACATGCATTTGTGGTTATTGTTAGTCTATTTAATTAAATTGTTTAGTCTATTTTGTAATATGGGCTGAAGTGTATCTTGGCCCATTAGGGTTTGTCTTGAGTGTGTATGCTTCCCCCCTTATCCTATATACAGGAGAGGGGGGCTGCCTTCTATCAATAAGAAAAACTCGACACAAGATCCCCATCATATGATTTTTTTTACATGGTATTAGAGAAGGCTTTTTGGTGTCGCCCCCAACCCTGAGAGAGAGAGCACAAAGGAGAGAAATCTCCCCTTGTGGGTGGCTACTGTGCATGTATCTAAGATTCGAAAGGATTAATCCACCCTTTGTTACTGTTTCGGGGTTTTTCTGTTGTTGTTCGCCGCTAACATGGTGTTCACTTCTTGACACGACATGTAGGCTGTTACAACCCCAATTTTTGGATTCCTATGGTTGTAAATGCAATTTCCCCAATAAATATATGATTATGGGAAATGTATGATTTATGTGTATTGAATGGATTTCCTTTGCAATATTTCCTGTGTGAATGTGATTTCGTGGATCATAATATGTTAATGAGTCCAATATGATTAAAAGAAAAAGAAGAAATCAAATAATGCATCTTTAAGAGGGAAATTTGAGATAATGATGAAAATATGAGAAATATGTAGAAAGATGTTTGAATAATCATCATGGATGACATTTTGAATCCACAAGGTTTCTAATGGTAAAAGAAATCCAAATAAGGAGAATAAAAGAGTAAGAGAGAGAAAATATGGATAAAATATGCCTTTTTAAGAGATAACTTGCATATGAAGAAAAATCTCTCATACTTTCGAATTTGAGTCCCAAACTTGGCACGCAAGTAGTTTAAGTATTAATGGACTTTCCCTTAAAATTTGAGATTAAAAGGAGGCATGGTTTGGGAGTTATGAATTTTCGAAGTTTTCCTAAAGTGAGAGGGATAATCAGTGATGTCACATTTATTTCCCCCGATTAAATTGATATTAAAATTTGAATAACAACCAGGCGCGCCGCACAACAGCCGTTGGATTAAAATCCAAGGGCGCCTGGGTCATCTTCTACCTCAGGTAGGACTGGGAAACAAGAGAGGTTCGGTTCGATCTGGACTCTCTCGTAATCCAGTCTGTGTGTGATTTTGGAAACTCTCCCAACGAGTTCAGGAGAGGATTCCGGACCTGATCATACCAGGTTTCCCCTCCTGTGGAGGACTAGGGAGGTTTTCCCCAAAACGCCTTGCGTCGACTCCTGACCCAGGTCTATATAAGGGGTTACAAGTCTCCCTTTGAAACGACAACCACACCCCTAGGACTCTGGTGGACTCCGCAGTACTTTCCCCGACCCAATTTCACGCCTGAAGATGTAGCTTTCCCTCTCCGAGCTATGGCTTCCTGGCCGAGGAACCTCCTTGCCATTTCGCCGACTCCGACAGGCTCAGGCAACGCCGAGACCACCATTAGGTTCGGTGGGTCACGACGGAGGGATGGCGATCTTCACTCGTTGATGGAGAGGTGGGATTGGCGAAGTCAACCCATCGGTTGACTGACCCTGGCTCTGCGTCACGAAGAACAGCGGGCGACGGGTTGAAGATGACACTTGTGGAATGTACCGTACTGCCCCTAACTTCAATGCGCTAGGCGAAGGGCCCTAGCGTCTTTTTGTCGAGATCAAGGACTCGCTGTGCGA
The DNA here is from genome assembly GCA_963693085.1 of Alisma plantago-aquatica. Classification (NCBI taxonomy): domain Eukaryota; kingdom Viridiplantae; phylum Streptophyta; class Magnoliopsida; order Alismatales; family Alismataceae; genus Alisma; species Alisma plantago-aquatica. The sequence continues at coordinate 378,754,879 of OY856409.1, read as the reverse complement.
TGAAGGGGGGGGGAAGGATCGTTCGGATCCGAGTTCCGGGTTGTATGGATCCAAGCAGGAGATCCGCGAGCCGGGAAAGGATAAGCAAGGAAAGGAGATGAAAGGTACACGTGTCCATCTGTGATTGGCCTATAATGTGTTTTCTTGCAAAAATCATAGCTAATGATTGGTAGCTCAGATTAAGACATGATATATATGAAAATTGATCAGAAAATTATGTAGATTACAATAAAAATAGTTTTAAAGCCTGAATCTGATCATAGTTCGAAAAGTGCCAAAAGTTGCTATTCTTAATGTTTTATAACTAAGAAAAATCCTAATTTGATGTTCTATGAAATTGAGAAGATTAATATGGATGATCTATGAGTATATTAACCTGTTATTAATAAAAAGACGTGTTGATGTCTAAATAGATGATCCATGTGCTTAATAGCCTAATTTAGGGTTTGATATGTTAATGTGCTTTAATGGGCTTAGAAACCCTAATCTAGGTGTTAATGGTTTCTAATGAGATATATTTCGAAATCCTTTGTTAATCCTAAGTCATTTTGATGAAAAGAAGGCTTTAATATGAATAAGTGGATAATTAGGATTCTGAACCTATAACTGCTATTTTAGGGTTTTGTGGACATAAAAAAAAAGAAAAGTTGTAAATAGATCTAAAGAACCCTAAAGAAACCCTAATTCGGATTAAAAACCTTAGAAAGGTATCCCAAGTCAATAAGGAGTTGTTTGGGATGTGATGGTAACAATTAGGTGTTACACATACAGGATCAAGATTGCTTGATTGGTTGCTTGTCTTGCTTGATTGGAGACATCTTGATTGGATTGGATATCTTGCTTATATTTGGGACTCCAAGTCAAGTATGTGGTTACACTTATGAATAACCGCTCTAGTTTCACGGCGATTTCCAAAGTTTTACCGGTTGCTTGAAATTAACTACTTGGTTGACATTTATTTCATGCAACTATAAAGTGACTATGGCTATCACCATAAGTATATGTGCATGACTAGCTCAGATCCTAGTCCTCCTCTGTAGCTTTGATGATGATGAGATGGATGACCTAATACATGGTCTACCCTTGGGGTAGGATCATCAGGTTATCATGAGTCGATGCGTTGGTCTACCCTTGGGGTAGGACCATACGACTACACAACCCTAGGTCGTGGTCTACCTGTGAGGTAGGATCATAGGGGCTATTTGAGATCTACCATATGAGAGAGGTAGTATCCATGTCCACTGCAGGGACAGCACAGAGGCAAGGATATGTAGGGATTGAGTAATTATGTTTAATACGTAAAGTTTGATCTGTTAAGCAATAATTTGGTTGCATTATGTTGTTACAAATAGATGCAAGATTTTGGTTCCCCCACATACCAGTATAATTCATTATTCTGACCGACGTTTTGTTTGTCGGCGTTTTAGGAATATCTGAAATTGGACAAACAGTAAAGTGGAACTTGTGAAGAATAAAGTTAAATCATAAAGGAGGATTTATTTAGATAGAACTCTACAATGGGTAGAAGTTCCAGATTCCTATTTTTGAAAGGTATGTGAAAAGTAAATTTTTATCCTATTTTAAGCTTAGTCTTTGGTAGAATTTATTAATTATTTTTTATTATTTGCAAAACCATTGATCATGTTTTGGGATAGCGGCTCTGACTTCTTGGTCTTCCTTAATTAGGGGTTACCGGGAAGCGGGGTCGTTACATAGGCGGTGTTCACCTTCATTTGCGACTTCGTTCGTAAAATCTGCTTGACGACACGACACGTCGTTTTCTGACACAACGTGTTGGCTGCACTGGCGTGTCGCCTAAATGACACGTTGTGTCACTTGCATTCAGTCCAGAATCTTGTCAACTGACACGGCGTGTGACCTCAAGACACGGCATGTCGCCAGCTTCTTGCCACAATTATTTCTGTTGTTGCATCTACCAATGTGCGACACGACGTATCCCTTCACCAACACGATGTGTCACCTACTGCTGTTGCTATATCTTGGCGTGCTACATCATCTACAATGATTCTATTACATGGCGGAGGTTTCTATACACGGCGAGCTCCTTCTTTATCCTTACCAGCAACATTCATCTTTCTTTTCCAGCAATTTATATTTGTTTTGTTCTTTCGCCCCCCTATCCTTTACAGCTCTACATACATATTGCCTACCTCCTCAATACTTCTACTACCCCACACATATTGTACCTAATGATAATCGGATCCTACAAATTTTTTGACCTTGTCCAAAAAATATATATTCATTTATTTTCTATCTGAATCTATGTAATTAGGTCATATTGCACCTTGGCTCGAGTTGTCGGTTACCCCCTTCACATACTTGCGGCTTGCCTACATAACCCTTGTCTCTACCATTGTTTTTGACTTTCCACCCCAACCACTCTTTTGACTCTTTTCGTGGTTGGCGTGAGGGGGAGAATAGAAGATGATGAGTAAAGGAAATAGATGAGATGGAGGAGAGAAGAAGAAAACTTTAGTTATGTTGTCTTATAGGCCTTCATACTACTTTTTGCTTCTTTGAGGTGTTGTTTTTGCTGCTATATGGATCTGTCTACAGTTATTATTATTTTGTTTACCTTCTGAAGAGCTTGAGAAACTTATTCATCCTGTCGCATGCTGCTATGAAGTTGTCTACTTCACTTGTTCTATTTGTTGACTAATTATTGTTGCTACTTGTGCTATCTATTGCCGATTTTCTGTTCAACGACGTCATTTTTGCTACTTGTTTTATGATTAGCACATTTTTTTTGAGTTAGAAGGAGACTTAGTCTCCCCCCTCCCTCAAACAGGTGCCAGAACCCGGATGACCCAAGGGATTGTAAATACAATGCGCAACAGGAGGTTTCGAACCCGGGTCCCCCATGGAGGACTGGCCGGACCGAACCATCTGCGCTACACTGGCCGAGTAATTAGCACATTTTATATGTTGCTTTGTGAGTTTGAACTATCTCGTCTGTACTCACACGTTGACTGTTTGTATGTGCCTGCACACCTCTGTTGTTAATGTGAGACCTAGCACTCTCTGAGATGTGATGTCTTCTCCTGTGATGGAAACTTTATGATGTGAGAGAATATGATGAAGATTTATGTTGGTGATTTTACATATATATGATGGATTTTCATCTACATTGGGTCCTGAAGTCCTATATCTACTTTCTACTTCAGGCACTAGTCTTCTACCAGCTACGTCGTCTACTTTCTGCTACTGTGTGCCAGCACTCTCTAGCTTGTATTTGCCTTGCGCATGTTGACGATTTTCTTGTCCATGCTTTGTATGCATGTTCACTACTGCTTCTTGTGTTCCAGCACTCTCTGGTCTACTTCATGATGATAGCGCCTGAGATGAAAACCATGATGCCTACATGTTGATGTTTCCTTCTGGTCCAGATGCCACTTTACAGTGATCAAGAAGCTCCTTTTACCTGCATGCCTACCTACTTTAAGATTATCTGCTTGAGAGAGAGTATTTGAGTGATTTATCGTAACATTGAGGGAGAGAAACATTCTTGTATGGGCTTGGTTTATCTTTTGTTATTTTGCTCTAGTTTGTCTGTCTGTTTGCAAGCTGACTTGGGATTCTCGAATTCTCCCAAGCTCCAGCTTGAGGGGGAGTGTTAAGAGTCTATTTAGTGAAATTGTTTCATCTATTTTATAATATGGGCCCAAGTGTGTCTTGGCCTATTATGATTTGTCTTGAGTCTGTATGCTTCCCCCTTATCCTATATATAAGAGAGGGGGTTGCATTCTATCAATAAGAAAAACTCTATACAAGGGGTTTCCCCATCATATCATTTTTCGACAGTTATATTTTCTTATGATATTATAATTTGGTGTAATACTATATTTAGCATAAAAAACAATATATACCTACCTACAAACTACGAAATGTTTTCTACTTCAATCGATGGTTTAAAGTGGTTATTCTATGGACATTATGTATCGGATAGTGTCTTTTATGTAAATAACACCATACTAAAATTCAATATTCTGCATGGACTTTTAGTTTTTATAGTCTCCATGGAAACTTTCGTCGACAAACCAATTTTCCCTAATTTTTTAATCAATCCACAAATTTCTATTCATAGTGTGGTGAAATGGTGTCAAAGGCGCGTCAAATTCTTGTGTGTGTGCATAGGGTAGTAATCCAGTTAGAAGCATGTCACAGTTTGAGCATCAAAGTCGTTTGAAGAACTGAAAAGTTGGAGCTTGTTTCTAAGATTTGACTGTATAGATGAGCATTGATTAATTTACATTCAACTCAAGATCAAATAAATCTATGATTTTTACCCATCCATCTATGCAGTCTATATTTTCTACCGCCAAAAACTCACCTGGAAACTCAATATTGAGCGTTGAAAAGTATTTAATTGTTGTGCATGATCTACAAGTCCAATGACGATGAAACTTTGTAGGCGAGTATACACAACACTTTACTTCTAATTCATATGGTCGGATCATGAAAAAAAATCCAGGGGAAGTTATTGAATTTCTCTCATGCTCTCATCAAGATTTTTCTCACTAAATCATTGTCCTATACATAAGAGCAAAGTGCCAAGCAAAAAAGGGGATGAAGTTCCCAGTATAGCTCCAGTAAGGCTAGTAGTCACAATGGCATCACAATGACTTAGTCTATTGTGTGATTAGAACTCTTTTTTCACATGCCAATATGTATTCTTTTAGGGTGTCACTATAGAGAGCATGGATATCTATTGGGGAGTTGTGGAGCAAGTCAAGCCTAGAATATAGCATTTTGAAGCTATGAGGTTTAGACAAGGGTAGACTGTAGATCTCACAGAGTATGGCTTCCCGGATGTTACTCATTGGTAGGGCCAAGTGGAAGAGTTTCAAAGGAAACATGGTTGAGGCCTACTCACCCTGCCCTAAATTGGCAAGGAAATGATATAGAAGGAGCTTTTTTGGTTCCTAAGTCCACTGCTCTAGCACATTTTCAGTCCTAGAGCTAATTGGCTGTAGTTATTGGAATTTGGAAGAGCTCGTAGCGCTGCATTTTTTGGGCAAAAACTAGCAGGGATATGAAGAGACTTATATGCTCTTATTCTTGTAAGAAATTCCTAGTATATATAAGAGGATTTGAATTACTACTTTGAACAGAAATAAATTGGAGGTCTTTCGGTAATGCAGGTTTGTCTTCTCATTGAATTTGATACATGCATCCTTTGCCAAGAATAATAACTGTATAAAATTAGGAGTCAAATTTGATAGTTTGGAAGCACAGACAAATCCAACCATTAACATACATTAACAAAACTCAAAAGCTTCTTGATCACAAACAAAAACTGCCAATTTTATGATAGTGAAAGTTATGTGGTCTGGTTAATATTAAGATCCATGTCAGTTCTACATTTGCATTATCTGGAATAAAATATTTTGATTTATCCTCCATGAAAGTATGGTTATTTTGAGAAACGTCACTGCCTATCGGAGGTAAAGTATGTAATCAATCTTAATGTCTCTGCCAGCTGAAACGTCATGCAGCTGTAACAAGATATAAAGGCATTTGTCACTTACAACTTCAGCAAGAGCAAAACGAAATCACATGGTTGTACGTGATTTAACCAATAGCTCTACTTGGCAACTGGAGCATATAAAATAAAGAAAATTTACTTGGTTTAACTTTGAGCAGGTATATTACTAATTTCATCTTCATTAAAGTATCTAGTAACTCCTTCATATTTATGAAAAAAGATGAGAAGAACTAAAACTTCCTTTTGTGATTAGGTATGCCATAAATTAAGTAAAAACAAACAAATGATTTATGCTGTTGTTTGGAACTTACCTTGCAGGGAGATCGTAGGCATTTGTAACCTTTGCCATTCCAGTGCGACAACCCCCCTAAGATGGAGGCTCAATTTAGAGATGGCTGAACCAAAGATTTGGAGAGCGAAAAAGGATAACCTGAATTTACGTCTCACCAGAGTCGCGCATTCTTCAGCAAGGCCAGGCCCCGCAGCTGCATGCAAACCTGGGCTGCTATGTGCCTCATCCATAATCTAGCAACCGATTCCAGACAACATGCCATTTAGCAAGGAGTAACATGGTTGTAGCATTACACGACTCACATTGAAAAGTCGGCCATGGAGAAGTCGCGGTGACCAACCTCGTTGGTAGAATTGACTACGGCGTCCACCTCGAGGTTCCACGGGTGCCCGCGCCAGAGGTATATTTTAGAGTTGATCTCGTGATCGACTGGGAATCTGGACGCTCCAGCGCCGCCCGTGCCGTCGTCCCCAGAAGCCGTGGCAAGGGGATCGGCGAAGTATGAGAGCGGCAGGGAAGGGTCCTCCTGGCCGCCATACCCAGAGCCCGAGTAGGGGAGTTGCTCGACATCGCTCCAGCGCGGAACCTGGTCCAAAGTCACCACCAGCGGCTCGCCTCCGCTGTCCGACGGCGCCCCGCCGCGTGTCGTTGCCGCCGGCAGCGGCCGGTACATGCTGACGGCAGAGTCCGCGAATCAGGATCCCCTTGCCAGCACAGAGGAATTTCGGAAGGAAAAAAAACCGCGGGGCCGATCTGATTATGGGTCCGCTGCAAAATTTTGGGTGAGAAGACTGAAAGGCGAACAGGGTGAGCACCCTAGCAAAGCTTGCCGTGCTAAGGTAAGGCAGGAGGTGGATCAATATCGCCGGTCAGGAGTCGGGACAAAAGTTTTTCGGTCCAGAACCGCAACTTCTCTGCAAGATAGTGCTGATTGCTTGGCGGCGGAAGGGTCCCAACAACCCGAAGTCCAGCTGTCATTTATGTCGGATATATATTACAGCGAGCCCCTCAGATAATAGGAGTCAACGTTTAGTATACATAACTTGATCAATGGAAGTAACCCAATCTCCGAAATTTACCCAAACGCACTTGTGGTGGTGATTTTGTTGAAGTTATCATAAGCCTAATATATAGTAATATAAATCTTACTAATTATAATCATGCTGCTTTGATTTCTCAAAATATTAATACTAGAATTTAACATCCATGTATTTATATTAACTTTGCCTCCTACGTTTGCCCTCTCTATCTTTTTTTCACTGTTACGTCTCTCCATTTTAGGTTATATATTAGCTAAAAGCACGCACGTGAATAATTGTTGAATTAGCATTATAAAATCTTTAATGTGTACTAAAAATGCTTGATGATTATTCAAACTTAATCTGAAAATTGATTTTTCTCATGGGTTCATGATTAGTAATAATATTACATATAACTTGTTAAAACATAATAATTCAATAAATGTCCAGTTGACTCCCTCTAGTACATAAAACACGACTTAAAAATTTAAATGCAAAAAGATATAAATTACAAAAAAAGTAGCTAACCTATTAAGAGAGAGTAGCTCGATTAACATCCAGTTAGATCATTCTAATCTATAAGCAAACAAACATGTTGAATTAGTTAGCATACAGACAAGATGATTGATTAACACGCATACATGTTGCTAGAACACAAGCAATCAATAGATCATTGAGCACATAGCCAAGCTACTGGAACACATGCAATCATTCGATCAGTTGACCAATTGACTCCCTCTGAGTTGTAGCGCGATATTTCCAAAATTTAAAACAAAACTATTTTTTCCATTGGATACATGATCACCACGACATTAATATGCATTGATCTATATAAAACATACTAAGACAAAATATATTGATTAAAAGCCAACCGACTCCCTCGAATCTGTAAGCAGACACATAAATTGAACCAATTAATATTCAGATAGAATGTTGAACACAAAGACAGACTAAGCTAGTTAGCACTTTATACTGATTGAACACAAAAATAAAGTAGATCAATGAACACATATAATTTACTGGAATTCCCCTCTAAGAAATTGATGATGTCAAATATATAATTAGAATGAACTCATTAATATGCAGACAGACTATTGGAACACACAAATTGATTGGAACAATGAGCATACAACAAAATTGTTAAAACAATAGATTGACCTACTGGAAACACATACCTAAAACCTAACACTTATATAACATTCCAATTTTTTTATGCAGCTCAAAAAATTTAAAAAAATCAAAAAATGAAAGCGACAAAAGAAATGAACAAAAGGCGGCACATACACTCACCAAGCACCGATCAGCAGACACACGTGTTGTTGGACTCCCTCTTGTTATAGGGATAAAATAGATGTTTGAAGTTACCCTACAAGACATTTCTACCTAGGGATGAGCATTCAGTTAATTTGGTCGGCTACGGTTAATTTGGTTCGGTAAAATGGTTAATTTGTGGTTTAAGATTTTAACCGTTAACCTAACCAAATTAGTGTCGCTTAGTTCAGTTATGATTAATCGATTATGTAACGACCGTCTCGTGAAAACAGGATTAACTAATGCGGAAGCGAATTATTTGCAGTGTAATTACTGAAAATCACTAAAAATTAAAACCATTTGCAAAGAGATCCATTCATAGGAAAACTCTTTAACCAAGAACCAAAGTGTTTCCATTTCATCCTGGATCACAAGTACACAGCCTGTACAATTCCTTTTTAAGGATTACAACATTGACTGCCCTGTTAACAAATATACACAGGCAGTATAAAACTTTGAGGCATTAAGCCAAAACTCCGATTGAATCATTTAAAACTCCGAGGACCTGAGAGTACAGAGACGACACATAGGACTACTATCTATATGACTTGACAGACAATATCTCCACCTGAGATCTCATTGCTGTCCTTGTTGTTGCTGTTGCTTCTGCTCATCTCTGTTCTAGGGATTTCCTGCCTTGCCTTCCATGCATACCTAAAAATGTTTTCCCACGGGGGTGAGACAATTGTAAATTGCCCCAGCGAGAGATATAACTCTCCACCAAAACATTATTATTGCAATTAAGGATATAAAACTAGGCAGATGATAAGAAATTTAAAGCATTCTCTTAATAAGGAATAGGAAGAACATGTATATCATTTATCCTCCATATTATACCATCATATCAAACTTCTCTTGTGACACTCATTATCTTGATATGTCACCCATGAGACATTCTCTTGTGACACTCATTATCTTGATATGTCACCCATGAGACATTCTCGTTTCAACTTATTGGCCTTAGCCAATCTGCTAAACAGATTTTGGTTATAATGGACATGAGAGTGTACATCATCATGTCTTATTCAGGCATTGGTCTATACCAATCCTATATAAGTATTCCAGGCATTGGATTACACCAATCATGTGCAACTATTACAAGCATTAGATTTATATTATTCCTGTGTATCCATTCTATGTATTGATCTATGTCAATCTTGTACAACCATTCCAGGTATCGATCTGTGTCAATCCTGTGCAACTATTCCAGGTATTGATCTATGTCAATCCTGTGCAACTATTCCAGGTATTGGGGTTTAGCCAATCCTGTGCATTCCAGGTATTGGGAGTTAGCCAATCCTGTGTTATTATTCCAGGTATTGATCTATGTCAATCCTATGCATTCCAGGTATTGGGAGTTAGCCAATCCTGTGTTATTATTCCAGGTATTGGGAGTTAGCCAATCCTGTGCATTCCAGGTATTGGGAGTTAGCCAATCCTATGTTATTATTCTAGGTATTGATCTATGTCAATCCTGTGCATTCCAGGTATTGGGAGTTAGCCAATCCTGTGTTATTATTCCAAGTATTGGGAGTTAGCCAATCCTGTGCATTCCAGGTATTGGGAGTTAGCCAATCTTGTGTTATTATTCCAGGTATTGATCTATGTCAATCCTGTGCATTCCAGGTATTGGGAGTTAGCCAATCATGTGTTATTATTCCAGGTATTGGGAGTTAGCCAATCCTGTGCATTCCAGGTATTGGGAGTTAGCCAATCCTGTGTTATTATTCCAAGTATTGATCTATGTCAATCCTGTGCATTCCAGGTATTGGGAGTTAGCCAATCGTGTGTTATTATTATAGGCATTGAGCCTCTTCCAGGTATTGGACTCTTCCAAACATGATTACACTGCCAGGCATTGGTCTTTAACCAACCCTGATTACAGGCATTACACCTCTGCCAGGTATTGGATTTCTCCAAACCTGATTACACAGCCAGGCATTGGACTCTAACCAACCCTGATTTCACAGCCAGGCATTGGACATTAACCAACCCTGAATACACAGCCAGGCATTGGTCCGTAACCAATCCTGATTACACAGCCATGCATTGGACTTTAACCAACCCTGATTACATGCATTAAGCCTCTGCCAGGTATTGGACTTTAACCAAACCTGATTACACAGCCAGGCATTGGACTCTAACCAATCCTGATTACACAGCCAGGCATTGGACTTTAACCAACCCTGAGTACAGGCATTAAGCCTCTGCCAGGTATTGGACTTTAACCAAACCTGATTATACAGCCAGGCATTGGTCCGTAACCAATACTGATTACACAGTTCATGGAATTTAATTCCTTTAACTCATCATTGATCATCACATACTACTTTCTTAAGTTACCAGCTTATCTTGGATTAAGGTATTTCCCATCTTAATCCTTTTATCCACTAACCTATCACTCTTACCATAAAGTGCATAGGTTACACATAAGAATGGTCCAACTATCTTTAATAATATGGACTCATCTCAGATTAAGGCATTTCTTACAATAAGCTTGCCTATAATCAACCACATTAAATGTTTCACCTTTATAAGGCCATTCATTCTATCTCATCATTAGGGTTTCCTTATACCCTTATTTAAAATTAGGATTATAATTCATTGTCATATTGCCCAAGATTAGGGCTTTATGTATTATGACTCCACATTAGAGTCTCACATACCTTCACCCTTCTTAGGGCCTCTCATCACAACATAGCATTAAAGCTTCATGTGATGTTAACTCTTAATTAGGGTTTCTCATGGAATCACCCTCAACTAGGGTTTCCACCTTAGTCACCCACAATTTGGGTTTACTATGCATCTCCATTAGGATTTCATTCAATTGTCCATAATTAGAGATTCACTATTCATCCCAATTAGGGTTTTACATCTCATTTCCCTAAATTGGAGTTTCACACATCACTACCCTGACTTAGGGTTACATCCTCACCCTGGATTAGGGTTACATTTAGAATTGCCCTCAATTAGGGTTAAAACCCAAAAGCCCTGTCAATTAGGGTTTATATTCATGATTAGGGTTTCATGATCTCTCTTCTTAAGGATCATACCCTTAATCACCACATGAATCATATTCATGTATGAATTCATGTTAACATCATCTCAAATTGATTAGGTCATATCAACCCTTCAATCAAGAGCATACCACTATGATTAACGTAGTGTATCAAGTCATTGGTCCAATAAGCAATTAGGGATTCATTCCTTAATTGGTACTAGTCCCTTAGGTACTGTTAGGGTTTCAACCTTTGTACCTTCTTTGTTTATCATTACTAATCATCATTGGGTCAATGGATCATTCATCATCCTAATTCTCAAGAGATTCAATCACATTGGACCTCCATTACATAAAGCATCCAATTGAATTAGGGTTTCCAATGTTGATTCCTTCAATCATTGGATTCATGGAACCAGTCATCAACTGGACCTACCCTCATACTTCAATTGAGTTTAATAGGTCAACCTTCAACTGATTTGACCCTCAATTAACCCTCAATTGGTCCTCAATTAGGGTTTGATTCAATTGAATTAGGGTTTGGAATCAATGATCCATCAACACTAATCAATGCAAGATTAGTTACATTGAAACCATTGAACCATCATCCAAATTGGGTATGACCTGACCCCAAACGGTCTTGAGGTCGTTTGGATGACCTCCAAACGGTCTTGAGACCGTTTTCCCATCATATCACTCAAATCTAAGCAATCCAATTAGGGTTTGGTTCATTGGATTGATCACCAAATCAGCATTACATTGTTTAATAGTTTGGTACCTTTAGACCTTCAAACACCTAACCATACTCAACCCTAGACCTCCAAACGGTCTTGGGTGACCACCAAACGGTCTTGAGACCATTTGGATGAGCTCCAAACGGTCTTGAGACCGTTTTCCCATCCAACCATTGGACTCTAGTGAAAATTCATCAAGGTTTGGTCTATTGAGTTGATCAGCACATCAATACTCAATTGCAATATGATTTGGTACCTTTGGACCTTCAATTGGTCAACTATACTTGACCCCAGACCTCCAAACGGTCTTGAGGTGACCCCGAACGGTCTTGAGACTGTTTGGATGATCCCCCAAACGGTCTTGAGACCGTTTGGGCTAATCAACCCAAAATCTCTAATTAACTCATTGGAATTTCAGCACTGATTTCAATTAGGGTTTGCCCAATTGATTAGCCTTCAACTCATGACTCGTTTGGAATTAATCCATAAAATTTGGTGAGTCATTAACCAACATCATTAGGAATAGTAATCTCATACGGTCAACTCTTAGTCAACCATCTTATACGGTCTTGAGACCGTTTTCCCAAAAAGTTCAATTAAATCAGATTGAAAATCAGCACTTAATCCAATTAGGTTTCCCTAATTGATTAGGCTTCAACTCACGATTCCTTTGGAGTTAATCCCTCAAATTTGGAGGGTTATTAATAAACATAATTATGAACAGGAATCCCATATGATCAACGCTTGGTCAACCATATTATACGGTCTTGAAACCGTTTTCTCAACCAGGTCAAGTTAATCAGGTTGAAAATCAGCACATAATTCAATCTGATTGCCTAATTGATTGGCCTTCAACTCTCGATTCCTTTGGAGTTAATCCCTCAAATTTGGAGGGTTATCAGCCTACATAATTAGGAACAAAATTCCCAAACGGTAAACGCTTGGTCAACCATCTCAAACGGTCTTGAAACCGTTTTCTCCCAAACGGTTTCAAACCGTTTGCCCTTAAACGGTTTGCTGAAACCGCATAGCCAATCAAATTAAAACGATTTGGAGTAGCTATCAAAACGGTTTTGCTTGGTAATTTTCTTTGGATAAGCATCTAGGATGATGTCATCATCCCCTTTCTTCTAACAACCAAGAACAGCAACCGTTCTTGATGGAAATTGCAGCAAAGAAACAAGAGTGTATCAAATTGAAGAAATCAATCAACAAAGCATAGAGAATTGATGCAATAGCAGTGTTTAAGGGTTTGAGTTATAAAATCCGCCTCCAATTGAGCTCCAAAGCTCCAAGATCACGCCATTAATGGTGGATGAAGCTCTAGCAACTCCCCCTAGGCTCATCCTCAAGCTTTTGATTGCAAAAGTTGGCTAGGGTTGAAGAGGAGATCGAAATAAGAAGGAATCCATAATTTATTTTCGATTTCCACCATGAGATCAAGGAGAACGAAGGTCAAGGGCTTACCCACAGGTTGGATACGTGCTCCCTGCTCCTCCCTAGCTCCTCGGTCGGTTTTGCAAGCAAGGGGAAGAAGGAAATCCGAAAAAGGCCTTGGTTTGGGCTTGGAAATGGCACTTTTATAAAGAAATTGATGAGAGAGAATATGCCTTATAAAAATCCAATTAATCCAAAAATTATGGTCGCCTCTTCCCCCTCAACTCCATGGATATGAGGCATATCCCTTTGCCTTTAATTCTCCTTCATTATCCTCAATTTAAAGAAAAGCAAATTAAGCACCTTAATGCTTATAATATAATATCTCACATGTGAGTGGATATTACTTTTCTTTATAAAAAGGTGAGTGGAATTTCACCTACTTAAGATATTTTCGTTCCTTATCTTGTTAAAGGAACGTCCATCCTTATTCAAAATCAACTCAAAACATTTTGGTTGAAATCCCTTCAATTATTTTTATTCATTTTTGCCCTAAATCGAATTAGGGTTTCAATTAGGCATTATTCTTGATTATTTTAATGTCAAGATTCTCTCTCCTACAACTTAATTCAAATGAGGAGTCCCTCTCATTTTATTTGCTCTACATGATGCCAAGAAACATTAAGGACCATATTGAAGTGGTAATTTGCATATTGAACCCTAGATTTTGGGTAAATTGCACTTTACTCCAAAACTAGGTTTTAATGCACAACATTGTCCAACAAGCTCTATCTTGGTGTCCAGGCTTGGGAAAACCATACCACTACATTATATTCATTCTTATGATGTCACAACATCAGAGTAACATCTTATCATGTGCAATTTTCAAGTTAACCCCTCAACTTGGGTAATTTGCACTTTAGTCCAAAATAAGCAAACATTGCTTCAACATTATTCAAAAAGGACTGAAATTGAAATATAAGTTCCTCAAGAGCCTTAATTACCTTTCACAAGATAAGTACACGCATATAATCAACTTTCTTAATCAAAACACCTAGGGTTAAAGCATAACCCAGGTAAGGGATGTTACAAATTATAAACCCCTAACAAGGATTTCGTCCCCGAAATCCCAGATAAAGGGAACATATATTATTCATTCCTCATATCATCATGTCTTTTCATAACACCTCATTGTTATGAAGACATCATAAAACTTTTATTAGCACAAAGTTCCTTCCCACAATATTCTCATAGAGCCAATTGAGAACTTATCTGAAAGACATATTTAGTTGTTATGTTTATGCAAAGCATAAACCCCTAACATATGATGTTCATATCATTTTATATAATCAGACTGATTTCGTAGTTGACCACTCCAGGTAGCCAATCTAAATCATCTAATAATTCTCAGATACTAGAATCTCTTACCTTGGTATCAGTCACATGTGTTGAAAACACATCATTTTCTCATCTTTCTTTTTTTTATCATATTTACAACTTTATTGAACAGGGATCACCTCCCTTATTCTCTTTCTCATCATATAAGGGTCATACTTTTACTTCCTCATATACACATACTGATCTGAATTCATATCAGATCCCTCTTTCTTGTACTTAAGATATGATACATTTATCCATACCATATTTCCAATTTCATGATACTCTTTAGATTGTATCAGAATGATTGCTTGATCAGGGCAATCAAAAAGATATCAATCTAAGAGTTTCCATACTCACTTTATCATCAATAGTTGTACACCTGATCAGGGTTTTCAAGTACGGAGATCAAGTAGTATGCACTTACATGCTATCATATTCCTTTCTTTTCATATTACCATAACATAAGATTTAACATCCCTAGATTTTATCCAGGCATCTCTTCTATACCTCTTCCTCTTTCATGGAGGTAAGATCAATATAGAGCATTTAAAAGAATACTGAACAGAATTCAAATTCTAGTTCTCATCATTTCTGACACACCCCGATCTCGCATTAACCACTAATCACGAGATTAGGGCGCGACGGAGGGATTATCACATAAACGAATCGCTGAAAACTTTTTCTTTTAAAAACCTCGTAATGATATCCGGATTATTGCTGTAAACTGAAACACAATAAACTATTGCAGAAGCATTTCAATTACACTGGCTAGAGATTATAAACAAAGTTTACAACATGTAACATTGTTTAACAGAAAGTAAACATAACAGTTAATTTACATCTTTATACACATTCCACAAACGTACTCTCTCTCACCCACACCATGTCCCAAAGATCGAGGGGAAAGGACTAAGAGACCTCTAACTACTAACTACATATACCTTCTACAGACTAAGCGTTAGGATGAAACGATCCTTTTGATTCCTGATGTTGATGCTGACCTGAAAATGTTTTGAGTAGAGGTATGAGCCTACTCGCTCAGTGAATAGCATTTCACTTAATTATCACTAAACAACTTGTCAGGTTTATAAACTGAAAATAAACACATATACAGTTCAAGCAGAGCAGTTCTATTGACATAGCAGATATACAGGTAATAATCACATTTTTATGCATCAACAGGTATTCAGGTAGATAAACAGATATATAAATTTACTGTGATCCTATATGATTACTTATTTATGTTATTAGGCCCCAAACATATGCAGTGCACTCTGCATATGAAGATCTGTAGCGAACTACGATCCCACCGTACAAGACTTAGCGACACACCCGGGAAATGCTAAGTCTGACTTCTCGTCCTGGTCTGCACAGGACTCTCAGGCTCACAAGGCCTCACTGCACTAACTCTGAGTGCTCTGGACTCCTCCGCAACCTGTAGTGCACAGTCGGAGAGTCTCTAAGTCTCCGATGCCGGGGCGTATCCCCAGGGCTGACCGGGACTTTCTCCGATGCCTGGGCGTATCCCCAGGGCTGACCGGAACATTCTCTTGGATCTCCGATGCCTGGGCGTATCCCCAGGGCTGACCGGAATCCTACCACTCAGACTACGTGTCACCGAGACAATCGGTATTTGTTGGACACGAGTCTCCGATGCCTGGGCGTATCCCCAGGGCTGACCGTTTTACCCCAAAGGTACATACCGCGCAATGGGGTTCTACGGTGTTGGGGCACCTAAGTCTATTAACTGATAAACATATAACCATTTTAAACAAAAATATCGCATTTCATACTCATTCCACATTCTAAACATCTCTTAAGAATTCATGAATATCATTTGTCATCTTAAAACATGACTCAATATCACTTATCCAAATTCATTACTAAACAACATATACTTTGTAACTGCAAAACATAAAATTTCCTTTTCTTCAACATTCATATCCTGCATTTCAAGTTTCAATGAATCTATCATACCATAATGTATATGCTACACTGTTTAGGAGTTATACCACCTGATATTGGAGTAATATATACAAAGAAATCGAGTTCAATGGTGATAAATAAATGAAGTAATACTCACCCACTTCAGTGTGTTCGTATACACCGAAAAACGTCCACAAACACGCCTAATTCTGCCCTTTACAGCAGTGCGCACGCCGTGCACCCAGACTGCACGCCGTGCACCTTCCGTGCACTTCTGTTCTACCTTTCTGCACCTTTGCACGCCGTGCAAACTGACTTTGCACGCCGTGCACCTGGGCAGAAACTCGTCCCGCTTCCTGTAACTTTGCACGCCGTGCAAACTGACTTTGCACGCCGTGCACCTGCGCAGAAACGGATTTTTCCCTATATCAGCTATCTGTAATGTTGCACGCCGTGCAAAACGGATTTGCACGCCGTGCAACCTGCGCAGGGGCGGAAATTGCAGAAATAAAAGAGAAGATTGGGGTCGATTCGGTGGACGATTCTTACCCGAATCACTCCTATAGCTTCGGAATGACCTAGCAAGCAGTTGGCAAGAAGAAAGAACGGAGGGGAAAGCACCGTTCGCTCCCTAGACCATCTCCATGGTCGTCTTCTTCATGGCTGCAGGAGGAAGAAGAAGGTGAAGAAGAAGAAGATGATGCAGCTGGTTGATTTGGCTGGAGAAGATGAAGAAATCGAAGAAGAACGGAGAAGGAAGGAGCTTGGTTGTCTAGCTTCTCCTCTAGCTTGCTCTCTCTCCCTTTCTCCTTCTCTGTTTTTCCCAAGCGGCAACCGGAGGAAATGAACTATCGTTCATTCCAAAGTCAGTTAATAGAGTTAAAAAGGAAAAACTGAAGGAAAGGATAAGGAAGGGCGCCCAGGGGGCCGGATGCAAATTGCCCAAAAACTTTCCGAAATTTCACATAGGTCCTTGCACACTAAAAAGCTCATATCTTTTTACTCGTAGGTCGGTTTCACATGATTTCTTCGGCAACGGGTTAAGCACAAACTTGTCCTCAACCTCAGGACAAGAAAACAAGCTAATGATACATTAACACTAGCTCAAAGCTCAAAACACTATTAACAAGAGTAAGTACTCATCTCAACATAACTAGTTCAATTATGCACTAACCAAGGTACTTACTGGTAAAACGAAATGTGGGTCATAACAATCTCCCTCCCTTATAAGAATTTCGTCCCGAAATTCCTAAAAGAGAAAAGGAAACTTGTTATGCATTTTTGATTCAAGCTCCCACGTAGCTTCTTCTATATTGTGATTCCTCCACAAAACCTTCACTAAAGATATCTCCCGGTTCTTAAGCTTTTTGATCCGGTGATCAACTATCTGCACTGATCCTTCTACATAGGACACATCTGTTCTAAGCTGCGCCGATTCTGGATCTACAATCTTTTCTGTACCGGGATGACACTTTTTCAGCATAGACACGTGGAAGACATCATGAAGATTTGCCAACTCAGACGACAAATCCAACCTATATGCTACAGGTCCGATCCTCTCAACAATAGGATATGGACCCATATATCTAGGGGTCAACTTACCCCTCTTGTCAAACCTCAGTACTCCTTTCCACGGGGAAACCTTCAAATAAACCTCGTCACCAACCTCAAACTCAAGAGGTCGACGTCGTCTCTCTGTGTAACTTTTCTGTCTATCCTGAGAAGCTTTCAATTGATTCCTGATCACAGATATCTTTTCTGTAGTTACATCAACTAACTCAGGTCCAAGAATTTTTTTCTCTCCGACTTCATACCAACAAACTGGCGATCTACACTTCCTGCCATAAAGAGCTTCATATGGGGCCATTCCAAGGCTAGAATGGTAGCTATTATTATATGCAAACTCCATTAGGCTTAAGTGTTCTTCCCAGTTACCTCTAAACTGTAGTATGCATGCTCTCAGCATGTCTTCAAGGGTCTGAATGGTCCTCTCCGATTGACCATCTGTCTGTGGGTGAAACGCTGTACTGAATTTCAGCCTTGTGCCCAACGCACGATGTAACTGATTCCAAAATCTAGATGTAAACTTTGGATCTCTGTCAGAAACAATGGAAACTGGAATCCCATGCAACCTGATTACCTCGTCCACATAAACTTTGGCCAGCTTTGGGACGTCAAAGGTTGACTTGACAGGAAGAAAGTGAGCAGACTTAGTTAGTCTATCCACAATCACCCAAATCGAGTCTGAACCCTTAGGCGTCCTGGGTAATCCTACTACAAAGTCCATCGTGATGTGTTCCCATTTCCATTCTGGTATAGGAAGCGACTGCAAAGTACCAGCAGGTTTCTGATGCTCAGCCTTAACCTGCTGACACACCCCGCACCTAGCCACGTATTCAGCCACATCCCTTTTCATACCAGACCACCAGTACATCCCTTTGAGGTTCCTGTACATCTTTGTGTTACCTGGATGCATAGCATACATAGAAGTATGCACTTCTTCAAGAATCTGCTCTTTCAACTCACTGTTCCCAGGTACACACAACCTATCATGAAGATACAACATGCCTTCATCAGAAAACCTGAACTCTGTTCTCTTACCTTCTGACATATCCTGTATAGTCTGCCTCAACTCATTATCACTCTGTTGCAATTCTTTAATCTGATTATAAAAAGTAGGTCTGACCTGCATCAGAGCAATCAACCCGCTCTGCCCAGACACATCCAAGTCTAAGTTCAACCTTCGCATATCTACAAGCAAGTCTCTCTTGAAACATGCCATAGAAAATGCATTTGCTGTTGAACTTGACTTTCTACTCAAAGCATCAGCTACAACATTTGCCTTACCAGGATGGTAATCGATTGTCACATCATAGTCCTTGATCAGCTCCAGCCATCTGCGCTGTCTCAAATTCAAGTCTCTCTGAGTGAAGATATATTTCAGGCTCTTATGGTCTGTAAACACCTGACATGTCTCACCATACAAGTAGTGACGCCATGTCTTAAGAGCATGAACTATAGCAGCTAATTCCAAATCATGGACCGGGTAATTCTCTTCATTCTTCTTAATCTGTCTAGATGCGTAAGCAACAACTTTACCTTCTTGCATCAGTACACAGCCCAAACCTCTCCTGGAAGCATCACAGAACACTGTATAACCTTTTTCTACTTCTGGTAAAATCAACACTGGTGCTGAAGTCAACCTTTTCTTCAAAATCTGAAAACTTCTCTCACAGTTATCAGACCAAACAAACGGTACATCCTTCCTCGTCAAGCGTGTCAAAGGTGATGCTAACACACTGAAGTTCTGTATGAACCTTCTGTAATAGCCTGCTAAACCCAAGAAACTTCTGATCTCAGTAGGAGTCTTAGGCTGTTCCCACTGAAGTACAAAATCAACCTTCTTAGGGTCAACACTAACTCCACCTCTCGAGATAACATGTCCAAGAAATGCTACCTCGGCCAACCAGAACTCGCATTTGCTAAATTTAGCAAACAACTGGTGTTGTCTCAACACCCGCAACACTACTCTCAAGTGTTGCTCATGATGTTCATCGTATCTGGAGTAGATCAGAATATCATATATAAAGACTACAATAAACTGATCTAGAAACGGTTTGAAAATCCGGTTCATCATATCCATAAAGGCTGTTGGGGCATTGGTCAGCCCAAACGACATGACCAAAAACTCATAATGCCCATACCTGGTTCTGAAAGCTGTTTTAGGAATATCAGAAGCCTTTATTCTGAGTTGATGATATCCAGATCTCAAATCTATTTTAGAGAATATCGTCGCTCCACGCAACTGATCAAACAGATCATCTATTCTCGGCAATGGATACTTGTTCTTTATAGTGATCTTGTTCAGTTGCCTGTAATCTATACAGAGACGCATGGTACCATCCTTTTTCTTAACAAACAGGACTGGAGCACCCCACGGTGAAGAACTGGGTCTAATGAAACCCTTATCTAGCAACTCCTGTAACTGCACCTTGAGTTCTTTCAACTCAGCAGGTGCCATTCTATAGGCTGGCAGTGCTACTGGATGACTACCTGGATATATCTGAATCTCAAAATCAATGTCTCTGACAGGAGGTAAGCCTGGTAACTCTTCTGAAAAAACATCAGAGAACTCACGAACCACAGGCACATCATAAATACTGGCAGTGCTCTTCTCTGCTCTGGTGTCAACCACATGAGCAAGGAACGCTTCACATCCTTTCTGTAACATCTTATCAGCTACAGCAGCTGATATTATGCACGTAGGCAGAACTTTCCTGTCTCCAGTAAAGACACAAGAAAATTCCCCTAGTTGAAAGGTAGCTTCCTTCTTCCAACAATCGAGTTGCACTCGATATGTTTCAAGACAATCCATACCCAAGATGACTTGAAAAGTATTTACATCCAAAGGTATGAGATTAGCAGCGAAGGTAAAACCTCCAAAAGATAACAAGCATCCGGGGCAAAACTCGGATAAAACTGTTGGTCCACCTAGTGGAACCCTCAACACTAACTCATCTGCCAACTCTTGAGTTAACAGATTAAGTTCACTGACTAAGGAACGTCGTATAAAAGAATGAGTAGCTCCCGGATCTATCAAAACTGAAACTGGTATACTATTAAACAAAAGCATTTCTCCTGTAACAACTTGTGAAGAAATTATACCTTCCTGAGGTGTCAAAGAGAAGAAACGTGCTGAAGCTCTCCCTCTGCCACGTTGTCCTTTCTGACCACTCCTGCCACTAGACACTCCCCCACCTCTAGATCCAAAAGCCACAGAAGAACTCGGTCCTTCAGCTGGAGGTTGTCTCTGAGCATCATAAAACTGGGGCTGAGAAGCTTGTGATGCTGCTGGTTGAAGCTGAGGGCAATTCCTTCTTACATGTCCTATTTGCCCACACTGGTAACACTCTATAGGGTCTGAACCCCAACATTGCCCAGAGTGTAACCTTCCACAAGCATTACATACCCGCATCTCCTGTCTCCATGGACCAGTCACAGAAGTAGATGATCCCGATGGCTGCTCTCTAGATGCACTACCCCATCTCCCTGAGCTGTATCTCCCTCTGCTTCTAGAAGAAGTGACATCCTAAGATCTCTGCCTGCCGAAACAACCCAAGCCGCACCCAAGTTTAGAAAAGAAACCTCTACCTCCACCTCTGTATCCACTACTGGACTGTCCTCTACTGAAATCTGCAGATCCCTTCTTAGACTCGGGTACCTTGTCAGCATTCACAGATTCCTCAACCTGTCTAGCAGCCTCGACAAACTCGCCAAAGTTCTCTCTGTTCCTCCTGCTAGTAGCAGAAACTGTATGCCGAATCTCTGGCCTTAGTCCTTCCTGAAACCTTCTACATCTTTCTATGTTGTCAGGAACAAGCTGCGGACAGAAGTTTGCTAACTGTGTGAAAAGTGCTTCATACTCTGTAACTGTCATGTTCCCCTGCTTAATATTCTGCAACTGCCTGATTTTCTCATTAAGAAAAGTGGGTGGATAGAATTTGAGATGAAACTCCTCAGAGAAATCCTGCCAGGAAAGCTCTGCACCTCTCCTCTTTTCTTCCACACCACGCCACCACAACTCTGCATCGCCTGTTAAAAGATACACTGCATGATTGATCTTCTTCTCTTCTGGAAGCCCCATCAGACGAAAGACCTTTTCTATCTGTCTAAACCACTCATCAGCTTCGGCGGGATCTGTAGTGCCACTAAACTCTGTGCCACCAAGCTTCTTCACAAGCTCATAAGATCGCATCAGATCTTTACTGCTGGTAGAAGAAGAATCTCGCCTATCAGCCTTGTACCTCTTCTTGGTCTCCAAGAACATCCTGTACATCCGGGATGCTTCATCCACGTGGTCACCACCACCTGGACCCAAGTACCGCGGATTAGGGCCAACATGGCTCTCGGCCTGATCATCACGATCAAAGCCTCTTCCTGCCATCTGCAATGATATAACAGAATATTTCCTGTTAGAAAACTACAGATAGAAGAAAGACACCTAAACCTTAATCCTATTGGTCTCTTATCGTCCCCTGACTTGGACTCTGAGTAACTATGTACTCAACCTCGCTCTGATACCAAGATGACACACCCCGATCTTGCATTAACCACTAATCACGAGATTAGGGCGCGACGGAGGGATTATCACATAAACGAATCGCTGAAAACTTTTTCTTTTAAAAACCTCGTAATGATATCCGGATTATTGCTGTAAACTGAAACACAATAAACTATTGCGGAAGCATTTCAATTACACTGGCTAGAGATTATAAACAAAGTTTACAACATGTAACATTGTTTAACAGAAAGTAAACATAACAGTTAATTTACATCTTTATACACATTCCACAAACGTACTCTCTCTCACCCACACCATGTCCCAAAGATCGAGGGGAAAGGACTAAGAGACCTCTAACTACTAACTACATATACCTTCTACAGACTAAGCGTTAGGATGAAACGATCCTTCTGATTCCTGATGCTGATGCTGACCTAAAAATGTTTTGAGTAGAGGTATGAGCCTACTCGCTCAGTGAATAGCATTTCACTTAATTATCACTAAACAACTTGTCAGGTTTATAAACTGAAAATAAACACATATACAGTTCAAGCAGAGCAGTTCTATTGACATAGCAGATATACAGGTAATAATCACATTTTTATGCATCAACAGGTATTCAGGTAGATAAACAGATATATAAATTTACTGTGATCCTATATGATTACTTATTTATGTTATTAGGCCCCAAACATATGCAGTGCACTCTGCATATGAAGATCTATAGCAAACTACGATCCCACCGTACAAGACTTAGCGACACACCCGGGAAATGCTAAGTCTGACTTCTCGTCCTGGTCTGCACAGGACTCTCAGGCTCACAAGGCCTCACTGCACTAACTCTGAGTGCTATGGACTCCTCCGCAACCTGTAGTGCACAGTCGGAGAGTCTCTAAGTCTCCGATGCCTGGGCGTATCCCCAGGGCTGACCGGGACTTTCTCCGATGCCTGGGCGTATCCCCAGGGCTGACCGGAACATTCTCTTGGATCTCCGATGCCTGGGCGTATCCCCAGGGCTGACCGGAATCCTACCACTCAGACTACGTGTCACCGAGACAATCGGTATTTGTTGGACACGAGTCTCCGATGCCTGGGCGTATCCCCAGGGCTGACCGTTTTACCCCAAAGGTACAAACCGCGCAATGGGGTTCTACGGTGTTGGGGCACCTAAGTCTATTAACTGATAAACATATAACCATTTCAAACAAAAATATCGCATTTCATACTCATTCCACATTCTAAACATCTCTTAAGAATTCATGAATATCATTTGTCATCTTAAAACATGACTCAATATCACTTATCCAAATTCATTACTAAACAGCATATACTTTGTAACTGCAAAACATAAAATTTCCTTTTCTTCAACATTCATATCCTGCATTTCAAGTTTCAATGAATCTATCATACCATAATGTATATGCTACACTGTTTAGGAGTTATACCACCTGATATTGGAGTAATATATACAAAGAAATCGAGTTCAATGGTGATAAATAAATGAAGTAATACTCACCCACTTCAGTGTGTTCGTATACACCGAAAAACGTCCACAAACACGCCTAATTCTGCCCTTTACAGCAGCGCGCACGCCGTGCACCCAGACTGCACGCCGTGCACCTTCCGTGCACTTCTATTCTACCGTTCTGCACCTTTGCACGCCGTGCAAACTGACTTTGTACACCGTGCACCTGGGCAGAAACTCGTCCCGCTTCCTGTAACTTTGCACGCCGTGCAAACTGACTTTGCACGCCGTGCACCTGCGCAGAAACGGATTTTTCCCTATATCAGCTAACTGTAATGTTGCACGCCGTGCAAAATGGATTTGCACGTCGTGCAACCTGCGCAGGGGCGGAAATTGCAGAAATAAAAGAGAAGATTGGGGTCGATTCGGTGGACGATTCTTACCCGAATCACTCCTATAGCTTCGGAATGACCTAGCAAGCAGTTGGCAAGAAGAAAGAACAGAGGGGAAAGCACCGTTCGCTCCCTAGACCATCTCCATGGTCGTCTTCTTCATGGCTGCAGGAGGAAGAAGAAGGTGAAGAAGAAGAAGATGATGCAGCTGGTTGATTTGGCTGGAGAAGATGAAGAAATCGAAGAAGAACGGAGAAGGAAGGAGCTTGGTTGTCTAGCTTCTCCTCTAGCTTGCTCTCTCTCCCTTTCTCCTTCTCTGTTTTTCCCAAGCGGCAACCGGAGGAAATGAACTATCGTTCATTCCAAAGTCGGTTAATAGAGTTAAAAAGGAAAAACTGAAGGAAAGGATAAGGAAGGGCGCCCAGGGGGCCGGATGCAAATTGCCCAAAAACTTTCCGAAATTGCACATAGGTCCCTGCACACTAAAAAGCTCATATCTTTTTACTCGTAGGTCGGTTTCACATGATTTCTTCGGCAACGGGTTAAGCACAAACTTGTCCTCAACCTCAAGACAAGAAAACAAGCTAATGATACATTAACACTAGCTCAAAGCTCAAAACACTATTAACAAGAGTAAGTACTCATCTCAACATAACTAGTTCAATTATGCACTAACCAAGGTACTTACTGGTAAAACGAAATGTGGGTCATAACAATTTCATCCCTATATAGTAACCAATGGGGAAAACAATATCAACAATCTTTTTTTTATAACAAAAAGAGTTTAGTGTACTCAACATGTACACATTTATAACATACCTTGTACTCATATCATGGTCTTACTAGTCTTATTACTGAACCAAAAACTAAGCCATAACATCTTACAGGTGAAAGGTTAAGACCTTTGCACTTACTTAGTGGCTACTTCCCTGGTACACTAGGCATTTATTGCACTATTAGTACCAAAAACTTGGCTTTTTAAAACCATTAGGCAAATGTCTCTAGAATTATAGAGACCATTCCCTACTTCTCAGCTTATTGCCCCTTCTTGGGCACTACCATCACATATTTATTATCTGTCTGAACTCATAGCAGAGTCCACTTTCTTGCTATAAGTTAATCTTTTCCATATTTTCCCTTGTTCCAACATGACTAAGTCATTTAGGAACTCATTTAAAGCTCAAGCTTTTTGTATTAAGGACTGATAACCTAGGTTGTAAGCCTAGCATCCAGTCCACTCATATGCATTACTGTTGCCCTAATCTTCCCAACTAGAGCATGATCATAGGATTCTCTATCCTGATCAGGTCTTAATGGGGATTCTCAGGCACTCATTCTATTCTTGCATGATCCCTTGCACCTCTTCTTGGTGCAACAACATTGCCCTAAGCAATGTGTTCATTGTTCTCTCCAGTCATTTTAAACTTTACCCTTTCTCTGCACAAGCAGAAATCATTATAGGGTATATTGGAGGACACTAACACAGACTCAAAAACTTAGTCCTATGTCTCTGTAGACTCAACGAACCTAGAGCTCTGATACCACTAAATGTAACGACCGTCTCGCGAAAACAGGATTAACTAATGCGGAAGCGAATTATTTGCAGTGTAATTACTGAAAATCACTAAAAATTAAAACCATTTGCAAAGAGATCCATTCATAGGAAAACTCTTTAACCAAGAACCAAAGTATTTCCATTTCATCCTGGATCACAAGTACACAGCCTGTACAATTCCTTTTTAAGGATTACAACATTGACTGCCCTGTTAACAAATATACACATGCAGTATAAAACTTTGAGGCATTAAGCCAAAACTCCGATTGAATCATTTAAAACTCCGAGGACCTGAGAGTACAGAGACGACACATAGGACTACTATCTATATGACTTGACAGACAATATCTCCACCTGAGATCTCATTGCTGTCCTTGTTGTTGCTGTTGCTTCTGCTCATCTCTGTTCTAGGGATTTCCTGCCTTTCCTTCCATGCATACCTAAAAATGTTTTCCCACGGGGGTGAGACAATTGTAAATTGCCCCAGCGAGAGATATAACTCTCTGCCAAAACATTATTATTGCAATTAAGGATATAAAACTAGGCAGATGATAAGCAATTTAAAGCATTCTCTTAATAAGGAATAGGAAGAACATGTATATCATTTATCCTCCATATTATACCATCATATCAAACTTCTCTTGTGACACTCATTATCTTGATATGTCACCCATGAGACATTCTCTTGTGACACTCATTATCTTGATATGTCACCCATGAGACATTCTCATTTCAACTTATTGGCCTTAGCCAATCTGCTAAACAGATTTTGGTTATAATGGACATGAGAGTGTACATCATCATGTCTTATTCAGGCATTGGTCTATACCAATCCTATATAAGTATTCCAGGCATTGGATTACACCAATCATGTGCAACCAGTACAAGCATTAGATTTATATTATTCCTGTGTATCCATTCCAGGTATTGATCTATGTCAATCATGTACAACCATTCCAGGTATCGATCTGTGTCAACCCTGTGCAACTATTCCAGGTATTGATCTATGTCAATCCTGTGCAACTATTCCAGGTATTGGGGTTTAGCCAATCTTGTGCATTCCAGGTATTGGGAGTTAGCCAATCATGTGTTATTATTCCAGGTATTGATCTATGTCAATCCTGTGCATTCCAGGTATTGGGAGTTAGCCAATCCTGTGTTATTATTCCAGGTATTGGGAGTTAACCAATCCTGTGTTATTATTCCAGGTATTGATCTATGTCAATCCTGTGCATTCCAGGTATTGGGAGTTAGCCAATCCTGTGTTATTATTCCAGGTATTGGGAGTTAGCCAATCCTGTGCATTCCAGGTATTGGGAGTTAGCCAATCCTGTGTTATTAATCCAGGTATTGATCTATGTCAATCCTGTGCATTCCAGGTATTGGGAGTTAGCCAATCCTGTGTTATTATTCCAGGTTTTGGGAGTTAGCCAATCCTGTGCACTCCAGGTATTGGGAGTTAGCCAATCCTGTGTTATTATTCCAGGTATTGATCTATGTCAATCCTGTGCATTCCAGGTATTGGGAGTTAGCCAATCCTGTGTTATTATTATAGGCATTGAGCCTCTTCCAGGTATTGGACTCTTCCAAACATGATTACACTGCCAGGCATTGGTCTTTAACCAACCCTGATTACAGGCATTACACCTCTGCCAGGTATTGGATTTCTCCAAACCTGATTACACAGCCAGGCATTGGACTCTAACCAACCCTGATTTCACAGCCAGGCATTGGACTTTAACCAACCCTGATTACACAGCCAGGCATTGGTCCGTAACCAATCCTGATTACACAGCCAGGAATTGGACTTTAACCAACCATGATTACAGGCATTAAGCCTCTGCCAGGTATTGGACTTTAACCAAACCTGATTACACAGCCAGGCATTGGACTCTAACCAATCCTGATTACACAGC
This sequence comes from Alisma plantago-aquatica, assembly GCA_963693085.1. NCBI lineage: Eukaryota > Viridiplantae > Streptophyta > Magnoliopsida > Alismatales > Alismataceae > Alisma > Alisma plantago-aquatica. Next base: position 378,726,947 of record OY856409.1, on the reverse strand, counting down.
CAGCATTGGACTTTAACCAACCCTGATTATAGGCATTAAGCCTCTGCCAGGTATTGGACTTTAACCAAACCTGATTACACAGCCAGGCATTGGTCCGTAACCAATCCTGATTACACAGTTCATGGAATTTAATTCCTTTAACTCATCATTGATCATCACATACTACTTTCTTAAGTTACCAGCTTATCTTGGATTAAGGTATTTCCCATCTTAATCCTTTCATCCACTAACCTATCACTCTTACCATAAAGTGCATAGGTTACACATAAGAATGGTCCAACTATCTTTAATGATATGGACTCATCTCAGATTAAGGCATTGCTTACAATAAGCTTGCCTATAATCAACCACATTAAATTTTTCACCTTTATAAGGCCATTCCTTCTATCTCATCATTAGGGTTTCCTTATACCCTTATTTAAAATTAGGATTATAATTCATTGTCATATTGCCCAAGATTAGGGCTTTATGTATTATGACTCCACATTAGAGTCTCACATACCTTCACCCTTCTTAGGGCCTCTCATCACAACATAGCATTAAAGCTTCATGTGATGTTAACTCTTAATTAGGGGTTCTCATGGAATCACCCTCAACTAGGGTTTCTCATGGAATCACCCTCAACTAGGGTTTTTCATGGAATCACCCTCAACTAGGGTTTCTCATGGAATCACCCTCAACTAGGGTTTCCACCTTAGTCACCCACAATTTGGGTTTACTATGCATCTCCATTAGGATTTCATTCAATTGTCCATAATTAGAGATTCACTATTCATCCCAATTAGGGTTTTACATCTCATTTCCCTAAATTGGAGTTTCACACATCACTACCCTGACTTAGGGTTACATACTCACCCTAGATTAGGGTTACATTTAGAACTGCCCTCAAATAGGGTTAAAACCCAAAAGCCCTGTCAATTAGGGTTTATATTCATGATTAGGGTTTCATGATCTCTCTTCTTAAGGATCATACCCTTAATCACCACATGAATCATATTCATGTATGAATTCATGTTAACATCATCTCAAATTGATTAGGTCATATCAACCCTTCAATCAAGAGCATACCACTATGATTAACGTAGTGTATCAAGTCATTGGTCCAATAAGCAATTAGGGATTCATTCCTTAATTGGTACTAGTCCCTTAGGTACTGTTAGGGTTTCAACCTTTGTACCTTATTTGTTTATCATTACTAATCATCACTGGGTCAATGGATCATTCATCATCTTAATTCTCAAGAGATTCAATCACATTGGACCTCCATTACATAAAGCATCCAATTGAATTAGGGTTTCCAATGTTGATTCCTTCAATCATTGGATTCATGGAACCGGTCATCAATTGGACCTACCCTCATACTTCAATTGAGTTTAATAGGTCAACCTTCAACTGATTTGACCCTAAATTAACCCTCAATTGGTCCTCAATTAGGGTTTGATTCAATTGAATTAGGGTTTGGAATCAATGATCCATCAACACTAATCAATGCAAGATTAGTTACATTGAAACCATTGAACCATCATCCAAATTGGGTATGACCTGACCCCAAACGGTCTTGAGGTCGTTTGGATGACCTCCAAACGGTCTTGAGACCGTTTTCCCATCATATCACTCAAATCTAAGCAATCCAATTAGGGTTTGGTTCATTGGATTGATCACCAAATCAGCATTACATTGTTTAACAGCTTGGTACCTTTAGACCTTCAAACACCTAACCATACTCAAAGACCTCCAAACGGTCTTGGGTGAACACCAAACGGTCTTGATACCGTTTGGATGAGCTCCAAACGGTATTGAGACCGTTTGCCTATCCAACCTTTGGACTCTAGTGAAAATTCATCAAGGTTTGGTCTATTGAGTTGATCAGCACATCAATACTCAATTGCAATATGATTTGGTACCTTTGGACCTTCAATTGGTCAACTATACTTGACCCCAGACCTACAAACGGTCTTGAGGTGACCCCAAACGGTCTTGAGACCGTTTGTATGATCCCCCAAACGGTCTTGAGACCGTTTGGGCTAATCAACCCAAAATCTCTAATTAACTCATTGGAATTTCAGCACTGATTTCAATTAGGGTTTGCCCAATTGATTAGCCTTCAACTCATGACTCGTTTGGAATTAATCCATAAAATTTGATGAGTCATTAACCAACATCATTAGGAACAGTAATCTCATACGGTCAACGCTTAGTCAACCATCTTATACGGTCGTGAGACCGTTTTCCCAAAACGTTCAATTAAATCAGATTGAAAATCAGCACTTAATCCAATTAGGTTGCCCTAATTGATTAGGCTTCAACTCACGATTCCTTTGGAGTTAATCCCTCAAATTTGGAGGGTTATTAATAAACATAATTATGAACAGGAATCCCATATGGTCAACGCTTGGTCAACCATGTTATATGGTCTTGAAACCGTTTGCTCAACCAGGTCAAGTTAATCAGGTTGAAAATCAGCACATAATTCAATCTGATTGCCTAATTGATTGGCCTTCAACTCTCGATTCCTTTGGAGTTAATCCCTCAAATTTGGAGGGTTATCAGACTACATAATTAGGAACAAAATTCCCAAACGGTAAACGCTTGGTCAACCATCTCAAACGGTCTTGAAACCGTTTGCTCCCAAACGGTTTCAAACTGTTTGCCCTTAAACGGTTTGCTGAAACCGCATAACCAATCAAATTAAAACGATTTGGAGTAGCTATCAAAACGGTTTTGCTTGGTAATTTTCTTTGGATAAGCATCTAGGATGATTTCATCATCCCCTTCCTTCGAACAACTAAGAACAGAAACCGTTCTTGATGGAAATTGCAGCAAAGAAACAAGAGTGTATCAAATTGAAGAAATCAATCAACAAAGCATAGAGAATTGATGCAATAGCAATGTTTAAGGGTTTGAGTTATAAAACCCGCATCCAATTGAGCTCCAAAGCTCCAAGATCACGCCATTAATGGTGGATGAAGCTCTAGCAACTCCCCCTAGGCTCGTCCTCAAGCTTTTGATTGCAAAAGTTGGCTAGGGTTGAAGAGGAGATCGAAATAAGAAGGAATCCATAATTTATTTTTGATTTCCACCATGAAATCAAGGAGAACGAAGGTCAAGGGCTTACCCACAGGTTGGGGACGTGCTCCCTTCTCCTCTCTAGATCCTTGGTCGGTTTTGCAAGCAAGGGGAAGAAGAAAATCCGAAAAAGGCCTTGGTTTGGGCTTGGAAATGGCACTTTTATAAAGAAATTGATGAGAGAGAATATGCCTAATAAAAATCCAATTAATCCAAAAATTATGGCCGCCTCTTCCCCCTCAACTCCATGGATACGAGGAATATCCCTTTGCCTTTAATTCTCCTTCATTATCCTCAATTTAAAGAAAAGCAAATTAAGCACCTTAATGCTTATAATATAATATCTTACATGTGAGTGGATATTACTTTTCTTTATAAAAAGGTGAGTGGAATTTCACCTACTTAAGATATTTTCGTTCCTTATCTTGTTAAAGGAACGTCCATCCTTATTCAAAATCAACCCAAAACATTTTGGTTGAAAGCCCTTCAATTATTTTTATTCATTTTTGCCCTAAATCGAATTAGGGTTTCAATTAGGCATTATTCTTGATTATTTTAATGTCAAGATTCTCTCTCCTACAACTTAATTCAAATGAGGAGTCCCTCTCATTTTATTTTCTCTACATGATGCCAAGAAACATTAAGGACCATATTGAAGTGGTAATTTGCATATTGAACCCTAGATTTTGGGTAAATTGCACTTTACTCCAAAACTAGGTTTTAATGCACAACATTGTCCAACAAGCTCTATCTTGGTGTCCAGGCTTGGGAAAACCATACCACTACATTATATTCATTCTTATGATGTCACAACATCATAGTAACATCTTATCATGTGCAATTTGCAAGTTAACCCCTCAACTTGGGTAATTTGCACTTTAGTCCAAAATAAGCAAACATTGCTTCAACATTATTCAAAAAGGACTGAAATTGAAATATAAGTTCCTCAAGAGCCTTAATTACCTTTCACAAGATAAGTACATGCATATAATCAACTTTATTAATCAAAACACCTAGGGTTAAAGCATAACCCAGGTCAGGGATGTTACAGATTAATGGTTAATTTCGTCGATTAATTTGGTTAGCCAAACAACACTCTTATAATAATATTGTATGAAAATAATTATAAAATTTTGAATAATTACTATATAATAGTAATATTACATATAAACATAGATATATATAGTCCATAAGAGCTTGATTAGTTTATAAACGGAACATTTTTTAATAAACATAAAATTATATAGGTATATATATAAGCAAGATATTTTTTTGAATAAATTGTGACTATTTGGTTAGTTAGGTTAACCAAATACAAACTATTTTTAACTGAAAAATTAACCGAAATAAATTAACCAAATTAATCGAATTAACCAAATTGTCTAAAACATTGACCATTCAGAATTAACCATTCGGTTAATCGATTATTAACCGAATTCAGCTCACCCCTATTTCTATCCCCTCCTCCCATGTCCTAACATGTCGCTAACTCGGCCTCTCTCCTCCCATGTCCTAATATTGCACTTACTCTCCTTCCCTCCTCCAACATACATATATATCTTCCTCAGAACGATATGGACTTCCTAACTCTTTGTTAATAAACTCTTACTCAACTTTCCTCCCTCCCAACCAACAAATTCTTAAAAAATCATACATATTACAATATAAAGATAGTTGCACGTGAATAACTAACAAATTCAACAACCACTTATAAGGACAAGAGGGAATACTTGGAGCCTCCCATATAAGGTATCAGACTTATAGAAAGACTTGGGAAAGTAGAACACTGAAACACAATGTAGGATCATTGGTCTCGTTCATATTTGTTGGCATGTCTATTTGGATTGGATGATAAATGATGTGGTTAATGGGATAATTGCACTAGTATTAGCTAAACATACAATTATAGTTATAACCTTGTTACAACCAAGTGGCTCCAATATAGCATGTTTGAACTAGCCGACCCTATCAGAGACTATATATTCTATGAATGTGAAGAAGCAAACTCATATCATATGAGTAAAATAGATTCTCAAGTTTTTTTTATAAAAGAAAATTAATTACTTAAGATTAAAAAAATATGTCTCAATTATATTGGAGATATGCATGTCATTTATGTAGTATAAAAATGTAGACTTTAACTGATTCCCAAGTTAAATTTGCTTCAAATGAAACATAAATAGCAAATTCAAGATGAATAAAATAGACAGATTCCTTAAGGTTAAGTAACAATAACAAAGTGGATTTTTCAATGTCAAAACATCATTAGCCTAATTTAAGAAGTTATACGAACTTGTATAATCTAGTGTTTGTACTAGTTGACACAAGATTAGATAGTTGCTTACTTTATATATATTCTTAATATAACTTATTTGGTCGGCTAGTGAAAAAAGTTGAGTAGACGTAGCAACCAGTTACGAGGGAGAAGAGTTCAAATACATGAATACCCTCACGTTAAGCGGTATTTATTTTCCATTCTTTTGCAAATATTGTATACTAGCTTTGAACTGAAACATCAACTTTCCTTTGACTAGGTAGAAACCGATGGCTCCTCCTTCGCCAAAGAGGACAACAACAAACAACCTTTAAGAATGTGATGTAGAAGCTTTTCTAAAAAACTTTCATCTTATGTTACAACTGAAAAATGGGTTATTCTTGTACACAGAAGGTCATCCACATACAACAAACTTTCTTCATGTATTATTGTAAAATTTTCACAAATTACATGGTTGGATTATTTATTAAACTTAACACCTCTTAGATAATATTATCCAAAATTTTGAGAGGATGTGGCTCCCACTAGCCCCCCTTCGCTTTTCCGCTAACCACATATGTTGCTAGTACAGTTTTAGAATATATCATAAATCACTATTATCTTTTCAGATATTAGATTGATATTTAATATTAATATAAGAAAGTTGATAGTTTGAAGTGTGAAGTTTATTTTTAATTGATTAGACATCATATACTAAAAAATGAGCCAATATAATTTTACACATCCGTCAACATATGTGTTAATTATTATCATAGTAATATAACATAATCATTCATTGTCTTTAATTTTACACATCTATCAACCATGCATGTTAGTTATTATCACGCTAATATAATATAATCACTCATTGTCTTTCTTCCTTGCTTCTCTCATCGTTGCTCTTTTTCTATAATTATACCTAACTTTGTCCTCCTCCTTACATGTTGGCCTTGCTCTCAACAACTTCATTCTTCTTTTTTTTTAATTGATGGTGGTACAACCCTCAAGGAAGAGCCACTTTGATGAGCCCAGTCTGATAATATAAGCTCCATCTTGGCTACCCACACACTAGAGGGGGTGTTTAGACTCACAAAGTGGGCCATCTTGCATGACTGAATCATTTTCACTCCAAGACACACAATCGAGGGTTCGATCATGGGTCCCTTCATTGTAGATCGTGTTCATTCACCACCCAAGCTATTATCCCATCGGCACCATGACTTCATTCCACTCCTCTTGGTTTCCATCAAGAAGCTTACCATCTACCACTGATGTTTTTCAACAACACAAAGGGGTATCTGTGGAGGACCCCAACGAGACCCAAACCCACTGATAATGATTTAAGCTGATCAAAGGTGAGTTAGACTAATTATATCTTTTATTCGCTAATTGAAATTCAGTCTTAATGTGGCACCTGTGTGTGGAAAGTCACACAAAATTTTAAAAAAAAAACCATTGTAAGAGCCTATTAATATCATCAATAAAGAAGGCAAAGAAATGTATAAATAAAACTTCCAACACTATTTATATGTAGATCACGGTATAAGCCCACACATTCATTCAAATGTGTTTAACAAAATAAAATCCGATGTAGGTGACCAAGGGCACAACATGTCATTATATAAGAGATTTTCGTATTTGAATGTATAGAATAAGCAACATGTACAGGGAATACAAGACAAAATACATCATTGTATAAAACATCATGTGTAAGGACCCTGACCTTCGTTTAGGGTTTACCCTATTTGTTTTGCTTAACCTTGGTGGTTTGATGCTTGCTAATCACCTTTAGTGGTGATTAGGGTTTTGTTGTGCTTTGTTGAGAGTTCAAGGAGCTACTTGCAAATAACCCAAGTTTAGGGTTTTGGGTGCAAGTTTGCCATCTTGCGAGATGTTTCCCTATCTTTGCTTCCTCCAGGGTTGAGAGGAAGGCTTGGGCTTGTTGTTTGAGCTTCTTGGGCCTTGGTTGAGCTTGTTTGGGCCTTGGGGTGCCTTGTTTGGGCTTGCTTGAGCCTTGTGTCAGCCAAGTGAAGCTTGTGTCGCCCAAGGAGTAGAGTGTGTCGTCCAAGGAGGTTTTGTGTCGCCCGACATGGTGGTGTGTCGCCCAGCAGAGCTGCTAGTTGTGTCGCCCATGAGGTTTGGTCTTGTTTGGTGGACACTTGGTGCATATCTTGGACAAGTGTCTCTTGGTGTGCTAGAGTGTTGGCTTGAACCCTAGGACAAGTGTCCCTTGGGTGGACGACACATAGCATGTATCTACCTTGTTTTCTCCTCCCTTTCCTTCTATATATGTGGTTCTTTCCCTTGCCTTAGCTTCCTTTGATCTTTTGGTCTCTCCTCCACCTTGAGTGCACCACACCCCTCTACTTCTTTGCTTGTGTTGGCTGATACACTCTCTTGGAGTTGAAGTGGTGGCCGATACACCCTCTTGGAGAAGCTTTGGTGGACGATATCCCTTGGACCTTGGAGTGCTTCTTCTTCCTTGGAGCTTGGAGCTCAAGGCGGGTTGCATAATTTCTAACCCTAACTCCATTACCTCTTGTTATAATCTTGTTCTTATGCTAGTAGCTTAGCTTAGTTCCTTGCTTTTGTACCTTGCTTTTGTACCTTTGATGGCCGATCCCCTTAGGGTTTAGGGTTTCCCTTGTGACCTAGTATACCTTACTTTCTAGGGTTTTAGTATCCTTGTGTTGGAGGTTGATGATGACCCCTGTTGGGTGATACTCTCTCTTGTTGGGGTGTGTTGGACGACATGGGTATCCTTGTATAGGATGACATAAGGTGCTCTTGAGTTGGGCGATATCCTTGCCCTTGTGTTGGGCGATAGGTTGAGCTAGTATGAGTGTGGGACGATATGGTGATCATGTTGGGTGATATGGTCCTTGTGATGAGCAACACCTTTGTTCTTGTGATGGGCGATAGATTAAGATGGAAGATGTGTTGGGCGATATGGTTCTTCTTGAGTTGAACGACACCCTTGTTCTCTTGATAGACGTTAGACCAAGTGTGGCTTGGTGGTTGGCTTGATTTGAACGATAGGGCCATGTATGGCATGTGTGTTTGGGTTGGATGATAGGCTAGAGTGAGATGTTGGCCGATATATCTTTGTTGAGCTTGGTGGTTTGTTGGTGTCGGACGTTAGGGCTATGAGTGGGTTGTTTTGATCGATAGGCCATGCATGAGTGGTGGCCGATAGCCATGGTGGCCGATAGCCATGGTGGGCGACAGCCTTGAGTGGTGACGGCCGATAGGGTTGAGTTGTGTCGGGCGTTGCATCCTTGGCTTGGTGTGTGTCGGCCGATAGGCCTTGATAGGTTTTAGTGAGGGATAGGTGATCCTATAGTGATGGTCTCATGCATTATGGAAGTAAATGTTTATGCACAAACGATGATGATGCCTTGCAACAATAATAATGTAATGATAGTTTGCACAATGATGATGATGGTAGTAGATGATGATGATGATGAGGAAGGTAGTGGTAATGACATACATGTAGTGATCCTTATAATTATTTTGTTAATGATAATAAGAATGGTGGTAGTTACACTAGTAGCTTGCATAATGATAATAATGATGATAGCGTATGGTGACATAATAATAGTGGTAACAATAGTGCTTGTTCTGTATGTTCAACATGACTTCTTATATAAAATGAACACTTTGATTACTTGTATAATCTTGAAAAAAATGATAAACATGGATATAGTTTGTTAATGATGTGCTTTATACACTTGACCATCAAGTAGTGTAAGAATGATAAGTATAGTATCTTGAACATCGTCTTGTTATAGCAAGTATGGCCCTTATGTTGAAACTATGATTATTGTGTATCATAACCATGCATGTGGTGCTTAGCCATGAAAAGGCTATGAGACATATGTGATGAGTAACATCACTTTGATAATTATTCTATAAGGTTGTATAAATGATGTGTTTGTCCCATGATGATTGATATGAGCTTTGAAGAGGCAGTGACAGTATATGATGAGGGATTGAGATCCCATGATATGTGATGTTGGATCCTTGAGATGGATCAGGTTGATGTAATCACAATCATAATATAATGTTATTTACTTTCTGTTATATCTTGCATGTTATACAACTTGGTTGAATCTTACAATCCATCTAAAATATACTAATTAATTACATTGGAATTATATCATGTAGTTTGCCCTGGCCATAGATCCATCATCGTCAGGACGTGGTGATGGTGAAACGGGTTCTCCTACGGGTTAACCTGGAAGCGCATATTGTTGAATATGTGTAGGTTGCTCCTAGCCTAAAAATGAGGAGGTAAGAGTGTAACTTCGGTTGCAGACTCAGATACGTATAAAGAGCATGGTGAACAGGCCCATGGCTCAGGATATGTGACATGAAGAGCATGAATGCGTTCATGGCTCAGAGCACGGTGAACATGCCCGTGGCTTAGTTTTACTAGTGCCGAGACCTGTACCAAGGCGGGATAGAGTGAGGGTAGCCTATGGAGCTGACCCTGTGGCTTAGACCACTCCAGCATGTGACTACGGTCATGCTTGTGTTGTACTTGTGTACTGACCACGAGGTGGGAGGTCGTGGAGTCCGGCTCTTCCATTGACCTTGTATGGCACCGGCTTGGGTTTCGTAACCGAAGGTTGGATTTGAACGGTACGGTTCAAATCCTCAGGGCATAATAATATGTAATACAACCGTTTAGTATTTACTGCTTAAGACAAACACGAAACATTGGTTGAGGCCTTGTTTGTGTAGCTAATTCTGTTATATATGCAGTTACTTCTATATACATCAGGTATGTGGTGATATGTTGTATCTTGATAATCAAGTTACGTGGCAATATATCTTATTCTGATAATCATGTTACACTGTGATATATGTTATCTTGTCAATCACGTTCCATTGAAAGATATTTGGTTATATGCTTTTGTATAGCTGGTAAGCTTGTCGGTTAGAATAGCCTTGCTTTATATAGACTGCTCTTATTATACTAGTTATCAGTTACCTTCTGATTTAAAGTTTATCTTGCTGAGGTTCTGTAGTTGCGGTGGGGAGTTATATTTCCCGCGGGGACAATTGTTCAATTGTCTCACCCCGCTGGTTTACACCCTTTTTAGGTAGTCGAGGTAGACGTGGTCATGGTCGTGGTGTTGCGGACGAGCAGCTTGACGAGCAGTAGAAGGCAAGTGATGGATATGCTGCTGTTTTGGATGTTTTTTAGTAGAGTCTAGAGTCATCCCTGTACTCTCAGGTCCTTGGTAGTATTTTGACGTTGTTTCACGAAGAACGATCGATGATGTTTTGTATATCCTGTTGTTGGCCGGACGCAGGACTTTATGTATATGAACAGGTGGTGAACTCATGTGATGGATGAATAGTTGTTCTTGAGCTGTGGACACGTATCAGATCTCGTGTATGTATATATATGACATGTTTCTATGCAGGATGAGGACTGGACTGTAATAGTTTCACAGTTTATCAGTTTTCCGCAATCGGTTTTAATTAACCCGTATTTTTGATAATTTGTGGTTATGGTGATTTCCGCACGTTTTCGCGTAACACCTCGTTATCAATATGATAATGGGATGTGTTGCCACAAGTTTTGGTATCAGAGCTTTAGGTTCGCTGAGTCTACAGGGATTTAGGACTAGATTGAATCTGTTCTTATGAGTTTTCTAGGTTTTCTTACAATATCTTCTGCCCTCAGCAGAAGAAAAGCCAAGATGTCTGGAAACCATGAAGAACATGCTCCTGAGCTTAGTGATGCTGCATCAGTTGATGGAGCAGATGGACATGCACATGAAGATCGGGTGCCTGAGGTTCCCCAATTTAACCCAGCCATACTTGAACATCCTGCTTACCAACAGCTTATGGGGTAGTTAATGGCTACGATGAATCTCATGGTTGAGTGATTATCAGTGCCTCCTCCGCGAGCACAGGTTCCCCATGGAGAAGCATCAGGTATTGGGAAGACCTTCGAGCGGCTTCGCCGAGTTGGAGCTTCAGATTATGCTGGAACGGCTGATCCAGTGGATGTAGATCTGTGGTTGACAAGTCTTGAGAAGGCTTTCCGGATCCTTGACATCCCCGAAGCAGACAAGGTAAAGCATGTTGTCTACCTTCTGAAAGGTAGTGCTGGTCACTGGTGGACCATCGAAGAAGAGAAGCGGCCTGGTGAGGTGATCTGTTGGGAAGTGTTCCGACGCGAGTTCGTCACCAGATACTTTCCGAAGACGTATCTGGATGAGAAGGTGAGTCAGTTCGAGAACCTGAGACAAGGAATGATGAACATCACCGAGTACGAAGCCAAGTTTATGGATATGTTGAGGTTCTGTCCTCGCATGGCGGTAAAAAATGAGGAACGGATCAGACATTTCGAGAAGGGTTTGAGTGCGGAGTTGAAAACCCTGGTGTCTGTGTTGGAGAACTGAGAACAGTTTGCTACGTTCGTGGAATCTGTTTGACAGATCGAGAGGACAGTAAGGGAGAAAAGAGAGTCTATGTCTCTTAAAAGACCTGCTCAATTTCAAGGACGAAGGTTTGGTGGCTTTAAGTAGCCTAGGTTTTCAGCACCGTCAGCGATGAGAAGTTCTGGTGTACCATCTCAGTGGTCTCCGAGTAAGGGGAAAGGTTATGTTTCTTCACCGTCTAAGGTGCATAGTTCATCTTCTGTGGCAATGACAGGGCCAGTTAGGCCACAGTCTGAGGACAAGTCATGTCATCTTTGTGGACAGGTCGGGCATTGGAAGTTCAATTGCCCGAATAGAGACGTTGAAGTGACGCAGCAGCCGAGGCAGAGTTTTCAAAGGTCAGAGAGGCCACAACCCAGTGGTAGCAGAGGATGAGGACGCGGTCAGGCATCTCAAGCGGGATCGTCTGCTCAAGGAAGCAGAGGTCGTGGACAGCAAGCAACGGCTCGATTCTATGCCATGAGTCAGTCGGAGGCGATAGTCAACCCGCGAGTGGTGACAGGTCAGATAGAGTTATTTCATTATGATATGTATTCTTCTTGCTTTATATCTGTTCTGGTTGACCCGGGTGCTACACACTCTTTTATCGCCTATAGTATGCTTGAAAACTATCGTTTACCTATTAGCTGTAAGAAGGATAGTTTGTTGTTAGAAACCCCTCTTGATGGTTCCTCTTTGCTTCGAGAAGAGTGTCCATCTTGTGTCTTGTCTTTCTCTTGACACCGCATTCAAGTGGATCTTATACCACTTGATATGCATGGTTTCGATGTTATCCTTGGGATGGATACCTTAGAGAAGTATAAGGTTGTTTTGGACTGTGGTTCCAAGCAGGCAGTGTTTGATGTTGCTGGAGAGAAGTGGATCTTCCAGGGAGATAGGAAGATTCTTCCGACATGTTTGGTGTCAGCTATGGTGGCAGATAAGTTGTTACGACAAGGATGTGAGGCGTTCTTAGCTCACGTGGTAGATACCGTTGTGGTTACCAAGGCGAAAGGTCCTAGTATTGAGGAGGTGTCAGTGGTTCGAGAGTTTGCAGACGTGTTTCTTGAGGAGTTTCCTGGTGTTCCTCCACCCCGAGAGATTGATTTCAAGATCAATCTAGTTCCAGGAACTCAGCCAGTTGCACAGTCAGCATACAAGATGGCTCCAGCAGAGATGGCAGAGTTGAAGAAGCAGTTATAAGAGTTGTTGGAGAAAGGTTTTATCCAACTGAGTACGTCGCCGTGGGGTGCTCTCGTGTTGTTTGTTAAGAAGAAGGATGGTTCGATGCGGTTGTGTATAGATTACCGGTAATTGAATAAGGTCACGATCAAGAATAAGTACCCGTTGCCGAGGATAGATGATCTATTCGATCAGTTGCGTGGTGCTACATTGTTTTCGAAGATCGATCTACGGTCTGGTTATCATCAGTTGAGGATTAAGGCGGATGACATACCAAAGTCAGCCTTCAGGACGAGGTATGGTCATTTCGAGTTCGTGGTTATGCCGTTTGGGTTAACCAATGCCCTGCTGCTTTTATGGATTTGATGAAAAAAGTGTTCCGTCCGCTCTTAGATCAGTTTGTTGTAGTCTTTATAGATGACATCTTGATATATAGTCGGGACAGGCTAGAGCATGAGCAACATCTTCATCGAGCGTTGACTCTTCTTTGTCAACATCAGTTGTATGCCAAGTTCAGTAAGTGTGAGTTCTGGTTGGAAGAAGTGACTTTCTTGGGTCATGTGATATCTGTTGAAGGAGTCAAAGTAGATCCGAAGAAGGTGGAATCCATTGTGGATTGGGAACAACCGAAGACGCTGACAGAAGTTCGTAGTTTCCTTGGTTTGGCAGGATACTACCGGAGGTTTATCAAGGACTTCAGTGTGATCACATTGCCGATGATGAAGTTGACCAGGAAGGATGTACCTTTTGCTTGGGATGATCGATGTCAGCAAGCTTTCCAGAGTTTGAAGGAGAAGCTGACCAGTGCTCCAGTGTTGATCTTGCTAGAGCTTGTGAAAGGCTATGTTGTTTTCTGTGATGCTTCCAAGAAAGGTTTAGGTTTTGTGTTGATGCAGGAAGATCATGTAGTTTCTTTTGCCTCGCGACAGCTCAAGAAGCATGAGGAGAACTATCCGACTCATGACTTGGAGTTGGCAGCAGTGGTTCATGCGTTAAAGATTTGGAGACACTATTTGTATGGGGAAGTGTGTCAAATCTTTACGGATCATAAGAATCTGAAGTATATCTTTACGCAGCAAGAGTTGAACATGCGACAGTGACGATGGATGGAGTTGATCAATGATTACGACTGCACTATCGAGTATCATCCTGGTAAGGCGAATGTGGTAGCTGATGTGCTTAGCAGAAAGTCTTCTTCTCTTTCTTCAAAGAAGGCACAGTTGAGTTCTTTGGTATGCCATAGGCGAGACATGTTTGTTTCTCTGTGACAGATGAATGTGCAGATGGAAGTTTCTTTGTTGTCTGGTCTTTTCGCGCAGATGCAAGTTAAGCCTACGTTGAGACAACATATCAAGAATGCACAACAGACAGATGATGCGGTACAGTTGATCAAATCAGAGTTCGGCAGCGACAAGCGTGATGGGTTTCATGAGTCCGAGGATGGACTAGTTTCCTATCGTGATAGGATGGTGGTTCCAGATGTTGATGAGCTGAGGAAGTTGGTGCTTGAGGAAGCACATACGTCGATGTATGCGATGCATCCAGGTGTCACCAAGATGTATCATAATCTGAAGGACTTGTATTAGTGGCCCAGTTTGAAGAAAGATGTAGCTAAGTTTGTGGCGAGATGTGCGGTGTGTCAGTAAGTGAAGGCTGAACATCAGAAGCCAGCAGGTAGGTTGCAACCTTTGCCAATACCGCAGTGGAAATGGGATCATATAACCATGGATTTCGTAGTTGGTCTACCCCAGACAACTAGGAATCATGATTCCATTTGGGTGATAGTGGACAGATTGACTAAGTCTTCCATTTTCTACCAGTAAAGACGACGTATACAGCTGAGAAACTCGCTCGAGTATATGTGGATGAGATAGTACGTTTCCATGGTGTGCCAGCGACGATAGTTTCTGATAGAGGTCCTCAGTTTACGAGTCATTTTTGGGAACAGTTGCACAGAGCGTTGGGAACGCAGTTGAGGTTCAGTACAACTTTTCACTCACAGACAGATGGACAGTCTGAGAGGACTATTCAGATTTTGGAAGATCTCCTTCGAGCGTGTGTTTTGCAGTTTCTAGGCAACTGGGATGTACATCTGAGTTTAATAGAGTTTACCTACAACAACAGCTATCAGCGGAGCATCGACATGGCTCCTTATGAAGCTTTGTATGGAAGGAAGTGCAGATCTCCTTTGTGTTGGTATGAGTCTGGTGAGTATCAGCTTTTGGGTCCTGAGTTAGTACAACAAACAACAGATAAGATCAAAGTGATACAGCAACAGTTGAAAGTGGCGCAGGACAGGCAGAAGTCTTATGCAGACAATCGTTGACGACCTTTGGAATACCAGGTAGGAGACAAAGTATATCTTAAAGTCTCGCCGTGGAAGGGTGTGCTAAGGTTTGGACGGAAGGGTAAGTTAGCTCCCAGGTATATGGGGCCTTACTCAGTCAGAGCACGTGTTGGCAAGGTAACTTATGAGTTAGAGTTGCCTCCAGAGTTGCACAGGTTGCATCCAGTGTTCCATGTCAGTATGCTGAAGAAAAGTCATCCAGATTCAGGTACCGTGATACGGCCAGTTGAGGTTGAGCTTGATGCATTTGTGACCTACGAGGAAGGTCATGTGGCGATCCTTGACAGAAGGATTAAGAAGCTGAAGAGGAAGGACCTGGCTCTTGTAAAAGTTCTTTGGCAGCGTCGTGGCATTGAGGAAGCCACGTGGGAGCTTGAGGAAGAGATGAGGAGGAAGTATCCCTCGCTTTTCTCTTCGGATTTCGGGGACGAAATCCCTTAAAGGGGGTTAGCTTGTAAGGACCCTGACCTTCGTTTAGGGTTTACCCTATTTGTTTTGCTTAACCTTGGTGGTTTGATGCTTTCTAATCACCTTTAGTGGTGATTAGGGTTTTGTTGTGCTTTGTTGAGAGTTCGAGGAGCTACTTGCAAATAACCCAAGTTTAGGGTTTTGGGTGCAAGTTTTCCATCTTGCGAGATGTTTCCCTCTCTTTGCTTCCTCCAGGGTTGAGAGGAAGGCTTGGGCTTGTTGTTTGAGCTTCTTGGGCCTTGGTTGAGCTTGTTTGGGCCTTGGGGTGCCTTATTTGGGCTTGCTTGAGCCTTGTGTCGGCCAAGTGAAGCTTGTGTCGCCCAAGCAGTAGAGTGCGTCGTCCAAGGAGGTTTTGTGTCGCCCGACATGGTGGTGTATCGCCCAGTAGAGCTGCTAGTTGTGTCACCCATGAGGTTTGGTCTTGTTTGGTGGACACTTGGTGCATATCTTGGACAAGTGTCTCTTGGTGTGCTAGAGTGTTGGCTTGAACCCTAGGACAAGTGTCCCTTGGGTGGACGACACATAGCATGTATCTACCTTGTTTTCTTCTCCCTTTCCTTCTATATATGTGGTTCTTTCCCTTGCCTTAGCTTCCTTTGATCTTTTGGTCTCTCCTCCACCTTGAGTGCACGACACCCCTCTCCTTCTTTGCTTGTGTTGGCCGATACACTCTCTTGGAGTTGAAGTGGTGGCCGATACACCCTCTTGGAGAAGCTTTGGTGGACGATATCCCTTGGACCTTGGAGTGCTTCTTCTTCCTTGGAGCTTGGAGCTTAAGGCGGGTTGCATAATTTCTAACCCTAACTCCATTACCTCTTGTTATAATCTTGTTCTTATGCTAGTAGCTTAGCTTAGTTCCTTGCTTTTGTACCTTGGTTTTGTACCTTTGGTGGCCGATCCCCTTAGGGTTTAGGGTTTCCCTTGTGACCTAGTATACCTTGCTTTCTAGGGTTTTAGTATCCTTGTGTTGGAGGTTGATGATGACCCCTGTTGGGCGATACTCTCTCTTGTTGGGGTGTGTTGGACGACATGGGTATCCTTATATAGGATGACATAAGGTGCTCTTGAGTTGGGCGATATCCTTGCCCTTGTGTTGGGCGATAGGTTGAGCTAGTATGAGTGTGGGACGATATGGTGATCATGTTGGGCGATATGGTCCTTGTGATGAGCAACACCTTTGTTCTTGTGATGGGCGATAGATTAAGATGGAAGATGTGTTGGTCGATATGGTGACCATGTTGGGTGATATGGTTCTTCTTGAGTTGAACGACACCCTTGTTCTCTTGATAGACGTTAGACCAAGTGTGGCTTGGTGGTTGGCTTGAGTTGAACGATAGGGCCATGTATGGCATGTGTGTTTGGGTTGGATGATAGGCTAGAGTGAGATGTTGGCCGATATATCTTTGTTGAGCTTGGTGGTTTGTTGGTGTCGGACGTTAGGGCTATGAGTGGGTTGTTTTGATCGATAGGCTATGCATGAGTGGTGGCCGATAGCCATGGTGGCCGATAGCCATGGTGGGCGACAACCTTGAGTGGTGACGACCGATAGGGTTGAGTTGTGTCGGGCGTTGCATCCTTGGCTTGGTGTGTGTCGGCCGATAGGCCTTGATAGGTTTTAGTGAGGGATAGGTGATCCTATAGTGACGGTCTCATGCGTTATGGAAGTAAATGTTTATGCACAAACCATGATGATGCCTTGCAACAACAATAATGTAATGATAGTTTGCACAATGAAGATGATAGTATTAGATGATGATGATGATGAGGAAGGTAGTGGTAATGACATACATGTAGTGATCCTTATAATTATTTTGTTAATGATAATAAGAATGGCGGTAGTTACACTAGTAGCTTGCATAATGATAATAATGATGATAGCGGATGGTGACATAATAATAGTGGTAACAATAGTGCTTGTTCTGTATGTTCAACATGACTTCTTATATAAAATGAACACTTTGATTACTTGTATAATCTTGAGAAAAATGATAAACATGGATGTAGTTTGTTAATGATGTGCTTTATACCCTTGACCATCAAGTAGTGTAATAATGATAAGTATAGTATCTTGAACATCGTCTTGTTATAGCAAGTATGGCCCTTATGTTGAAACTATGATTATTGTGTATCATAACCATGCAGGTGGTGCTTAGCCATGAAAAGGCTATGAGACATATGTGATGAGTAACATCACTTTGATAATTATTCTATAAGGTTGTATAAATGATGTGTTTGTCCCATGATGATTGATATGAGCTTTGAAGAGGCAGTGACAGTATATGATGAGGGATTGAGATCCCATGATATGTGATGTTGGATCCTTGAGATGGATCAGGTTGATGTAATCACAATCATAATATAATGTTATTTACTTTCTGTTATATCTTGCATGTTATACAACTTGGTTGAATCTTGCAATCCATCTAAAATATACTAATTAATTATAGTAGAATTATATCATGTAGTTTTCTCTGGCCATAGATCCATCATCGTCAGGACGTGGTGATGGTGAAATGGGTTCTCCTACGGGTTAACCTGGAAGCACATATTGTTGAATATGTGTAGGTTGCTCCTAGCCTGAAAATGAGGAGGTAAGAGTGTAACTTCAGTTGCAGACTCAGATACGTATAAAGAGCATGGTGAACAGGCCCATGGCTCAGGATATGTGACATGAAGAGCATGAATGCATTCATGGCTCAGAGCACGGTGAACAGGCCCGTGGCTCAGTTTTACTAGCGCCAAGACCTGTACCAAGGCGGGCTAGAGTGAGGGTAGCCTATGGAGCTGACCCTATGGCTTAGACCACTCCAGCATGTGACTACGGTCCTGCTTGTGTTGTACTCGTATACTGACCATGAGGTGGGAGGTCGTGGAGTCCGGCTCTTCCATTGACCTTGTATGGCACCGACTTGGGTTTCGTAACCGAAGGTTGGATTTGAACGGTACGGTTCAAATCCTCAGGGCATAATAATATGTAATATAGCCGTTTAGTATTTACTGCTTAAGACAAACACGAAACATTGGTTGAGGCCTTGTTTGTGTAGCTAATTCTATTATATCTGCAGTTACTTCTATATACATCAGGTATGTGGTGATATGTTATATCTTGATAATCAGGTTACGTGGCAATATATCTTATTCTGATAATCATGTTACACTGTGATATATGTTATCTTGTTAATCATGTTCCATTGAAAGATATTTGGTTATATGCTTTTGTATAGCTGGTAAGCTTGTCGGTAAGAATAGCCTTGCTTTATATAGACTGCTCTTGTTATACTAGTTATCAATTACCTTCTGATTTAAAGTTTATCTTGCCGAGGTTCTGTAGTTGTGGCGGGGAGTTATGTTTCCCGTGGGGATAATTGTTCAATTGTCTCACCCCACTGGTTTACACCCTTTTTAGTTAGTCGAGGTAGACGTGGTCGTGGTCATGGTGTTGCGGACGAGCAGCTTGACGAGCAGTAGAAGGCAAGCGATGGATATGATGCTGTTTTGGATGTTTTGTAGTAGAGTCTAGAGTCATCCCTGTACTCTCAGGTCCTTGGCAGTGTTTTGACGCTGTTTCACGAAGAACGATCGATGATGTTTTGTATATCCTGCTGTTGGCCGGATGCGAGCCTTTATGTATATGAAAAGTGGTGAACTCATGTGATGGATGAATAGTTGTTCCTGAGCTGTGGACACATATCAGATCTCGTGTATGTATATATATGACATGTTTTTGTGCATGATGAGGACTGGACTGTAATAGTTTCACAGTTTATCAATTTTCCGCAATCAGTTTTAATTAACCCGTATTTTTGATAATATGTGGTTATGGTGATTTCCGCACGTTTTCGCGTAACACCTCGTTATCAATATGATAATGGGATGTATTGCCACAAGTTTTGGTATCAGAGCTTTAGGTTCGCTGAGTCTACAGGGATTTAGGACTAGATTGAGTCTGTTCTTATGAGTTTTCCAGGTTTTCTTACAATATCTTCTGCCCTCAGTGGAAGAAAAGCTAAGATGTCTGGAAACCATGAAGAACATGCTCCTGAGCTTAGTGATGCTGCATCGGTTGATGGAGCAGATGGACAGGCACATGAAGATCGGGTGCGTGAGGTTCCCCAATTTAACCCAGCCATACTTGAACATCCTGCTTACCAACAGCTTATGGGGCAGTTAATGGCTACGATGAATCTCATGGTTGAGCGATTACCAGTGCCTCCTCTGTGAGCACAGGTTCCCCATGGAGAAGCATTGGGTATTGGGAAGACCTTCGAGCGGCTTCGCCGAGTTGGAGCTTCGGATTATGCTGGAACAGCTGATCCAGCGGATGCAGATTTGTGGCTGACAAGTCTCGAGAAGGCTTTCCGGATCCTTGACATCCCCGAAGCAGACAAGGTAAAGCATGATGTCTACCTTTTGAAAGGTAGTGCTGGTCACTGGTGGACCATTGAAGAAGAGAAGCGGCCTGGTGAGGTGATCTGTTGGGAAGTGTTCCGACGCGAGTTCGTCACCAGATACTTTCTGAAGACGTATCTGGATGAGAAGGCGAGTCAGTTCGAGAACCTGAGACAAGGAACGATGAACATCACCGAGTACGAAGCCAAGTTTATGGATCTGTTGAGGTTCTGTCCTCGCATGGCGGCAACATATGAGGAACAGATCAGACGTTTCGAGAAGGGTTTGAGTGCGGAGTTGAAAACCCCGGTGTCTGCGTTGGAGAACCGAGAACGGTTTGCTACGTTCATGGAATCTGTTCGACGGATCGAGAGGACAGTAAGGGAGAAAAGAGAGTCTATGTCTCTTAAAAGACCTGCTCAGTTTCAAGGACGAAGGTTTGGTGGCTTTAAGAAGCCTAGGTTTTCAGCATCGTCAACGATGAGAAGTCCTGGTGTACCATCTCAGTGGTCTCCGAGTAAGGGGAAAGGTTATGTTTCTTCGCCATCTAAGGTGCACAGTTCAGCTTCTGTGGCAGTGACAGGGCCAGTTAGGCCACGGTCTGAGGACAAGTCATGTCATCTTTGTGGACAGGTCGGGCATTGGAAGTTCAATTGCCGGAATAGAGACGTTGAAGTGATGCAGCAGCCGAGGTAGAGTTTTCAGAGGTCAGAGAGGCCACAGCCCAGTGGTAGCAGAGGACGAGGACGCGGTCAGGCGTCTCAAGCGGGATCCTCTGGTCAAGGAAGCAGAGGTCGTGGACAACAAGCAACGACTCGATTCTATGCCATGAGTCAGCCGAAGGCAATAGTCAACCCGCAAGTGGTGACAGGTCAGATAGAGTTATTTCATTCTGATATGTCTTCTTCTTGCTTTATATCTGTTCTGGTTGACCCGGGTGCTACACACTCTTTTATCGCCTTTAGTATGCTTGAAAACTGTCGTTTACCTGTTAGCTGTAAGAAGGATAGTTTGTTGTTAGAAACCCCTCTTGATGGTTCCTCTTTGCTTCGAGAAGAGTGTCCATCTTGTGTCTTGTCTTTCTCCGGACACCGCATTCAAGTGGATCTTATACCACTTGATATGCATGGTTTCGATGTTATCCTTGGGATATATACCTTAGAGAAGTATAAGGTTGTTTTGGACTGTGGTTCCAAGCAGGCAGTGTTTGATGTTGCTGGAGAGAAGTGGATCTTCCAGGGAGATAGGAAGATTTTTCCGACATGTTTGGTGTCAGCTATGGTGGCAGATAAGTTGTTACGACAAGGATGTGAGGCGTTCTTAGCTCACGTGGTAGATACCGTTGTGGTTACCAAGGCAAAAGGTCCTAGTCTTGAGGAGGTGTCAGTGGTTCAAGAGTTTGCAGACGTGTTTCCTGAGGAGTTTCCTGGTGTTCCTCCACCCCGAGAGATTGATTTCGAGATCAATCTGGTTCCAGGAACTCAGCCAGTTGCACAGTCAGCATACAGGATGGCTCCAGCAGAGATGGCAGAGTTGAAGAAGCAGTTGCAAGAGTTGTTGGAGAAAGGTTTTATCCGACCGAGTACGTCGCCGTGGGGTGCTCCCGTGTTGTTTGTTAAGAAGAAGGATGGTTCGATGCGGTTGTGTATAGATTACCGGCAATTGAATAAGGTCACGATCAAGAATAAGTACCTGTTGCCGAGGATAGATGATCTGTTCGATCAGTTGCGTGGTGATACAGTATTTTCGAAGATCGATCTACGGTCTGGTTATCATCAGTTGAGGATTAAGGCAGATGACATACCAAAGGCAGCCTTCAGGACGAGGTATGGTCATTTTGAGTTCGTGGTTATGCCGTTTGGGTTAACCAATGCACCTGCTGCTTTTATGGATCTGATGAACAGAGTGTTCCGTCCGTTCTTAGATCAGTTTGTTGTAGTCTTTATAGATGACATCTTGATATATAGTCGGGACAGGCTAGAGCATGAGCAACATCTTCATCGAGCATTGACTCTTCTTCGTCAACATCAGTTGTATGCCAAGTTCAGTAAGTGTGAGTTCTGGTTGGAAGAAGTGACTTTCTTGGGTCATGTGATATCTGCTGAAGGAGTCAAAGTAGATCCGAAGAAGGTGGAATCCGTTGCGGACTGGGAACAACCGAAGACGTCGACAATTACACATGTGAGGTAAATGTGAGGCAAATGACATGTATAAGTCATACGCAAGTGGAAGCGCAAAGACAATTACACATGTGAGGCAACATAGCTTCATTACATATTTTATTATTAAGTCTTGGGTAGTTGGGATGTATCACACACACTACTAGCCAGTGACTACAAGGTCCCCTATCCCATTGTAGAAGGTCTTAGGATTATTTGATTCCATAAGACCTCTTCACGTCTCTGTAGGAGAGAGAATGTATATGTAGTGACCCCACTTTTGATTATGCCCCAATTAAGGTGGACAATGAAGTTGAGAGCTAATACCTATATATTTCGAGATCCCGATTTAACAAATAAGAAATAATAATCAACAATTTCCATTAAAGTGGTTATTCATAAATAAGCATGTACCTCATTCATGTAGAATCCATGCAATATTATTCAAGTACTTAAAGTGTAATTTATGAAATCCAATCATCAAATTTATATTCAAGCACACAAATGTATATCCAAGCAAGCATAGTGATCTAAAATTACATACATCCCTAGAGTGTCACTATACATTCATAAGATACTAATTAAACCTAACTTAGGTCCTAAACTAGGGTTCAGGGTCATTTTGTGTTTGGATTAGGAATAAGGGTATGGGACCCTAATCGTATCATATCATAACTTGTAAGGGTTAGAAATCCTAATTATAGACATTAGGTGTAACCTCAATTATTAGACTGTACATATAATGTCATTATGAACATATAGATGTGATTATGTGGATTAAGTTCATAGCATGTTAAAACTATTGGTTTTAAAACCCTAATTCCATATATCTATGATTATTAACTTTAGAAATCCGAAATATATATATATATATATATATCATTATCTTGGGATATCATTATGTTCAAGAATATTGGGTATTATCACAAGATAAACATATTCTATCAACTCATCATGTTATTCCTTAAAACTAGGGTTTTCATATCATATTTATACTAGATCCATGTATCATCTATAATTTTTGAAGTACAATCAGATATAGGTATAAAAATCATTTTATTAATATTCTACATATTATTATGATAAGTTTCATATATGATATCACTACCATAAGATCTGCCCATCATTAACTATTATTTAAACAAGGTAATCATTTAAAGACCAATGAAAGAGTGCCATGTAAGCAACTGATTATATTATTTGTACTTGCCACGTTGGCAGGTATGGCCAATGGATCAGACCCACATCCGCTCAAACTTATATACGGGATGGCTTGAGGACCAGTGGAAATGACTCTACTACCCTGGCGATGTGACCTAGATTACCACGCACACTGGGGGCAGTTTGGTCTAAAGGCCTCAACCTTCTTCCTCCTTACGACGTCCGCTCTAGTCAGCCATGTGTGAGTCAATCATGTAGTTTAATCCACTACTCTTGATCTATGAAAGCCCAGAGAAGATAGGTGAATCTCCTCCTTGTCTCTCATACCTGGACAACCCTTGGATATGATTGGCGGTAGATGAAGTGGAGTGAACTAGGTCTTTGATTAGTGTGTATTGTGGCAGGGTATCTAACACGAAGAACAAAGGTTGGAGACCTTACCTAGGAACCTCCGTTGTATGATTGAAGGTAAGGTGGAGAATCTCAATAGAATTCTGATATCTTCTTCCTGTGCTCTTGGATCCAATGAGGAACTCTACAAAATCTTTCCTTGTTGTGAATATGAAGAGAGTAGAGATCAATGTTCTTGAGGTACTCCAAGGAGTCTGATTCTATGGAGGAGACTTGGGTAATCTCTCCCTCTAGGACGGAGGTCCTCAATGCCTTATAGAATCACAGGAAGCACGTGAGAGGGTTGAAAGTGAGGAACCCTAAGAAATGATGTAACTATGGATTAGCCTTATTAGTATCCATGGAGATAATGACGATTGTATCCAGGCCAGTATAACTAAACTTACTGAAGGCAAAGGTAAGTGTCTTGAGGGTGGAGTCTACCTATGGAAGGAGCGTGAGGGGGAACGAGACCAGCTGGGTTTCTAGTTTCCACAAGAGGTGGAGGCTCCGGGTGAAGGAGATGACTCGCAGATCCTCTAGATTTATAAGATAATACTTTTCTTTTATATAACTCCCATTTCTTAAATTAATTTTATAATCCACACCACCCATCTGTTTACTCCCAATTTTTGGAATTATCTTCCCATTATTATTATCTATCATGGCAAAGAAGATAAATTATTAAATAATCTATTAATTATTTGAATCTTATCTTACAAGTATAATCCATACAATTATTTAATAAATTACCTAGGCCACATGATATCTTAGAATATTTTGTAAGTTCCTTTATTATCCGTCCACTAAAGTTATCACCAGTTATTATTATGACCAGAAGGCATTGAATTACCTCTTTTTCCTCCCAGTGACCTATATGTAAACCTTAATTAGTCTAGTTGGGCTTGATTTGGATTCCAGGGCCCATGACCCATATATTGACCTCTCAAAGAGTCCATAAGTCTTATTGTCTTCTTAACTATGAAATCAGATCTTGAGTGTCTAGGATCTCATTAGAGTTTCATATCGGCATATTAGCTCAATATTACTTTATTCATTTAAATTGGAGACTCATTCTAAGTCCAGGGCTTAAATTCATCATCCCAATTCAATCAAAGTCACACTATTAATCTCATAATTATAATATTACTCTAATTGTCTCAAAGCAATATCGTTGCATTATTAGTGAATTCATAATCTTAGAATCCATATTTACTAAATTGGTGGATCTTATAGTAAAGTAATGGATCATAATCCAAACCTTCACAAAACATTAGGTCATCTTGAGTACTCATATCATGACACCAATCTCCACGGACAATAATGTCTAAAATATCATAATATCGTAATTTTTTTATCAATCATATTAGCAAGACTACCATAAACACTAGGGATACAAACTTGACCACACTCATATAAATGAGTGATTTTAGGGTAGCAAGAGGGTCGTACCCCATATATATTATCAAGAACCCACATATACTCAACAATATATAACTTCTTATCTCAAACCATAGGTTGCTATAAGGACAACCATTTTGATTCTTCCACTTCTAAACACAAGGACAGATTGTATGGTCATAAGGCACTACATGAATTAGGATTTAACTTCATAAAGTAGGCCAATTACTCATGTTTCATGAAGTGATAATGGTATAACTAAAATATATCATTGTGATATGATACCATTCAAGCATTAGGAGTATTATAACTCTAGTTTATGTCTAAAAGGGTACATGCATTAATAAAAGCACCATTTATGAAATTACAAAGGTCATACAATCATAGGGGTTCAAATCCATGATGAAACTAGTAACTATACTTACAATATCAAGGAACCATCATGCAAAATTTCATCTAAATATACCATTGAATGTGAAAAATATGGTAAAAATAGTAGATGCCTAAAAAAGACATTTTAGGGCAAGGTGCACATAAAAGCTGAATATTTCATAGATATAATATCAAGAAGAATCATCTTTTATTTATTCAAACGACATTCAATACAAATAGGGTTGAGAACCCAAAGATTCTCATATTATAGCCCAAAACCCCATAAAAATCGCATGTATAGCCTTTATGTAAAGATAAGAAGTTCCACCATGGAAATCCAAGAACATGATTAGGAGGGTAGAAGAGATAATATATGAAAATGAAAATGTATGTAATAACTTACATGGATTTATGTTAAATAAGGTTGGAAATATGATTGAAGGCTTTGATCTTTCAAAACCAAACTAAATAACAAACACACATCAACATGAATGATATATGCCCTTAGGATCACACTTCTATCACTCTAATGGCATTCCATAAGCTCAAATCAATTAAAACAAGCCATTGGAATAAAGTGGTCCCATATTTATAAGGATAAGGAGTAGAAAATTATAAATTGGCCCTAAATCGAGTCGATCAGTCTCCCTAATCGACCAACAAGGACAAAATGCAGTCCATTCTATGTGGATCAGTCATTAGACTCACCCTGACATGCATCATGAAAGGTGCAAACATGCATAGGGAAAAGCATGGTGTTGGTGCTATCTCTTTATTTTCCCAAATTGGTTGCCAAATGTATAAAAAATCATGACAAGTTTCAGTTAAAGAGATAAAAACATAAATCAAGATATGTGAGAAAAATTGCAAAACTATGGATGTAACCATAGTTATCAAAAAATCTAGAAGGCACTAAAGGTTGCATTGGAGTGAGAGAAATCAATACAAACATATCAAGTATATCAGTAACATATCTAGGGATGTTGGGATACACAATGCATTGATCTACAAATCCAACAAACCATAAGACTTATGATTAGTCCATGATCATTTATCAAGATATGATTCCACAATCACTATGATTTATAATTACCAAATGAATTCATCAAAAATGATTATGATATCTCTCATTACTATTGTACAAATCATTTAATAAATTCCCACAATTTGAAGTTTTTTGACCAAAAGAAACATCTAATGACTGGATGTTCTGCCACATGCTACTTTTCTTGAACATTGTCATAAGGACCCAACCTAAGACACTTTCATACATGAATGCAAATCACCCAGACAAGATAATTAGATTTCACCATTAACACCTAAAACCCTCAAAGTGCATCCCACACATGCACCAAACTCGATCTCTTTATCAATTTTGAATTTGTTTCCCACCTCATCCTGAAGGATACATCACTAAGACCAAATTCAAGTGGGGGCACACCAAGTAATTATTCCACTTTGGAAGATCATACCTACCATGAAATGATCAATGATTCACCCTTAAAATTCTCTCGAAAGACCCAGGTTCATGGACCAAGCACGCTCCCCATTTTCCCCTTTTGAAATGGTCAACATATGGCCACTAAATGCTCCCATAAGACCTAGAAAGCAAGGTGTGAATCAAATGCATACCAGACAATCCTGAGGTGCATGCCCAGCCTGAACCCAACCCTTTCTTTTACTTAAAATAGGTTATGATTGAACTCTAACCTGAGCAACCCCATCCCTTATAAAAATAGTTGGTGGCCATCATTTACATATTCTGGGATTTGTGGGTATAGACTGACACTTACTGAGAGATGCTAAAAACTTCCAAATTTGACAAGAAACCATCCCTAAGCCTTAAGCACTCTAAAACCCCATCTTTAATCCTAGAATCTCAAGAGAAGTCTTTGAGGTTAACGGTATGGCGATCCACCCATCATTTTTGTGGCAAATAAAGGAAAACAAGCCTCATTCATCTCCTACATTGTCCAAGCAAGGTATATTGGGTTTAGCCACAATGTATATTAAGTTATAACTCTCTCTTTTTTATCCCATACTTGGTATCGGTGATCTTATGTATATTAATGATATTATAACTCATTTTCGTATGAAACTAACATACATTCATGCTTTCCATCATGTTTTGTATGTTTAGCTTCATCAAGAAAGAACTCACTTTCACCTAACCAGGATCGACAATACTAAGTTTGGGTTTCATGGGGGTGCCTAACACCTTCCCAAAGTATAACTTAGAAGCTTACTTTAATATTTTGTTAACTCATATGCTTTATACACCGGCTTTCTAAAGGAACTTTATGGTTTTCCTTGTTTTAGTTATTGATGTACAAGTAAATCTTTTTTTTTAACTACCACTTTCCAATTTTAGAATCCACCCAAAACCATAGTGGTGACTCCATTAGGGATAATTAACACCAATGTTTTTTATGATACATATGAGGTTGATATTTTTCTTTTTTAAGCTCCCAAGGCACCCCATCTTGTCATTATTTTCTAGTGATTTCAGTCACCTACTTAACACCATTTACCAATGTCTAAAATCTTGGAAAAGAGGATGTGTCCTATTTTTTGTGAACTTCTATTTTTTCATGGATTAGTCGAACATTGACTCACTTTACTTCTTTTTTGGTTCTTAGAGGCGTTTTAGTGTTATGGCCCCTCTAAATGACATGTACGACATTATGATGCGGGAGGAATATACATATCCATGATAAAAAAAAGGTTACTTGGTGATTGTGAGATCCACTACCAATGATTATTGGTTGTCTATATATTCAAGTGGGTGCTCAACAATCATGCACCCTCCCTTTATAATTTTTAGGATATTAGGACAAGGGATAACTAAATGAGATGATCAAATACATTAGTAAGAGGTGGAACGTCTGTCAAACTTGCTTACCTAAATGCAATGGTGGTTAGATTTGTTTCCATTGGATCTTAAATGAGATATGTCCTTGCTTCATGTCATCCTTATTTAGCCTTCAAATAATTTCTTGGTGATTGTATGATTCTCATCTTCTCTTTGTATTTCTTATTTTTGCTTCTTTTCCTCATTGATTTAGAAAAAGAAAGATGAGAAATAGAAATAGACACGAGGCATTCATCTGGGATGCCTTCCTTATCATTTAATTCTTGTGACTATATGATTTTGAATATGATTTTCTTTATTAAATATATGAGACATCTTATAATGTTCCTCAATAGAATATGAACTTAATTGCCTTATAGGTTAGTTAAACATGAATTATATTGCTCGACTGAATGATGTTTTATCTCCTTTCTAGTTCATTCTCTTGCAAATTTTATGCACCCTTACTTTGTCATAAGTTGCACAAAATGTCATTCTTGGTATTAAAGGTCAACACTTAGCACTTCACATCCTTGTACTCCTACAATGTTAAGTAGGGAAAATAGAACTCATGCCAACCAATTCAAATAGACCATGACATCAATATTGGTAGAGATCCCATGTAAGGGGGATCATATTTACCTTCAAATGCACACACTTCCTTGTACCAAGATCGGTTTTGGTCACCATGATTAGGATGCATGTTAAGGACAATACCCTAACATGGGGAACTCAACGACCTACGTAGGGTGAGGAGAATAATACCCCTAGCAAGGATAAGAATTCCCACTTTCACCCATTGTAGGTACAAGTGTAAGACGTTTACGATATATCTGTTATAACTCATGAGTGCTAAATTGGTGGGATTTTTTTTACTACACAAACAAACATCAAACTCACCCTTTCTTCTCAAAACCTAAGTTAAGCATTGAAATGATGCCAATTTTTTTATCTTTGTTAAACAATCTTTTAACAACCCAAGATAACATCTAAAGGTTGTCAAATTATTTACTTCTAGGTTGACCCAATTTTACAAAACCCAAGATAGCAATGAAAATTTTGTCAAAACTTTGACAGGTTGGTTAACATTCTTTTACAAAACCAAACATACAATCTAAATGTTGTCAAACTTACTAAACATGTTATCAAATTTCAAATAACATTGAAATGCTACCAAAAATTTGACCCTTTAGTGACAATATTTCTCCAAACTTAAACTGGTTCAAAATTCAAAATATCTCAACTTTTTGGTAGCACTAATCTAAAACCCAAAGTATAACAAGCCTACATAAGGTTTTAATATTGGTATACCCAACTTTTCATAAAGAAAATGACACCAAATTGACCCCTCTTTTGCAACTCTCATAGCCCTAAGCCAGGTTGAAACTGTGAAATATTTCAAATCCTTGGGATGGACTCTTATAATCATCATTATCATTGTGGATCACAAACCTCTACGAAAATTGGTGTTGTATCAATATAATTTATAATAAAACCTAGAATAGTATTTGTATACAAGCTATAATATGATACAATACTTGACTCTCTCTAGACAATAGGATTTGAAACATAACTTAAATATTATCATGTCAAAAAGATTTTCCCTTCCTCTTTTTAAATTTCGTGTTGAGGTAGATTCTTTCACTACAACAAAAATACCCATTAGTGGCATTTATTTTAGCGGATTTTGTAAAAAAAGCCATTATATAATTATCTTTTCTAGCATTTTTTTAAAATACCCCAAAACAGCCTATTGTAAGTGTTTTAAAAGGATGGAAGTTACAGAGGCAATTATGAATTATAATAGTGGCATTTTGTAGTTGCCAAGAAATTTGATTCATTTTCTATGCACATTCACTCTCTTTTTTTCCTTTCTAATCATGGTTATTGTTTCTATTTTGGCTTTTAATTTTTCCAGCTTACAACTGGCAACTTGATACTCCTGCACAATTTTATCTCAACATCATATAAAATTTCACCAACATGATGGATGTCTTTTCATTTCCCTGCCATTCACTTTTCAATCCCCCACCATTCAGTCTACTGTACATCCCTTCTTGTGTCGGCCCTAAAAAGTTGTGCTCTTATGATCCCCAAATTGTCTCTCTCATCGTCATCCTTTGAGCCCTTATTTCCTCATTTCCATGGGATCGTCATCTTAGGCGTCGCCCCCAACACAATGCCTCCGTTCGTCCATCTATTCCACAAACGGAAATGGTAAATCAAACTCATCATCTTTATTCTGCCTCAGTTTCTCCCGTAATGTCATGATGCCGGTGTTTCTATATACTGACCTGCCCAATCAGATGACCACTGGATGAGCCAGAATCCTTCTCACCCTTCATCTCAATCGGCCTAGATCTCCTGAGGATGGCACGTGATAGGGACGACAACCTCTTGCTTCGGCTCCCGCTCTTGCCCTTGAGAATCCTGGAGAAGGGTAGCACCAGCAGCTTCTCTGCCTGCCCAGGGCTCCACACGACAAGGGACATCTTTGAAGTAGATATATTGTCTTTAGGTCTTCCTCAGTGTTGGTAGTAAGAATGAAAATAAAGATGAGATGGGATAACATGGTCGAGTAGAGGGGATGAATGCACTGGAGTAGGTCGCTACTACAGGTTGTTGCTGCAAGGACAAAGTGCGAGCCTGGGGGAGGTGAGAAGTCAGATTGGACATTGTTGATCAAAACCTTTATAAGCATATAAAATCTTGTTTATATGGTAACAATAACTATCATGAGAGAGAATGCCATAAGAAAACCTGACACCATTTTTTGAGTATGATAGGGGTTGTATACATATGTCAACCACACCATTCAATTAAATTAATTTGAAGATCTAATATATATCCACATTGAATCTAGGAATCCTGGTTGAAAATTATATTAATGTTTCCTTTTTTTTAATAAAACCAGGCATACCTTCCCTTAATCACGCAATCCTAAAAGAGTGTAACATTGTATAGTAGTGTTTGAGTTATTTTCATCACTGGAAGATGCAAAGAAGGTGATAAGTCTTGGTTGATGTGTGCAAACAATGGGGAACTTTTTAGCTATTTATGAGCATCATTTTCTATTTTATATGTCCAAGTGCTTAAACATGCAAAGCAAGAGCTTCTTGGTAATCTTCTTATATATGATCTTTGTTGTGAAAGGGGTTCTTGCATCGTACATAATGGGTTTTTATACCCTATTTGGATGTAGCTTCTTTATCTTTCATTAATGGTGTCCCTTTTGGCTAATATAAGTCAAGTCAATTCCTCCAATCTTTTTAGTCAAGTTATAGTTCATAATAGCTTCACCGTGCTATTATTCTTGAGATAGTATGATTGATGTTGGCATTGAGTCTAAACTCTATCTAATTATGGCTTCCATCCTCAATGTTACACTATATCTTTCAAAAAAAGATATGAAAGTCTTTATATTTCATTATTCACGTCAAAATTGGCAGCCTAGATTCAAGGTAAGACACGGAGGGAAATAAGAGTCAGTTGGAGGGAGGTGTCAGTGTAATAGATTAATATGGTGGTTTTTCTATATCAATTATTGTTCGACATCTGAGCTTCTACATGTCTAAACTAGCTATAGTAGTCGGTGAAATAGTTATTTGCTACCCTATATCATCCTGCTTTTTTCATGTATTAGGTTTGTTTCTCTACTACCTTAAAATTCCATAATAAAATCCTTTTTCTACCATGATTTTTTTTTACTTTGTTGTTTTCAAAACATATTATCCATTCAATCTCATTTAGCTGCAACATTAATAGAAGACAAGGAAGTTTGATTGCACTTGTGATATTGACTACTCTCTCCATTTGGTCATGTTGTAAATAGCATTGGCCATTCAGAACACATATGATTTTAGATATGATTAAATTTTCAAAGATATGCACATGCTAGTGACTTCAATCCTCAATCCCTTATATTGTAGAATATTCCAAGAACTTTTGTTAGAAATAACCTTCAATTTTTCTTTGGAACAGTAAATCTTGTGGATCCTAGAGGATCTCCATTGGAAGTCATCTTGGGAGAAATTATAACAAGAAGTTTTGTAGGTGTATACACATGGTTCAAGTGAAAAGAAGGGTATGATAGTGGGATTTACTTACTTTATAATGGGGATGATATTAGTAAGGAATTTCTACTCTTTTCTTTAATTATCAATCTTTTATGATCATTTTTTGTTGCTTAGCTAACAACATTCTACTGTGATCACTGATTACATCTCCATCACATGTTCTATAGTTCTTATTCTATGATGTGTTTGTGTTTAGATTAAGTTCATGTGTTGAGCCCGTTGTCCATGTCTTCTCATAAAATGGTTTAGGTGCTCCTAGAGTGCTTTTCAAATAGATGAAGGACATTACAATTCTCTTTATGGCCTTTGGGTTGTTTATATACCAAGGTA
The DNA here is from genome assembly GCA_963693085.1 of Alisma plantago-aquatica. Classification (NCBI taxonomy): domain Eukaryota; kingdom Viridiplantae; phylum Streptophyta; class Magnoliopsida; order Alismatales; family Alismataceae; genus Alisma; species Alisma plantago-aquatica. The sequence goes on along the minus strand of OY856409.1, from coordinate 378,694,061 downwards.
TAATTTGTTTTTTATTTTCTTATTTTTTATGGAGGTCCGACGTTGTTCCTATCATATATTTTCTAGTTTGGTTTTGATGGAATTCCTAGTCATATTATTACATTTCTATTGTTCATGCAGTTCACCTACAAAGTTTCTTCTTTTCCTACAGACCTATCTAAGCATGAGGACCTTAAAAAATGTTGCAGGCCCTCAGACCACCTATGTTATTCCCTTAGAATACGTGCCTCTTCTAGGTACAAAGAGACTCTTTTGTGACCAATGTGACAATATAGGTACGTGTTGTTCAGTCTCCTATCTTGCCATTGAGAAAGTAAAACAAGGATTAGGAGCAATGATAACTAAAACTCACTTACACCAATCTACATAATATATTCCTACCCAAAGTGCCAATTTCTAGAGAGTTGAATCCCAATCAGGCATAAGCTATCTCCATGTATCTTAAAACTTGTTCATGTTTATTAATTCATTATCTTGTCCTTGAATAGCCCTTAATTATGATTGGTCTATCATAAATTCTCCCCACCCTTGATGATAATGGATTTACAGATTTCAAGGAGTTGGTTTGCTCCTCCCACTTCAGGTACACTCCATTCTCCTTCTTTGATAATTGCTTTAATGGTTTTTGTTTCGTCAAAGTCTAATCTTAGTTGCATCTTGCAGCCAACTAATTCTTCTAGGAACGTACCTTGGATCCATGGGTCATGTCATTGAGATATAGAAGCCCCTGAGCCAATGTTATACGTGACCAGGTGTCATACAAGTCCCTACTCTTGAGTAGGGTTCGGTGTAGTAGATCTCTATGTTAGAGGTAATATTCTTAAGATCTGTATGGCATTTTTTTTATGTCTACTCAAGACATTTTGATGTTTATATTAATAATATGCCCATAATTTAATTTCTGGATATACATATAGTGGTGATGCAATCAATGCAATGATATTGTTTGTGTGATTCTTATTTATATCTGGAAACGATACAAAGCCAGATGGCTATACATATTCCGTGATACTTTTCCAACAATGCACTATTGAAAGATGTCACATGCCCAAAATGAGAAATCAAGATAAGACTACTAGTTGTAAATTTTAATCATTGGATACTACTGCTTTGCACCTAATTTACAGTTGGGTATTAACATGGGACAACTTGGGACAACTACGACTACAAAGACCATCAGCATGTCTGATAGCTTAGAAGGTTCAAAATTACTTCATTTTCGGCTCAAGTACCTCCCATCCTCCTATTGTTTTCTAACCTTTAGATTTGTGCTACAGATAATCATACATGAACTGACTGCAAAGCTCCAAACAACAACTCCATGATTAGAGCCAACAACTGTTGGTTATCCCCTATTAAGGTGTTATGAAGCTAAGTTTTGATGTTGGCCTTAATAGAGAGTCTGTTGCATTAGATGTTGTTCTTAAATTCTTCAAAGGTAAAATCATTGTTCAACTTTTTTCAATCCTGAATGCAATGCATGTGTAGACATCCAACTTGTTCAGCTTCTTCAACCTTTAGTTAGAAATATGCTTTGAATAGTTATATCATGCAGATGACAAGACCTTGATAATACAAAATGAACTTCTGGCAGTCCTCTACCCTTTCCTAGAGTGGAGGAAGCATCTAAGTTGATTTTGATAATGCCTGATTTAGGTGTGTTCCAGCTTATTATCTCTGTTCTGTCAGTTGTTCCCATTGTAGATATGCTCCTCTTGTTGCATAAAATATGTTCCTAGCTGATTTTGGTATATATTGTTTCCATGGCTATACTATTAGGTAGTTTTAGTTGAATATATGTTTGTATATGTGGGTAAAAATTTCAATGGCCAAGACAATGGTGGCACCATGAACTTACTAATTGATTAAGTCATCAATACTTCAAGATTCTACATCTGTAGACGCAAGACAAGGGTTTGGAACGCTTATTTGTGTGGTTGTTCAATGTTTCATTTTGTTGTTCTTGTACATCTGTTACCATTACAAGGAGAGTCTTTAATTTTTGCTTTGAACTCTAAGTAACATCATGAAGGTATCAATTGGATTTCTCACTGAAGGAGATTCAAGCTTCATGGAATATTAAGTAACAAATTGTATGTTCTTTGCTCGTGGTGAAATATTGTGTGCTTCCACCCCTTGGCATATGTCACTGTACACCTGTGTGGTTTTTGCTAGGTTAATCACAATGTCTCCTAACAAGATGCCCTCTTTGTGCAGACTAATTCTCAAATCTTTTATCCAGCCTCATGGTGCCACTTTGGAGTGCCAACAAAACAATACAATAAAATGGCATTCTTCTCAACTTTAGTCGGTAATGTGTGGACAAGGAAAGTCCATGAAGCATATATATGAACCCATGTTGATTTGATTTCATGTATCTTGACTTTCAGCTAATCATATGTCATGGTTACATACATGTGAGAGTGTTGCTTGACAATACATAAGAAAGCATCCTAATGGTCATCCTGCCTCCATTTGATGCTCAAGAGGTGTCTTCACACTAACAATACCATATTTTCTAGTCTCGCCAATATTATATTTCCTACTTTGAAGGTACTTTATCAATGTTGATATAGTTTTTTTCATCATTTAAAGGAGCTCAAAAGTCAGCATGCAGAAAAGTAGACAATTATATCAGGGAAGAGACAAATCCAATGATGTAGACGTTATTGTACTGAATATAAAAATATTGTATGAAATATATTTTTGGGGTTATATTTGAATATAAGAGGCAAGGGAATATGCCCTCCCCATGTAATTTTCATTTGATTATAAATTAAAAATATTCTTACTTTTGGAAAAGTGAGTTCAACTACAATTGGCATTCATTTAGAAATCCTTATAATGAACTAAAAATTGAATGACTAAAAGACATGAAAATGTCATCATATACAACTAGCATCTCATTAGTGGCACTTTTTATACACCATTATACTCAATAAGAATAGTTACATAAAACATCCTAATACATAACAGTGGCCTTTGTATAAAAGCCAATTGATGTAATAGTGGCATTTTTATAAAAGCCACATGATATTTTAGTGGCATTTATTGAAAGCCATTAAAGGCAAGCATTTAGTGGTATTTACAACTTATGCCACTATCTCTCTAGTGGCATTATTACCAGAGGCATTTTTTAAAGTGTCAATAAATGCCACTAAACACCTTTAGTGGGATTTATTTATTTTCAGTGACATTTTTTATATGCCACTAATGAGTATGTTTGTTGTAGTGTTTAATTCTGATTTTTACCCATACATCCATTCCCATAATGAGTCTCATATAAAAAGAGGAAGAATATGCGCTTCTATGATATTAGAATCTTGTGAAAGTAAAATGGACCCATTTACTTAAAAGGGAACCGCATCACCATTTTTAAGTAGTTTGCATATGATGATTCATTTAATCAAAATATTGAGGTTTCTAACCATGAAAGAATGACTACACCTTGCACATGTACATAAGGAATAGAATTCACATGTCAAGAACTTCCATGGAGTAAGATGTGACAAAAATTATTTCACTCATACATTCAGCTAGATATCCCGTTATGTACAATTCAAATCACAACCATTTTGTGAAACGTCCTCACCCTTACTGGCCCCTTGTGAAGAAAAGGGAAATTTTCCTTTCGCCTCTGACATATTCTTCATAAAATCCCCCCTACAATTTTTCTTTCAAATATTTGTGAGGACATGGAATGATAATCTCAACCCTTGCTAATAAAGGAAAAAAATTCATTCACCTTTTCTAAGGGAATTTCGATGTTATTTCCCCCTTACCACACAAGGGGAATATTTAATTTTCTCACTCTATTTTTAAAGGCCCTTTTTCCACACTAGTGGTATTTTACGTACAAAGCAATAATCACATCACCTATATTTAAGCCTTATTGCTCAAACTTTTAAACCCTAACACTAACGCACATAGTGTTAGATGTACTTCCACATGGGGCTTGCATCTAGCCATTTATGCCCAGACAAATCCCTTACCTACTTCATTCATGTGCACATCTAGCATCATCGTGTGTAGAATAAGGTCAACATTTAATCTTTAGACCATGCCTCATGACATCAAAGAGACTATCGTTCATTATGAATGTGTATGGTGTTGAATATAGGAATATCAGGGTCAACATGTCTACCATAAACCCTATGTGAATATATCATACTTCAACAATAGGCATCACCTTCACTAGCTCTAGTAGCCATACTGCACCGTTAAAAATAAAAGTAGAAAAATTCAAGGGATCATTTCAAACATCAGAAGATGTCCCCAATAGCTTAGATTGTAAAGAATATCACAACACTGTAACTACTAGTCTGGCATGGAATCTTGTTGTTACACCTCAATCTCACAATTACCACTAATCATGAGATTAGGGCATAAAATTGAGGATTTATCATAATACAAATATCACCCTTAACTTTTTCTTCTTTTACAAACTCTTTATTTTCTCACGTTGAATCACATAAACAAACTTTACAAGAGAATTAAACCTTGATTACTCTAATATGATCTCAACATTAATGATACACATCCATACATCCATTCTATTTCTCACACTTCCATGTACATATGACATGATAATCAAATATATTATCTCTTATTAAGGAAACAAAGATACAAAATATTACTTACAACACTCTCACATCTATACTAGGACCTAGAGTGACAGGGACCGACTGAACTTAACTAATATCATACTTAACTCATGTGGTAGATCTACTCTGATGCTTTGACCTTCTTCAAGTCCACATGGTTTCCCTAAAAATTATGAGTAGAGGGGTGAGCCTACTCGCTCAGTGAATGAGTACTTCAAAGAAACAGTCTAAAGCACTAATATAATTACAAATATACTTTTGAGCAACTGATATAAAGTATAACATCAGTAAGCTTTATGAAGATTGATCATTGACCGTCATAAATATGGTAGGATACTCTAGATATCAAAAGAGTAAATCAATATATGAGCATGCTTGATTAATTTCAATGAGAACTAATAATTTAGAAACATACAAAGAATAATTGTTGGGAAACTATACTCGAATCTTTCTTAGCCTTTCTTACTTATAAGAAACTCTTTAAACCTATATGAACATATTTTATCTTATGCCCTGATCATATGTAGTGTACTCTACATATGAAGACTCGTAGTGAACTACAATCTCACCGTACAAGACTTAGCTTAAAACCCACGAAGCTAAGCCTAGAACTGAATTTGGGTATGCTTGACTCAAACTGTCACATCTGACTAAGGCGGCTAAACAACTGGCCTTTAACTAGACCTCTCCTTCTAGGCCGAGTACATAGGTGGAGGGTCTAAGACGCTCTGTGGGCCTCATCTTGGTACGCTCTATAGGTACCTCTGGGTTACCATCGGGATCTCCGGTTCATGTTGGGTAACCTATCTTCTCTTAGGAGCCTTCCTCAAGGGCTTTGTCTCCCCGCACACTCTGTGGGTGCGATCCAATCCCCGTATACTGGTCGCTGCCAGGGTGGATCGTTTCCTCCCTACAGTGCAGACATCCGTAGGGAATCTATGGTGTTTAGGGCACCTATGTCTATTATTTTATTATTCTTGGAAAGCTCTTACTATATTGTATCTCTCTCTTACTTATTCTTGACTTAGGCATCTCTATGGTATAGAGTCTATTCAATGCTACAACTTATAAATACGGCATGAACTTTCTTACTTAAGTTGGTAGAGCAGTATATTCAAAACACTATAATATTCTGAGTAATCATCATACTATACATACAGGCAGACTAAAATTCTTAAATAAATATAATACATGTCAACTTGGCACTTTATACACTAGAATCATGCAATTGAACTATTAAGCATCACCACATCTCATATTGAGGACATTGATATCACAATACTTGATTCATTGAACACCCTATCCTTAGGGTTTCATTTACCTCATTCACTTATCACATGGCTCTCATAAGGATTTCATACAACATAAACATTTACTGAATAAAGACTACTTTCAACAAATCATATACAATCAATAAATGTATGAAACCTTGGAACTGAGCTGAATTTGGGTTTCCATGCCATTCACTGAGATATCATGCATCAAGAATACAATTGAATAAATAAATTCTATCATGTCCAGAAAATCCCTTCAAATGGATTTCACGATATCTATTCGTAAATATCTAACTTTCCTCGCATCTAGGGTTTCACCCTCTTTACTGAGATATCAAACAAACACTATTCAACTTAAACAAAATCCAAGATAGTATCTGGCATATATGTATTATGCATTTAGATAAACAATCATTCATAACCAAGGGGATCCAGATAAACAAATTTTTCTATTTAATTATACAACAATTTCAGTCATAGACAAATTCCCTATATTACAGTTTACTCTTATAACCTATGTGAATACTTAGGGAATTCTCATTAGGATGTATTGTATACATTTCTAATATGATTTTATCATCTGAAATTCATCCAAATAGAGAAAGAATCTATTTCATATCATTTGGCAATAGCTTAGATCAAACACACAATTCAAGGTTTGTAGTCGCATACTAAGCAATTAAAGATTATGGATGATTTAACCAATTTTCATGCAATATACTGTTTAAAGGAAGTTACCACTCACCCTAAGGTGTGAAAAAACCTTAAAAATGCAACTCATCTCTGAAAATCTTGATCTCATATCAAATCCCTAGCAATTCACCCGATTCTTCTTCCTTCCAACTCAAAAACCCTAAAAATGAGGGATTATGAAGAAATCGTGAGAAAAGGGGAAATTTTGATACCACTTCAGATCAAATCATAGGAGGGATGGAATCTTGACAAGTGAGAGAAGATCCACCATGAAACTATATCCAAAGAAGCTAAACTTACTTGATTTCATCATTCCTCGGACCGCAAAACCCTAGGTCAGCATCTCCATCAATTTCTCCTCTCAAACCCTAACTCTCCCTCTCTCTCTAGGATTTCATTTCTCTGGTTTGAATCACTAATTATGAGAGCTCCGTGTGTGTTAGGTTGACCATATAGAGCAATTCATCTGCTTGGGTCAATTGCACATTGACCCCTCACTATACTTTCTCTTATTTCAGCTGAATTTTCTGTCATAAAAATATTACTATAGTTCGTCTACTAATAAGGTCTAAACGCATTAAAAAATTATGAAAATTGTATATGTTGTTTATGATTGAGCTTCAGATCTCCAATTAAAATTTCTGATCATTTGGAGTTACCAATAAATAAATTAAAATAAAACACTACACTGCTAAAAAGCACTATGTCAGCATTTTGGCCGAAGTATAGTTTGACCGAGAACCACATTCAAAAAACACTCAAATGTTCTGAAAATTTTCTCCAATATGAATGATTGAGTTATCCATATCATATCCAAAATTCAATTAAATAAAATTTTTTTAGAAAATATGAAAAATCCTTTACCACACTGCTATCCTGATCAAATTCCATATTCATGTACTATCAAAACCCTAATTTTTTCCAATTATGGTTTACATTTCTCAAACCCTAATTCTTCAAACTAAAAATCATAGTTAGAGTTTCTTCTTAGGTTTTAAACATCACAATTGATCTACTATCATTAATCAAGTCTAAACGATGTTCAATCTAATCAAGCATGTAATCATCCACATAAACCCTAACTTATCAATTAAGCTCAGATACGGTCATAACAATTCTTCCCCCCTTAAAAAGGTTTAGCCCCCGAAACATAAATATGCAAGAAAAGTACATTCAAGTTTTATTTTAAGCTTCTGAAATCTTACATGTCATTATATTCTTGTATTTCATACTTGAATGTAGTTTTCAACATTAAGTCCTTTATTTCTTTTCTAATCACAACATGTCTGAAACAGTTCCCAATGATATCCAATGAATTCTCTATGCCACAATCAATCATAGGATAGAGAGAGAAACAACCATTTCAATATTTTCATACTCTTGAGGTGTTACCTCAACATTGATAATCTGATCCAACTATCTCAATTCATACGGCTCAATATGTACTATTGTTATGTATTACCTCTAAGTCACAAAAGAGAGTTCACCATGTTCTTTTGAATTTTACTATTATGCTACTCAAATAGCAAAATAGTCTTGAGTTGGAAGACTAGATTCAATATCAATTGTACAATACTACTCACGACATCCCCATTGCATCATGGATGCATAAGGTGAAACATTACCATCACATTCCATATTATTCTCAAGTATGAACCCACACATAATTCAAGGTGTAACCTTCGGGTTATAGCATACTACGGTTTCAACAATAGTAACAAAGTACTCCATGATTGTATTAGTCATTCAAGGACTATTCATACCCAATTACCATCACTTAGTTATATTAAATCTAGGTATAACAAGCTATACCTCATTAGGGTTACATATCAATACAATATGGTTATGATTCCTTCTATTCATATGAGTGAATAGGTAAGACTACCTTATTCATTGTAATCCTTCATTTGTTTTATCATCATTTGACCCTTATCACCATACCACAATTGTACAATACTAAGATGGATTACTGGTATGAATGACTTAAACTATCAAACACCTTTAATTAACATATTAATTGCTTGCACATGTACAACTGAAATTATATGTAAACCAAATTTACATCCCTTAGTATACCTTCAGCAAATTATACTTCTAAATACAAATTCACATATTACTGAAAGCCATTATTTTCTCTTATCTCCTCATTCATTACTACTTACTTCTTGTTACTTATCCTTCTCATTTTAATCATATAGAATAAACATCCCTAAAATGGAAACATACCAGGTAAGAATAGATTATTCATCATTCTTGACATCATTGTAATAATTTATTTCTTATCACACTTTACTCATGTCGCATTTCTCCTTTTGTTTCAAGCACACTTGTTGCATTTCAAATTTATTTCTTACCCTTTGCTCTGAATCATTTACATATTGTTTATCTACCTTTTAGATTAGCTACCTTTTAAACCCGAGATTACTTCTCACAGTGCAAATCTCATAATCTTATTTTATAGAGATACTGGTATTCAAGGCCAAATCACTAGTGACATCCCTTGAACTACTACAACTCTAAACATTCTAGGGGTTTGTCCTTATTAATAGCATGACGTTATTGTGGTGTGACTTTTCTCCCTTAATTTGAAAGTCAAACTTTGGATCTCACAAGTTTTACTAAAGTCTTCTTTATCTTATCAATTGAATTTCCTTTCTCTTACTTGGCCATTCAGATAGATTACATTCTCAATTACCCTTCTAGGGTTTCATCATCATATTGTGTGTCATTATTACATTCACTAGATGTTTCTACCATGGTGGTTAAGCATCATATATGATTCATTTTCTTATCACTTCATTCCCACATTGCTCTCATTAAGGAAGATAGGAAAGAGAAGATGAATTTGAGACTTAGAATTCTTATCTTCAAACATTCCCTTAATACATTTGTCATATGTAGGTTTAATTAATTATCAACAAGGATACTTGATTAATTAGCACTTTCTTGAATCTCGCAACCTCTTACTTTTATAATCTATATTACTCCATTATGTTTCAAACCCTTCTTTACTTTCCATAATCCCCTTACCATATACTACTATTCCACATGTCATCTTTAACTTCTAGTTTTCTCTTATGACCATGTTGCTTCTTTTATGTGTATGATCATGTATACCATGTTGCATATATTTCCTTTTATCCTTCTACTAATGTGAAGTTGAAATTCTAAATCAATAATCTCTCTACTAGTATCACCTCATGTTTAATACATTACATATCCTTCATTTTAAATCAAACAGCTCATGCATGGGTGAAACATAGTTTCTCTTTCAATCAAGTTTTTCCTTCCTGAATATAGTCTACCTTTGTACGACTTATTCATTTATTTAGCTACACTTTTGTTCTTCTTTTAGAAACTAGTTTGTTGTTCTATAGAGACTTAGAATCCAAAGGCAATAAGGATGAATGTATTAAACTTATTAATAAAGGTATACATTCCATGCTCTCAATTATATCATAACCCTCATTCCTTAATCCAGCTCATTATTTCGAACATTTCTCTTTGTTTCGACTAAGTTTCTTATCCTAGTTTTATGATTTACATGCTCATCTAGTTCTCTTCACTTTAACTCTTCTGAAGACTCTTCACTTCTATGTACTTATTGTATACTTAACTATTTTCTTATATTTTCCCTTTGCTTTGGAGTACGTAAAAACATTGTACTCGGTTATATAATCCATTCCTCATGATTGATTCTTACTATCTTGGCCCTTACATACTTTTCTCATATCTTTTCCATATTTCATATTTAGAGTTTTTTTTGTCGGTAAAAAACTCTGTTGCTATAATATTGCCAAAAAACCTTGGGTACAAAATCATGCGCCCCATATTACAAGCTAGGGTGAAAAATCACCACCCAAGAAAACAAACAAACAATGCACAATTAAACTAGGTATCTGGGTCTTCGAAAAGGAAGGGACAAGAAACTACTAAGAGAACAGGTACCCATGAAACTAAAAGAGATAGACCTAACTAGCCAAAGCAACACTAGCATAAAACCAACTCTCTGAAAGTGTGCAGCCATGGCAGAAGGGCTAAAACACCAGATGCCTGAGCCTCCAGTACGCCAAGCAGAAACCAACCCCGACTAAGTCAAGGAACCAGAGCAGAGGCATCCAACTCGTAAGATATAGAAACCAGGTAAACGAATCCTGAATCATGGATCAGGTCCAAGCCCTACAAGTAGCCAATCAAACACTGCAATAAATCCATATCTCTGAAGGTGTGCTGATTAACCACCGAAAGAAGCTCGAATTGACCATGGGGCAGAAAATGTTGCCTGAAGAAGATAGGATACAAGCAAGAAACCTTGCCAACTAGGGAAAAACAAAGGAGAGAATTAACCATCCTCTCTTTTTTCCTAGTTGTTTTCCGATTTCTCTTAGACCATGATTCCTCATAGTCTAGAGAAACATCTCTCAGGTGATCTGAATCAACATTAGAGTTGGACTCTCCAATGGATTCAACATCATCCATGAGCAACTTTCCTTTACTCTGCTGGTAATCAACCGAGAACCCACAACTCTCCCAAATCTTGTTGATCTTCCAAGAGTCAGAAACACTTCTATTAAGCTCGAGCTCCCAATCCAAATTGATGTTGTTCACGTTGCAAAGTGGAGAAGAGCCAAACATATATGGCTCAACCACTGAGATATGCGCTGCATTGGTATGAATTGGAGGATCCAAGCCATTCCCTGTGAGGACTATCTCTTCAACCTGCTGCTCGATGATCTTTAACAGATTATCTTCAGCAAAGGAATGGGAGACAACCTCCCCAGCTTTCAATTGAGGAGCCTGGTCCTGTACGGAGTCAACTGCATTGCTGCTGCTCTTTGAGGTATTCTTGCGAACACCTATGCTCTTGCTGAACCTCACCTGCAAATCCTTGTCTGGGGGAGGCTTCCTTGCTTTTTGACGGCAAGATGGTAAGCGATGACCGAACCTCTTGCAACACGGGCAGACCAGAGGCTTCGAGATGACGTCGACCTTCAGCTGCTTGACAACGGAATCCACCATTGCCTTTGTGAATCTGGGCAGGATGGACTCACACCTGACCTCAACACAGACGAGGGCAGGGCCAAGGCATCCCACCGAGACAGAGGTGTCATCAATATCAACAGGTCTCCCGAGTGTGCTGGCGACCCTGGCAATGTGGTCGTGTGACCAAGGGAGCCCCGGATTTTCGATCTTCACCCAGATGGGAACCTGTGAGAAAGATAGAGGCTGAAGAGAAGCTCCTGACCTCCATGAATGTGCCACCATAAGTGAACCATCCATAAACCAAGTTGCCTCATCTAAAACTCGATCCCGCTCGCTTGACGATGGGAGCTTGACGATGTAGCCTTCTCTTTCCTCCGAGAAGATCTCAACAGGTCCACTCGGCTGCCACTGCCTCTGGATCCAACCAGCAAGCTACTCTCGGAAGGGCTTTCTTCCCACGAACCTGATCGATATGAAACTGCCCCAATCAGGGATGGAGGAGTTTTGGCTAGAAATCGAGGCACACTTATCTCCATCTATCTCGATGGGCTCGACGAAGTCGATGGCCGTGACTCCCTCAATGCCTCGACCTAGTCTACTGGACAAGAGCCAGTCGTCAGTCATTGAAAATGAAGAGGCAGTGTCACCATCAGACTGATTCCTAGGGGGAGTTTCGAAGAGCCCAAACCATCGATTGGGGAGGCATTAGCCGAAGCCATTGGTTCCTTCCCTTCGCGGCGCGCAACCTTTTCAGGGCCAGGGGATTGGGCAGGGATACCTCCATCTGCAGTCCTCGCCAATTGAGGAGTAGGAGGAGTCAGAGTCGACTCTGCGACACCACGATCCTTCTCCCCGCCAGCATTAGGGTTGCACCCACGGCCGCGCCCTCTTCCGCTCTTCCCTCGAGCCATCTAACATATTTAGAGTTCATATAATACTAATAATTAAACTTAATCTGAACCTTATGTCGTGTTCCTTTATTCCCAATTAAGGGTTTCTCATACGAGGCCCCAAAGTTGGATCTCAGATATCAGTTCCAACTGATTCTTAGCTATTCTAATATTTCTCATATGTTTCAACATCTTAGTGTATGAATGTTCTCACTATGATGTAGGTCTAATCTATCCAGAGTCTACTCTTATTATATTGTTAATAGGAGTCATTAGATCCCAGTAACGTACGCTGCCAGCCGGACCAGGCCGAACCTGCAGTCCTGAAGCCAAGAGCTACTCAGGATTACTCAACTCCTATTCATCTCAAATGTGTGGAAGAATATCCACTTAGGGAAAACTCATTTAAACATAACTTCTGGTCTACTTGATACAAAGAATATAAATAATAACTGAATCACTTCATGATATACAACAATATAAAAGAACCATATATGTTCTACGAACTGATAATCTGAATTCATACATATAAGAGCATTTATATTTATCTAAAATAAAACAACAATATGAAATGAAAGTTCTATCTCATTTTATATTTATGCTCTTAATTCATGTTACTTATCTTGTTTCTAACCCTAATATTTCTAGGGTTCCTCTCTAGACTATTCTTCCAATGTATACCTGGCTAGGGTATACATGAAAGAATAGACATAGTAGCTTGATACCGGTTGATCCAAGTACTCAGATATCGGGCCAGGATATCCAAATACTCAAATCTCCAGAGCTAACTGTTGGGTTTTAGGGGAGGTAGAGAAGGTAGCAGAAACAAAAAAATTTCTCCCAAAACCCAAATAAAAGGAATCACGTCAACGTCTATACAATAGGAAGGATGGTTTGTAGAGACATACCTTGTCCCGAGACTTGCTCGGCGACATTACCTCGCGGCTTGCGCGATCTTCACCTCTGGTCTTAGACGGTATCTGTGCATCTCCTAGTCTCACCGGGACTATCGGGATGGACAGCTGTCCTCTGAGCGGCAGAAGTCTCCCGCCTCTGCAATCGACCACACGGACTGCCTGGAACTCCGGTCGCCTTGTCTCACAAGGCACCAGAAGCATTCGTACCCTCCTGTCGGCATACTAGTCACCGATACACTCTCCTGTCACCAGTCACTTTTCTACAGTTGTCTTTCCCTTTTTGTGCCTCCCTTGTCGGGTAGCACTTTCTCGGGCTCTCCTGATTATCACAACCAGAGAGAACGACAACTTTGCAGAGCAACTGGTGTTCTGAATTGTACTGTCTGAGAAGCCCCCAATACCCCTATATATAGGAGGGTCATGGGATATGGTTCTCTACCCCAGGCAATGCAGGATTAAAGCAGGAGTAGAAGGGTTTGAGATTTTCCATCAAATCTGACAAACTACACCAGTTGAACTGATCATTTCAAGCATGAAACAGTCGGTTGGTGACCTGAGCCGATCGATTCACACTGGAATTGATCGTTTGGGGCATCCGAGCTTATCAGATCATGCTTGAGCCGAACGGTTCATGCTCCTAGTCCAACTCAAATCGATTTTCATGTTCATTTCTAACTAATCATATATTAGTCCTTGTCCAAATCAAATTTGACAAGTGAAACAAACTCGGTTGGTCACCCGACTAGTTCAACAATGTGAACCGATCAGTTCATTGACCTGAGCCGGTTGGCTCACCAGCCTGAGCTGATCGGTTCATCTCTATGAGCCGATCGGTCGGGGCAGCAGATCAGTCAATTGCAGTTTCAATCAATCTGATACTCTAATCATCTGATCCAACACCTTGAACACTATGATTTTGAGCTATCAATCGATTAGGTGTTTAATTGAACTACTAAACTCCTTTAGTAATCAATCCAAACAAGATTTATGGAGAAACTCCTCTTCCAGGAACATGTCCTAGTGTGTGTGACCCTGTAGGTCCATTTCACGTTGGCAGTGAAAGTCCATAACACTTATGACTTCACAAGCAAAGAGCGGTGCCTAGTCACACATCAGTGCTACCCAAGTGAAATAGAAAGTTGGAGAATAATTTTCAATCCTACAATACGTGAATGGTGTTACAGTGAATGTATAATTCCTTTGTTACTAATGTCCTGATTGAACTCAAGGCATGGTACAGTCATCCTTTCAACGTTCATCCATTTCCTTGATCTCAGAGCAGACTGGGTGAGATGTGTGTGACATCAATATCACATATTGATTCACACATGCATGTGCATGCCATTCTCAATCGTACTCATCAAGTGGCCATGGACATCAAACTCTCTTAGGAGGGACAAATCTCATATATATCACTCACCCCTCAAAAGCCCCATGTGTCAAAGTCACCCAATCATCACCTTTATAACAACCCATGTTTCAGAACTGCGTTTGATGATATCAAAGTGTACCCAACGAAATGTGTTGAGTGTAGTGATTTCAGGTCGAAGAATCACACTCACCACCATCACTATGAGAGCTGACTGTGACTACCAAATCATGGTTCCATGTGTCACTCTCACGGTGGGTCTGTCTGGTACACTTGTTCTCTAACAAGTACCTATGTGCTTGGTTTGATATCACTATATCGTGACTAATGAGATTATGTCTTCAACCAATACACAATCTAGTCTTTAGTGTTATTGATGTCTATGGTTATTTCCACAATAACAACCGACTAGGGACAAAACAAGAATGTATACTCTTAACATATGTATGATCTCATCGTTTAGGTCCTGAACCTAAAAGCATACATCATCAAGTAAACAATTCTTTAGACATCTATCATGTTACACTATCATCTCAGAAACAATAAAAACATATAGATCGGAAATTGCCTTTATTATTATTCAAATCATTTACAGAGTATCCCATTACAATCATCACATGACTTGCTCTATGGGCATACATACCAACATACTCCCACTTGCACTTAGAGCCAGACACCTAGGAACCTCAGTCCTTGTGACCTAGCATGACCATCATGCTTCTGCTGAGAATGGGCCTTAGTCAGTGGATCAGCTATGTTGTCTTCAGTTGGTACTTTGTAAATCTTCACATCTCCTCACTGTACGATCTCTCGTATGAGATGGAAGCACCATAGTATGTGCTTGGACCGCTGATGTGATATGGGATCCTTAACTTGAGCAATAGCTCCATTATTGTCACAATAAAGCTCAATTGCATCGCAGCTACTGGGAAATACACCAAGTTCAGTGATGAACTTCTTGATCCACACAGCTTCCTTTGCTGCATGTGAAGCAGTGATATACTCGGCCTCTGTAGTAGAATCGGAAATTGTTTCTTGCTTGGAACTCTTCCAGCTCACAACTCCATTTTTTAGGCAAAATACAAATCCTGATTGCGATCTGTAATCATCTTTGTCAGTTTGGAAGCTTGCATCGGTGTAACCCCTTACTACCAATTCTTCTTCACCGCTGTATATAAAGAACTGATCCTTAGTCCTTCGCAAGTACTTGAGGATGTTCTTTACGGCTGTCCAGTGAGCATCCCCGGGTTTTGACTGGTACCTGCTCATCATGCTGAGAGCATATGAGACATCTGGGCGGGTGCACAACATAGCGTACATGATGGATCTAATGGCTGATGCATATGTGATCCCATTCATACGCTCCCTCTCTTTATAAGATTGGGGACATTGAGCTCTAGAGATGGTGACTCCATGTAGCATGGGGATGTTGCCTCTCTTTGAGTTCTCCATGCTGAACCACTTCAACACTTTGTCAATGTACGTGCTTTGACTTAGTTCGAGAAGCCTTTTAGATCTATCTCTATAGATCTTAATACCTAGAATGTAGGATGGTTCTCCTAAGTCCTTCATTGAGAAAGTATTCCCAAGCCAAGTCTTGACCTTCTCTAAGGCTGTGACATCATTCCCCATCAATAGTATGTCATCCACATACAATATGAGGAATGTGGTCGTGCTCCCACTAACCTTCTTGTACACACAAGGCTCATCTTCATTTTGAATAAAGCCAAACACTTTGACTTCCTCATCAAATTGAAGATTCCAACTCCGAGATGCTTGCTTCAATCCATAGATTGACCTTTGTAGCTTACAAACTTTATTGCCATTCTTTGGATCTATGAAACCTTCAGGTTGTGTCATGTACACATCCTCATTTATATTCCCATTAATGAATGTGGTTTTAACATCCATTTGCCAAATCTCATAGTCATAGTAAGCCGCAATAGCAAGCATGATCCTGATGGACTTAATCATGGCAACTGGAGAAAAAGTTTCGTCATAGTCAACACCTTGAACTTGTCAGAAACCCTTTGCAACCAATCTGCCTTTATAAGTTTTCACATTGCCATCAATGTCAGTCTTCTTCTTGAAGACCCACTTGCACCCTATGGGTTTTACCCCCTCGAGTGGTTCCACCAAAGTCCATAATTTGTTGGAATACATAGATTCCATCTCGAATTTCATGGCTTCAAGCCATTTCTCAGAATCTGATCCCTCCATAGCCTCTAGATAGGTAGTTGAATCATCATCTATGATTAACTCACCGCCTTCCTAAGTCACAAGGTATCCAAACCTTTCAGGTTCAAGGCGTGTCCTACTAGATCTATGAGGTCCTTGTGTTATTTGAGGAGACTGAGATTCCACAACATCTTGTGAATCTCTATGTTCCTCTTGTACATCTACTGGTTTAATGTTTTCTTGTTGGGCTTGAACCTCTTCAAGCTCTATTTTCCTCCCACTGCTTCCATTGGAAATAAATTCCTTTTCTAGGAATACAACTGTTTTAACAACAAACACTGTTGTCAGTAGGGTGGTATAAATAGTATCCTCTTGTTTCCTTGGGGTATCCAACAAAATAACATTTATCAGACTTGGGTCCAAGCTTATCAGGAAACATTTTCCTGACGTAAGCCTCACAACCCCAAATCTTAATAAAAGACAAATCAGGATGCTTCACGTGCCATATCTCATATGGCATCTTTTGAACCGATTTAGATGATACTCAGTTAAGTGTAAACGCGACAATTTCAAGAGAATGACCCCAAAAGGAAATCAGAAGATCATCAAAACTCATCATTGATCGCACTATATCCAGTAAAGTGTGATTCCTTCTTTCAGACACACCGTTATGTTGTGGTATTCCAGGAGGAGTCCATTGTCATACGATACCACGGGCTCACAGAAGGTCCTCAAACTCTTGGCTTAAGTATTCTCCACCTTGATCAGATTGAAGTGCTTTAATACTTTTACCAAGTTGGTTCTGTACTTCATTCATGAAATCCTTGAACCTTTCAAGGGTTTCTGACTTATGTTTCATCAGGTATACATAGCCATACCTACTGAAGTAATCAGTGAAGGTAATGAAGTACTGACACCCATTTCTGGCATTAGTTCTAAAAGGCCCACATACATCAGTATGTATGAGTCATAATAGATCACTAGCTCTCTCACCTTTACTTGAAAAGGGAGTCTTGGTCATCTTGCCCAACAAACAAGATTCACGTGTCTCTATTGATTCATAATCAAAAGAGTCTAGATAACCATCTTTATGGAGTCTAGAAATGTGCTTCTCATTTATGTGCCCTAGACGACAATGCCAAAGATATGTTTTGTTTTGAGTTGTTGAGTTTTTGCCTTTTGGTGTTTACGTTGTATACACTTATTTCTAGATCTATCAAGTATATACCATAAGACATTAGGGCACTGCCATAAAAGATCCCATCTTTTGAAATGGAACAATTTCCATTCTTAATAAGAAATTCAAAACCATCCTTGTCTAAACAAGAAACAGAAATGATATTCCTATTTATGGTAGGTAGATAATAGTAGTTCTTCCACTCTATTATTAGCCCACTATGCAGAGTTAACTCATAGGTTCCTACAGCACTGATGACAACCCTTACCCCATTGGCAACACGTAGTTCAACCTCGCCTTTCCCCAAAGGCCTACTCCTTTTAAGATCCTTCACATTTGAAAAAATGTGAGATCCGCATCCGGTATCAAGTACCCACGACGAAGTAGTAAAGTTAATCTCTATCATGTATACACCAGAAGTAGAGATCTCTATCTCTCACTTCTTCTTCCATCGTTCCTTCCATCCTCTCTATGTTTTGAGTGTAGAAGAATTTGGTTTGGCGAGAGAACCCTTCTCTCCCTCACCTTTGTCCTTAGACTTCGTTCCATTGATCTCTATCAATGAATTATCCTTCTTCTCATTTGTCTCAAACAACGCCTTAAGCGTACATAGAGTGGACTCAAAGGCTACCAGTATATTTGGATTTTGCAAAACATTTCTCATCATCCCCAACTAGTTATGGAATTTATTCTCAAATAATTTTACCATTATTAAAGATGATTCGTTTGCCATTCTACAAGAGAAAATTGCATTTGTCAAAACTCCTTTTGATTTGAACAAAATTTGACGATAGTTAATTAGGCCTTTAATTAATTACCGCTCCCACTATTTTGATTCAAATTGACAGC
Organism: Alisma plantago-aquatica; assembly: GCA_963693085.1. Taxonomy (NCBI): domain Eukaryota; kingdom Viridiplantae; phylum Streptophyta; class Magnoliopsida; order Alismatales; family Alismataceae; genus Alisma; species Alisma plantago-aquatica. The sequence goes on along the minus strand of OY856409.1, from coordinate 378,675,127 downwards.
CCTCACCATCAATTTGGAAGATTGCAGTGCACAATCTTCTAGTGGGTCAAGATCCTGAAATCCTCTCAGTCATGGACCAACTAGGACTGTCACCCACAACTTAGATCTTCCGGGTAGGCAACTTTTGCCAATTGCATCATATGCAACTCTTGAAAGATGTCATATGCAACTCCTTGTCATGATCACCTCCATGCCTTAAGGTGTTATATCCTATCTAGGTCACCTTGTTAAGTTCGACCCAAAGCAAACACGATGAATATGCACCCTGCTAGGATAGACCCACATATCCATCCTTCACGCTTCCACGAGATAGACAGTGCATCACGCTAGGGCGTGCCCACCTTTGGCCGATCAAGCTTTTCACGTGTGTCGCATTTGGAAGGCATCTAAAACTTTAATATTTAATGAGGGATTTGGTTTTTATAGGTACATATACATATCCAATCACCACAATATATAGTATGTATCATATACATTCTATATCCCACAGAAAACATGTGAAACGATAAAAGTGATGATTATGACCATCCTAATGTGATTCCTCGAGCCAAGAGGAATCACGGTCATCTAGGTCCACATCACATGCAACTTGTACAAGATGAACTCTGTGCTTTGCCATTCTGGGTTTGATCAACTCATCACCATGATTGATCGGCTCACCATCAGGCCGGTCGGTTGGGTGCCACCAGCCGATCGATTGGCTCCTCCAATCGATCGGTTCACCTGATCATTTTGCATCTCCTCATGGCCGCCACCCGCTCGTCTCGCTCCTCGAACCGGTCATCTAGAATGCCAACCAATCGGTTCACACCTTGAACCGATCGTCTTGGTCGTCGTCAGGTTGTCCGCCGTTCATCGACATAACAAGAAATAAAAACTCTATCCTATTTACAATTGAATTGTGAAACCCCGAGTTACATTCAGGGGGAGCAAAGATAGGAAAGAAATCTCGAGTTATCTCGAGTTACATCAGGAATAAGAGATAGGGAGTCGGTGCACAGACCGAGATGTAAGCAACCACATTCAACCATACAAAGACATAGGGTTTATTGGCCATAACTATACTATACATCCATCATAAAACTCATTTAAGGGCAACGCGTATCGAGTGAATTCATATTACATATCATATATGTATATTGGGATTTGTGGATTTAGGATTGGACATGCATAAAGCCAATTTTATTTACATCATATGAAATAAATAAAGGCGACAAACAAAAATCGATCACATCGATAGTCCTAAAGTATAGAGCAGTTGACGTGGGTCTGATACTACTGTTGGGTTTTAGGGGAGACAGAGAAGGCAGCAGAAACAAAAAAAATTCTCCCAAAACCCAGAACGAAGGAATCGTGTCAACGTCTATGTAATAGGAAGGATGGTTTGTAGAAACATACCTTATCCCGAGGCTTGCTCAGAGACGTTACCTCACGGCTTGCGCGGTCTTCACCTCTGGTCTTGGACGGTGTCTATGCAGCTCCTGGTCTCACCGGGACTGTCGAGATTGACAACCACAACCACATGAAGTCAGATCACAACTCGGCTAGTACAAGCCCCACTGAGGTCCTGAGCTTCCCCACCTTTGTCTATCTCTGGCCACACCTAGCAGCCGTAGACCTACTAGCTCCTTCCACCCTCTTCCTCGCCAGCAAAAACATCTATTGGTGGCCACTGGTTTGCTACGTAAGTGGTTGACTCTCCGACCTACAAACGCCATCACAGGGCTACAGATCTGGTGCCACCCCATCCACCTCACCATCCGCCCCAATGCCCTGATAACTCGACGCCTCCTTGCACCATCTAAGGCAAGGAGCTGCAACGGTCAGATTCATCATAGAGTACCGCTATGGCTGACTTCGACCACGACGTCCACCACACAGACTCCCTGGAAACCCACAAACGAGGCCGCCAACCTTATACCACGGTGCACACCTACTGCTCTACAACTCTGCAATTGACGAAAATACTCTCCTACCACCACCACCCTGACGCCATCCATCTATCGCCGCATCCACTGACGCGCCACCAAGCACAAACACCATCTTAGTCCCACAAATTTCCGACACCTTCAGTTGGATCGCAGAGTCACAGACCATGATCCACCAAACCTGTAATAGAACCAACACCTATAACACCACAAGCACGACTGAAGATCCCACTTCCACCTGGTCTCTACAATGCCAACCTTATTCAGACCTGCAACCATCTCGCCAACAACCTGCACACTTATTGATGCCCCTTGCAACTTCGAAGGCCTACAAACACCACTGTCGTTATCATAACTGATGACACCGCCGAGTCTGAAGGAGTCTACAATTGAGGCTCTGACTCCCTTCTTCCTCCCGCACCAGCTGCACTGTCCACCTTGTAGTTTGCTTCGCCAGCCTGCGCATCACACTTTGACCCTATAAGCACGTTGCACACCAACATACCGACAACCATGCTAAACACCTGCTTCAACTACCTCCATGCTCACCACTGGCTAGATGAAGGAAGGCCCATGAGAAGATGATCAATATGCCACTGGCTATGGGGGGCGGTTGAAAGACTGGTCGACCAGGTGCAATGGAACTTCAAAAGCTTAGAGAAATTTGATGGCGACCATAACAGGGTTGATCACGCATCGGGTATCACAAGCCAATCACATAACAGGTAGGTGAGTTTTCTAATTCCACATTTCAAATTGGACAATCCAAGCAACATAATCACTATCATAACTAAACTTGGTATACCATAAGATAACCTCGATAGTATAAAATTTAGAAATATCTTATACTCATATATATACATCCCATTGGGGTATGCCTATATCTATGTATGTGTACATGAGATAGATGAGAAATATGTGGTTACTATATATTGATATGAATAAAGCAAATCCCAAGATAGCAATTAGGCTATAACAATCAGTAACAATAATAATATATGTCACTATAAGCTCATGCAGATATAACTCATAAATGGCTAGATGATGACCAAAGTGATATGGAGTCCTAAGACCTACACATTCACGTAGGTCACCTAGAACACTTAGTACATCAGTAATATACATCTCATATATGTAGAATTAATATGGTTATCACAATGATTTGTTCACGTTATTACCCATATATGGATGAACCAATAACTAAATGAATAGCAAAATGTAGTCATTCATAATGAGACTAATGCAAACACTAACTTAGCCTTATTACAAAGTAAATTCCTTACATTTGATGAATCTAGAAATTTACTTATCTAAGTTGGTCTAGGCGGATACATTGATACATGTGAAGAGTACTATAAGAAGGGTATTTATTTATATGGAAGACTTTATATTCATACACATTAAATTTAGATGACTTAAATACAAGTCTATTATATCATCTTTCATTGAAATGCATACTTATGTACAAATATGAGACCAAAGTATGAGTGTGTAACTAGTATGTATTGAACTATGTATGGCTAAAACCCTAGATACTTCGTATGAATATTTTGATAAGTCATACCTTATACAATGAATAATTGAGAACCTAAAATAGACAAAATTATATACTAAGTATGATGCCTAGATTGGAATATAGAAAGGACAAGGATGGAGAAAATATGCAACTGTAATCCCTGATGGAAACTTAATCCAAATTAACCCAAATTGAACAACATTTGAGCCCAATCCCATCGTAAACATATTGTTCCAAATTGTAGATACATCTGTTCATCAAATCTGGGAGATATTGAATATGGTCATGAAAATGTTGGACTCTTGCTTGATATAAAGGTACTAAATCTTCCATTTTTTTGTTGAACTATTTTCCCTCTTGATGGACACACATATATCTTGATTTGTGGTGAATTCCATATATTTTTGAAGCCTTTATTTATTCTTGAAAGTTCATCACACTCATTTTAAAATTGATGAAATATTGTTGATAAAATATTTTGGCACTAGACTTGATCTATTGGAGTTTTGACTCCCTGTAGACTTTGGTCCCTTGGGATTTGGCCCTATAGAGCTTTGTCTCACTCGAGTGGGCCAAGTACCCCACAACCCTGCGCAGAGGATAGGGATTAGTTGTCCCCTAGTTAACTGGAATAGCTAATAAGGCACTAGTGTCATTCTCTCCTAGAGTGTGAGAACACCGGGCACTTAACCCTAGAAAAGATATGATAGAAAAGTGCCAAAACTTGCCAAATAGAATATCTTGAAATTGATATACCTTGTGAATAGCTTGGATAAATTTTGCATACTTGAATTATTAAATCTTGCTTAATGATATTCTTGTGAAAGATTTGCTATCTTGAAGTTGATATTGGAATTTCTTTTTGTTAGCCTTTAGTCCATCAAATAGTCCTTTCCTAACTTTTATTATACATCTAAACCTATTTCGTACATAGTTCAATGGTTGGATTCAGTACCAGCTTTGTTGACCCTTTTATTTCCCTTCAATGGGGTCCATGTGTGGTTTCGTTCCCTCTGGGAACTCATGAGCGGGTAGTAGATGGAAGAGCTTGAATAGACATGCACTGGGTAGTCCTCCATTGAAAACTAGATAGTAATGGATTTTATTATTAAAAGGTGTAATCATATTTGTAAGCTTCCGTGACTGTGATGTACAAGCATGATTGCAATAAGATTGTTTATGATTGTGATATTATTTTGTAATATTTGATCATAAAGATCGGGTCTCTACAAGAAAACCACAACAGTTGTCGACATAGAACCAATGGGAAATATAACACTATCAGTTTCTTTTGAAATTATAACTAATGATGTATCCTCATTCTATAGTAGTGAAACCTATAAAGGTAGATTGGTAAAAAAGGATTTCAAATAAGTTCAAGTTGTTGAATATGACGAAATCTTTTCACCAGTTGTCATGGTTAAATTTATGAGGACCATGCTTGTTGTTGTATCTTAGTACGACTATGAGAGTTGGCAAATGAATGTTAAAATCACATTTCTTAACAAAAATATTGTAGATGATGTGTGTGTGATGCAACTTAAAAGATTTTATAAATCCATTTATTGCACATAAAGTATGTAAGTTACAAAGGTCAATCTAAGGATTGAAGCAAGAATCTCAGAGTTGAAATCTTTGATTTGAAAAGATAGTCAAAGAGTTTGTCTTTAGTTAAAATGAAGAGGAAATCTATTATTTCAAGAATTTAGTGGGAGCATATTCATATTACACATAATGATGGGGAATGACGTCTTTATCCTATAAATATTTAAAACTGGTTGGGAAGCATCTTCTTTATGAAGGGTTTAGGTGAAGCATCATCCTATATGATAGGAATCAATATCTGTAGAGGTAGATCTAGAGAGCTTCTTGACCTTAGTAGGAGCACATGTAACATAGAGTACCCAATGAGAGAAAATTTGTCAATGTCTCATAGAATTAGTCTCTCAAGGTCTTAGTATCCCAACTTTTGTGAAGAACAGGAATACGTGAGTATGATGCCAATTGCATTTAGAATGTTATGTACTCATCCCCTTATGTAGTATATATTGGACATGACGAGTGGATATTAGTTAGATCCCACTAAAAGTTATTGGAATACCATAAAGAGCATCCTTAAGTACTTGAGAAGGACTAAAAGCATTAGTTCCTTAGTTATGGTAATAACAAAGAGTTGGGTGTAAAAGGTTACACCGATGCAAGCTTCAAAAATGACAAAGATCACAATCTAAATTTGTGTTTGACCTTAAAATAGAATTGTAAGCTGGAAGAGTTCCGAGTAAGAGACAGTTGTTTAATCTACAATAAGTTTCGAGTACCTTGTTGTCTTGAAAACAACATAGGATCTTGTATGGATCAAGAAGTTCATATCGATGAACTTGTGGGTGGTTACAACCATTGATGGTACAGTAGAAATATTGTGACAACAATGGAGCTACTAGAAAGATAAGGAATCTCAGATGGCATGCTACGACAATTCCATCTCATACGAGAAATCGTACAACAAGATGATGTGAAAACTTTCAAAATACCGACTAGAAGCAAATGTTTCTAACCCACTATAAAAGTGCTTGCTCAGTAGAAACATGATGGACATGTTAAGATAACTTGGAATAAGATTCATGGGTGATTGACTCTAAGTGTAAGTGGGAGTAATGGGCCATTAGATAACTGATTTGATAATTCTAAAGGTAAGTCCATCTATTGTGTTTGTGTCAACCATGAGATGATGACACAAAAACACTAGATGTATAAAGAACGATGTTACTCAATGAAATGTGTCTTCAAGTTGAGGACCTGAATAATGAGATCATATGTATGGTAAGAGTAAAGACATTCTTGTTATGTCCCTAGTCAGATATTAATATGGAAGCAAAATAAACAACATTAATACATAAGACTAGAGTGTGTGTTGACTGATGAAAGGGTCTCATTAATCATGATATGTGATATCAAGTCAAGCACACATATACATGTTAGAGAACACTATATGGGACAGACCCACCTTGAGAGTGATACATGAAGACTATGGAATGGTATTCATAATCAACTCTCATACTGATAGTGGTGATTGTGGTTCCTAGACCTGAAGTCACTACCCTCATCACATGTTGTTCAATGTGTTTTGACATCATCTAACATGACCTTGAATAAGGGTTTCCATAAAGGTGGTAATTGTTGGGTTTTGTTGAAGGAAACATGTGCGGCGGAAGCAACAAAATAAAATATATTTTCATACAACTCGCAACAGGATCTCGTCGACAAAAACATATTTAGAAAGAGTGTTTGCGGGATATACCTTGTCGCGGGGCAAGTCTAGCGATGTCCCTCTACACGATGGTGTGCAATGCTCCTGGCTTACACATACAATACTTCTCTCCCATCCTATGAATGTGCCACGGGAAGATCCGATGGCGCTCCTCTCATACGGTGATCTATGCCACCCGTAGAGCATATGGACGGTCGTTAGCGTCCTCCGAACGTAGGAGTCTCAGCGTCTGCATCTCTACTTCATCCATGTAGATGGACTGGAACTTCACGCCGTGCTTCCTAAGCCGACAGGAAGGAGTAGCCTCTGTGCGATGACATGCTAGCATTACAGTGCTCTCCTTTCTCACTTGAGGACGATGACGGCTAGGGTTTACATACGTGAGCGTAAACTGAAAAGCCTCTCTCAATACCTCATAAAGATATCGGACATCAAGCCCCTTTTAAATAGGAGACGAAAGAAAGTAGGGTTTCCTAAACCCTTTGGTAAACAGAAAGACTACATTAATTAAAACACTCATGGATTAATTAGAATATTTTGGAATTAATATCTGACTCCATGCAATCGATCGGGATGGCTCTATGGGCACACATACCAATAGACTCCCACTTGCAATTAGATCCAGTCACTCCAATTAATTGGCTCAAACATTTTAACATATTCCAATATTATTCTAATGGATTACTTAAAAATTTTAGTAATCAATGTGATTCGAAATAATTCCAATCAAATCCACAATTATACTCCTATTCTAACACATCATATGTGTGTGACCCGGTAGGCTCCAAATTATGTTGGCAGTGATATCCATAATAATATTATAATTTCACAAGCAATGATTGGTATCTAGCAAGACTTCATTGCCACCTAAGTAATTGGAGAAGTTGGAGAACAACTTAACCTATCATTCATGACTGGTGTTACAATGATTGTATAGTTCCTTTGTCACTGATATCCAGATTGAACTCGAGTCATGGAACTGTTATCCTCTTCAACGTTCAATCCATGTTTCTTGAACTAGAGCAGACTGTCTGAGATATATGTAAGCTCAATAACACATATTGACTCACATCAGCATGGCCATGCATTTCTCAGTCTCATTTATCAAGTGGTCAAAATATCAAACTCACGTAGGAAGGAAAAATTCCATCTACATCACTCACAGTCATTCCCATGTGTCACAATGCACCCAAGCACCATCTTCATGGCAATCTTTATTTAGGAGCATGGTGGATGATGTCAAAGTACATCAAAAGACATATGACAAGTGTAGTGACTTCAGGTCTAAGAACCACAATCGCCACCATCACTATGAGATGTGACTCTAACTACCAATCATGGTATACATGTGTCACTCTCAAGGTGGGTATGTCTGATACACCATTCTCTAACAAGTATCTATGTATTTGGTTTGATATCTCCATATCATGGCTAATGAGATTCTTCTATCAACCAACATACATTCTAATCTTATGTGTTATTGATGTTTATGGATATTTCCACAATAACAACCATTTAGGGATAAAAAAAGAATACATACTCATAGCATACATATGATCTCACTATTCAGGTCATCAACCCGAAGACATATGTCATTGAATATATTATTTTGTAGACATCTATAAGTTTTGTGGTCATCTCACAATATAAAGCACAAGCATATAGATTGGAAACTTGCTTTTATTGATATGATCAATATAGTATTACAAATCATTTACATAGTATCCCACTACAATCATCAAATGGTACTCTCTATGGGCATACATACCAACAGATTCCCACTTGCACTTATACCCAATCACTTATGAATCTCAATCCAAGTGATCGAGCATGTCTGTCACGTTTCTGCTATGAAAGTGCTTTTGTTAGCGGGTCAACCATATTGCTTTCTATAGGTACTCTGCAAATCTTCACATCTCCTCTATGTACGATCTCTCGTATGAGATGGAACCACCATAAAATATGTTTGGAACGTTAGTGCGATCTTGGTTCTTTAGCCTATGAAATTGCTCAGTTGTTGTCGCAAAACAACTCAATTACATTACTAGCGCTTGGAAACACTCCAAGTTCATAAATGAACTTCTTGATCCACACAACTTCCTTTGTAGCATTAGATGCGGCAATATATTCGACCTCTGTTGTAGAATCTGCAACTGTCTCTTGTTTGGAACTCTTCCAGCTCACAACTCTATTGTTTAGGAAAAAAACAAATCTAGATTGTGATCTATAGTCATATTTGTTAGTTTGGAAGCTAGCATCAATGTAACCCTTTACCGCAATCTCTTCCTCACCAACGTATACCAAGAATTGATCCTTAGTTCTTCTCAAGTACTTTAGGATGTTCTTTACGGATGTCCAGTGGCATTCACCTGGATCTGACTGATACTGACTCGTCATGCTCAAAGCATACGACACATCAGGATAAGTACATAACATCGTGTACATGATAGATCTGATTGTTGATGCATATGGAATCTTACTCATGTATGCTCATTCATCACATGAACTAGGACATTGGGCTTTAGAGACCGTAACCCTATGGGACATGGGCAAGTTACCTCTCTTAGAACCCTCCATCCTAAACCTCTTTAGCACCGTGTTAATGTATGTGCTCTGGCTTAGGCCTAGAAGCCTTATAGATATATCTCTATAGATCTTGGTTCCTAGTATATATGATGCTTCACCTAAATCCTTCATAAATAAAGTCTTTCCCAGCCAAACTTTTACTGTATGAAGAGTAGGGATGTCATTTCCCATCAATAGTATATCATCCACATACAATATGAGAAATACAGCTGTGCTCCCACTAACCCTTTTGTAAACACAAGGTTCATCTTCATTTTGACTAAATCCAAACTTTTTGACTACTTCGTCAAAATGTAGATTCCATCTCTGAGATACTTGCTTCAATCTATAGATTGACCTTTGTAGCTTACAGACTTTATTGGCTTCCTTCAGATTGATAAAACCCTCAGGTTGTGTCATATACACGTCCTCAAGTAAATTTCCATTAAGGAATATTGTTTTAGCATCCATCTATCAAATCTCATAGTCATGTTAAGTTGCAATGGCAAGCATGATCCTGATGGATTTAACCATGGCAACTGGTGATAAGGTCTGATCATAATCAACACCTTGAATTTGATGGAATCCTTTCGCAACCAATCTAGCTTAATAGGTTTGAACATTTCCATCCATGTCGGTCTTCTTCTTGAAGACCCACTTGCATCCTATGGGCTTTACCCCTTTGGGTGGATCCACCAAGGTCCATACCTTGTTGGTGTACATCGATTCCATCTTAGATCTCATGACTTCGAGCCATTTCTCATAAATTGGTCCCTTAATAGCTTTTAGATAGGAAGTTGTCTCATCTGCTATGCCCAATTCATCACCGTCTTGAGTCACGAGAAGTCCAAATCTATCAGGCTCAAGTCATGTCCTACTAGACCTATGAGGTTCCTGTGTTACATTTAGAACTTGAAATTCCACAAGAACTTGTGAATCTTCATGTTCCTTATGTAGCTCCTTGGGTTCTCTGCTTTCTTGTTGATCTCGAACTTCTTCGAGCTCTACATTCCTCCCACTGATTCCTTTGGAAATAAATTCCTTTTCATGAAATACAGTAGTCCTAACAACAAACATTTTGTTGTCATTTGGTGTGTAGAAGTAGTATCCCCTAGTTTCCTTGGGGTATCCAACAAAATAACATTTTTTAGATTTGGGTCCAAGCTTTTCAAGAAATTGTTTCCTAACATAAGCTTCATATCCCCAAATCTTTAACATAGACAAATTAGGATGATTCTCATTCTATATCTCATATGGTGTCTTTTGAACCGATTTGGAAGGTATACAGTTAAGTGTAAATGCTACGGTTTCAAGAGCATATCCCCATAACAATATTGGAAGTTTTGTTGAACTCATCATTGATCTTACCATGTCTAATAATGTACTATTCCTTCTTTCTGACACACTATTATGTTGTGGTGTACCAGGTGGAGTCCATTGTGATACAATACCACAGTCTCTCAGAAGGTCCTCAAACTCTTGGCTTAAATATTCACCCATCGATATGAACAGAGTGCTTTAATACTCTTACCAAGTTGTTTCTCTACTTCATTCATGAAATTCTTGAACATTTCAAGAGTTTCTGACTTGTGTTTCATAAGATATACATAGCCATACCTATTGAGGTCATCAGTGAAGGTAATGAAGTATTGATAGCCTCCTCTAGCATTTGATCTAAAAAGTCCACATACATCAATATGTATGAGCCCTAGCAGATCAATGGCTCTCTCACTGTGTCCAGTGAAAGGATTCTTGGTCATCTTGCCTAATAAACAAGACTCACATGTCTCTAATGATTCAAAATCAAAAGAGTCTAAATAACCATCCTTCTGGAGTCTAGATATGCGTTTCTCATTTATGTGCCCAAGACGACAATGCCATAAGTATGTTTTGTTTGAGTTGTCAAGTTTTAGCCTTTTAGTATTTATGTTGTATATGCTAGTCTCAAGTTCTAACAAGTAGACACCATAAGATATAGGGGCATTTCCATAAAACATCTCATCTTTCAAAATAGAAATCATTCCATTCTTAATGTGAAATTCAAATCCACTCTTGTCCATATAAGATACAAAGATAATATTTCTATTAATGGCAGGTACATAATAGCAATTCTCTAATTTAATTACAAGGCCTGTAGGCAAAGATAAACTAATAACTCCAACTGTAGTGGCAGCAACTCTTACTCCATTAGTGACCCGTAGCTCGACTTGGCCCTTTCGTAAAGGCTAACTTCTTATCAGATCCTGTATATTTAAATATATGTGAGATCCACATCTGGTACCCAGTACCCATGATGAAGAAGTATTTAAGTTCATCTCAATAATGTATATACCTGAAGTGGAGATCTCTATCCCCTTCTTCTTCCTCCTCAGTTCCTCTAGGTAGATAGGATAGTTTCTTTTCCAATGTCCAGCCTGGTGACAATGGTGACAACTGCCTTCTTTGGATATCCCACCTTTAGCTTTGAGCGGGGATGACTTTGGCTTATGCTCAAATTTAGAACCTTTCTTATCATTGACTTTTCCTTTTGACTTTACCTTTGTCATGTTGATCATCATCAAAGACTTGGGCTTGTCTTTCTTCATCTGTGCTTCAGTTGTCCTCAACATGGCCAACAATTCTAACAATGACTTGTCAAGATTGTTCATGTTGTAGTTCATGACAAAATGACTATATGATTCAGGCAACGACTGTAGAATCATGTCAGTGGCCAACTCTTGACCTAAGGGAAATCCCAGCTTGGATAGGCTTTCCACGTACCCAATCAAAGTGAGTATATGGCTGGCAACTGAGTCTCCCTCTTTCATCTTACTTTTGAACAAGGCCTTGGAGACATCATATCTCTCATGTCTTACTTGATGTTGATACATGTTCTTGAGATGTGTTACCATCTCTATGGCATTCATGTTCTCATGCTAATCTTACAACTCATAGTTCATTAAGCACAACATCAGGCACTTGACATCCACGGCGTCATCAAGGTGCTTCTTGTAAGCATCCTTTTTAGCCTTGGGCGCATTTGAGGCGGGTTCCTTTGGCTTTGATGTTTCAAAGACATAGAGCTTACACTCTTGCGTGAGAACAATTCTCAGCGTCCTAAACTAGTTTTGAAAGTTGATTTTGGTAAGTTTGATCTTCTCAAGGACTGATCGCAATAAGAATGTATGAGTATTGTTTTCCATTTGATTGCTATAAAAGAAAAAGTTTGCCTTTAGTCCAAAATATTTTGATTTGTAAATATTTGATAAATGATACTAATTAGGCCTTTAATTAATTATGCTCCCACTATTTTTTTTCAAATTGATAGCCCTCACTATCAACCTGAAAGATTGCAACGTCCTTTTAGTGAGCCAAGATCCAAAATAATTGGACAAATGCCCAGCAACGCCGACGTCAAAGACCAAATACTAAGGTAGGAAACTTTTGCCAATTGCATCATATACAACTCTTGGATAGATGATCATGCACAACTCCTTACCATGATGCATCTGTGTGCCTCTAGGTACTTGATCCTATCAAGGTTCCCTAGTTAAGTCCAACCCATAAGCCAACACGATGAGTGTGCACCCTGTAGAGGCAGACCCACACACCCACCATCACACTTCCACGAGATAGACAGTGTACCACACGGAGGCGTTCCCACACATAGTCGATCAAGCTTATCATGTGTGTTTCTTTATGGAAGGAAACTGAAAATTAATATTATAACTTGAGGGTTTTATTAATAATATACATATCCAAACACCACATACTTATAGTATGTATCATATACTACTATATTTACAACCACAAATGATAGATATGCAATGACAAACACAAAAACATCATTTACGGACATACTATTGTAATCTTTTGGGGCCACTAAGGATTACGATCCACCTAATCTCTTATGCTTCTCATGAAACAATACATGTGAATCAACCTATAAGGATCAACATTACAATGAACAACTTCATGGATGCTCCTTGGAGTTGGATCTTCAGGTTGCTTCTTAGAATTGGATGTTTAGGTTGCTTCTCCATGGACGCTCCTTGGAGTTGGATCTTCAAGTAGCCTCCTTACATCAAGTTTACAAATACTAAAACTAATCCTATCTCTATTACATCATGAGTGCAAATATAAAGAGAAAGAATTAATTACACTTTGAAATGAGAGATAAGGCTTAGTATGCAAGCTGAATACTTTGTACAAAAGATCCACATACAACCATTATACATCCATACCATTCACAAATAAATATATTCAAAATATTCACAACCACATTCATTCACAACATTCACAAAAGGAGATTCTAGGCCATAACTGTGCATGCATTCACAACATAAAATAGATTTTAAAGGTGACATGTATGATATCATAGGTATATATATATACATATATACATATTAAAATTACAGTCCTTTTAATACGGGACATTTCCCATTAAATAAACTATTGACTCCCATACAAACTATGCGGGGTACACAGGGGCAACACCCCTGTGAAATTTTACTTCTGTGCACTTAGAAAAATCAATATTTTCCATAGTCGACCCCGTCCGAAACATAAAAAATAGAAGCATGTGGCGTATGTAGAATTAGGTTTAGATTTTCACATTAGTAGTTTTAATTCACATCGTATGCAACATAGAATATAGTATACAACAATTCAATCATATCGAAATGAATCCAAATTCGTCGTAGATTGACGCTGCTCTGATACCACTATTGGGTTTTGTGGAAAGAAACATGTGCGGCAGAAGCAACAAAATAAAATATATTTACCCACAACAAGATCTCATCGACAACAGTGCATTCAGAAAGAGTGTTTGTGGGATATACCTTATCATGGAGCAAGTCTGGGGATGTCTCACTGCATGATGATATGTAATGCTCCTGGCTTACACGGACGATACTTCTCTCCCGTCCTCTGAATGCTCCATGAGAAGATCTGGAGGTGCTCCTCTTGTGTGGTGATCTACGTCGCTTGTAGCGCGTATGTATGATTGTTGATGTCCTCCAAATATAGGCGTCATAGCGTTCGCGCGTCTACTTCATCCACGTGGATGGACTAGAACTCCACGTCGCACTTCCTAAGTCGGCAGGAAGGAATAGCCTCTATGTGATGACATGCTAGAATCACGGTACTTTCATTTCTCTCCTGAGGATGGTGACGACTAAGGTTTATGTACGTGAGCGTAAATTGAAAAGCCTCTCTCAATATCTCGTAAAGGTATCGGTCATCAAACCCCTTTTAAATAGGAGACAAAAGGAAGTATGGTTTCCTAAACCCTTTGATAAACATAAAGATTGTGTTAATTAAAATGCTCGTGGATTAATTAGAATATTTTGGAATTAATTAACTAATTAATCATATTAATTGATTAATTAATATCTAACTCCATGCAATCACTTAGGATGGCTCTATGGGCATACATACCAACAATGCTCAGGTGCATTGTGAAACATGAAGATTAAGTGTGAGTGATGCAAATGCAATTTGTCTCTCCTACAGGAGATTGATATCCAAGCCACTTGATAAGAGAGACTGAGAAATGTATGGCCACACTCATGTGACTCGATATGTGATATGTGAGCTCCCATGTATCTTAGACATGTTGGCTAAATGGACATCATTTAATCCCTTTGTTTTGATAATGACAAACATTTCACTCTTGTCGATCTAACATGCTACTTGAGTGTTGCATGAATAAGGTGGATGACAAATATTATGGAAGATCTATATGCTTGAATTATTGTAATTTCATAAAATGTAATCAATTGTAAAACTTGTACAAATATATAATGTACAAGTACTTAGACATTATGTAAATCAAGCGTTAGATCTTCCTTAGCCAATCACCACACTTAGATGGGTCATCCCCTTCAATAGTGTCACATATGCACACTCATATACACACTTAGTACTTTAATTGAAACATTGAAACAGGGTCAATCTCAGTCGACAAAATCCTCGACCGAGACACTCTCGGTCGACAAACTCCTCGACCGAGAAAGACCCAAGTAGCCGTTAGACATAGCTGACAAGGTAGTTGAGAGTTGGAGATGAACGTGCATACACTTGCTCCAGAGAGTCTGTCGATCGACAAACCCTCGACCGAGTAGGACTCTCGGTCGACAAAACTTCGACCGAGATGAGTTCTGACAACAACTTTCAGAATTAATTAACTAGTCGTTGCTAAAGCAACTAAAGTGTACCTAACAGCTAGTTTAGCACTTAGAACCCCCTAGAAAGTGTCTAGAACGTCCTTAAGCACTTGTAGGTCATTCCTATAAATAGGACATGCCTTAGGACACCAAAATTCACCAATTTCACACTTGAGCAATCTTTGAGCTTACTCTTGCATTAGCAATCTGTTTTGAGAAATTGAGCAACACTTGTAATTGGCTATTCTTCTCCTTGCTCTGAATTCATGTCCTATAGGCTAGTATCTCCTATCCACGGTACTTACACTTCTATATACATTGGTTAGGAGATCAAAACGCTTGATATAGGAAATCAAGCCTTGAGCTATAAGTGGTATTGTAATTTCTATTTTTCCTTCTTGTTCCTTTTTATCTTTTGTATTCTCCTTGCTACTTCTAGGGTTGGAGGCTGCGAATTGGAGAAGGTTCTTCTCGGTGGAGAAGGTGGACTCCAGACTACTTCAAGAAGGCTATTGCAACGGGAATCTACTTCTAGAGGAAGGCTACTTCAAGGGGGAGCTTGAAGTTACTTCAAGAAGGCTGCTTCAAAGTTGGTGCAATTACTTCTAGGTGAAGGCTGTCCGAAGGGTTTGTGAAAGAATTGTAATTTTATGTAAAGTCCTTGCGAGGTAATAAATTTGATTCTTTCAAAATCCCGGTTGGGTAAGCAACCGGGTAGTGGACTGACTTCCTTAGTATTTGCTAAGGTTGGAACCACTCTAATTCCTTGTCCCCTTGTCCAATATTCTTGTGGTTGGTTGTTTGAGTTAAATTACATTAAAATTATCATAAAACCCTATTCACCCCGCCTCTAGTGGTTTTTCATTTGGTATCAGAGTGGGCTTCAAGGAACTCTAACCAAGTCTTGAAGAATGGGTGACGGGTTGCTCAACAACCTCAACCTTGAAGAGACACTTGTGGCTAGGCCTCCTGCATTTGATGGTACTAACTACACCTACTGGAAAAGGAGAATGCAATTTTACTTCCAAGGGATTTGTTGGGATCTATGGAGGATGGTGCCAACTCCCTAAAAACTTCCTCAAGCAGAATATGCAGCTTGGGACACCAATACGGTAAAGTCTGCCCAAATGAATGCAAAGGCTGTAAGTATACTTTATTGTTCAATTTCAGTTGGAGAATTTAATAGAATATCAAATTGTGAAACAACCTACGAAATTTGGCATAGACTTTCCATAAATTATGAAGGAACTGTGCAAGTTAAGAACTCCAAAATTGGAATGCTTAAACAAAAATTTGAACAGTTCCGTATGGATCAAAATGAATCTATTAGTGAAATGTATGCACAATACTCTTCTATTGTAAATGGTTTGAATGCCTTAGGTAAAGTGATTAGTGAGGAAGATTAGGTGTCAAAGATTCTTAGATCACTTCCTCCCAAATACAAGTCCAAAGTGACGACCATTGAAGAAGAAAATGACCTTACCCGACTGAGGATGGAACAACTCATTGGTAACCTAAAAGCTCATGAAGCAACTCTAGAAGGGGAAGAAAGAAGAGAACGTGAACTTCAACAAGGGAAAAAGAAAGATGTGGCTCTAAAAGCTTCAAAAATTGTCACACCGGAAAGTGATGAGTCAAGTGAAGAAGAAGGAGAAGAAGCCTTAATTGTAAATGGTAAGAAATATAAAAGATTTAGAACTAACAAAATCTCTAGTTCTTCCTCTTCTCCTAGGTGTTTTGAGTGTGGAAAGAAAGGACATCTAAAAAATGAATGCCCTAAAGCAAAGAAAGGAAAGAAAAGCTCACACAAAAAGAAGGGAGAAAAAGCTTATAAAGCTGCATGGGATGAGTCAAGTGAGAGTGAAAGTGGAGAAGAGAAGGTGGAATGTCTTATGGCAAGAGAGGATGATGAAGATTCCCAAGAGGTAAGCCTTCTTGATCTCCCTAAAGAAGAGTTAATTTCTAGTCTACAAGAAACTCATGATAAATATGTTGACTGCAAAAAGAAACTAAGGAAGCTTACCAAAACAAATGAAGAATTATATGCTAGATTAAATGATCTCTCTTTTGAAAAGAACAACATTGATCTTGAGAATTTGTCTTTAAAAACATCTTTAAATGACTGCAATAGAAAGTTACTTACTCTAGAAACGAATTTTGATCTTCTTTCTCAAGAAAAGGTTGATTTGCTAGCTAAACTAAACAATTTTCAGACCCAACCAATTCTATGTAACCATCTAGATTATGATAATGTTGTACAAGAAAGAAACTCTCTATTATCTAATTTAGATCAAGCAAGGAAAGAGATAAACAAGAAGATGGATGACATTGCTAAGCTACAAAGAAAAATAAATGATTTAAGAGGTAATGACATCCTTGAAAATATTCTGAAAATTTCCTCTAGTTACAATGGAAGAAGAGGATTAGGATATGATCCAAAGAAAAATCAACCCAAAAGAACTAAAGCATCCAAGACTAAGACTATGTTTGTACCTAAGAACACAATTCCTAGAAAGAGAAATGAAATTGATTCTATTACTTGTCATTTTTGTCTACGTCTTGGACATTACTCATTTTCATGCCCTTATAAGAACAAGGATTCCGAGTTGGTTTGGGTTCCAAAACCCCAAACTTAGTAGACTTGAATGAAATTTAGTTGAGATATGATCCAATGCTCATTTTTGAAAATTATATTATCTTATCTCAACTTAAAGTCCCATGCATTATGTTAATTTTCTGAATTGAGAATATATTCGGTTAAAGTATTGCTCGATCAAGAATATAATCGGTCGAACTTTTGTCGACCGACCAGATGCCTATGATAAATCAAAATCTACAACAACAACCTGAGTAAAACATCAACCTCTTCGGTCGAAAAATGTTCGATCGGGGAAAAAATCGGTCGAAAAGTGGTCGACCGAGTAGACTTCTGCTTCTATTTAGTTTTTAATATGTAAAACAGCAACTTTCTCGATCGACAAATTGGTTGACCGCAAGAGATGTCGGTTGAACTTTTGTCGACCGAATGAAGTTTTGAATCAAATTCTTTCTATTCAGTCTGTAATTAAATGTTCCTAACCATACCGGACCATCACATGGGTACCAAAATCTATATTTTAATGCAGGATTGGGTGGTCGACAGTGGATGTTCCAAACACATGACCGAAAACAAGGATGCGTTTCAAACTTTTGAGGAAAAGAAGAGTGGAACAGTCACCTTTGGAGATAATGGTAAAGGTAAAATCGTTGGAATAGGTAACATTGGTATAAATCTCGAAATAAAGAATGTTTTACTCGTTGATGGTTTGCACCATAATTTAATAAGTGTTAGTCAATTATGTGACAGTGGATATGATGTTTTATTCAACAAAAATTGCTGCAAGTTACTAATAGAAAATACTACAAATGTTGTTTATGAAGGAAAAAGAATTGGAAATCTCTATATTCTTAGACCTAATTCTATGAAATCCGTAGTTGGAAAATGTTTACTTGCAAATGAAAATTCTATACAACTATGGCATAAAAAATTGGGTCATGCTAGTTCACATGTTATCAAAAAGCTAGTTAAATATGATCTTGTTCGTGGTTTGCCTAATTTGTCTTTTGATCAAGTTGAAAATTGTGAACCATGTACCTTGGGTAAACAAACAAAAACTTCATTTAAACCCAAACATGTACTTAGCACTTGTAGATCCCTAGAACTGATTCATATGGATTTATTTGGACCTATGCAGACACAATCTATTGGTGGAAAAAGGTATTGTTTTGTTATTGTTGATGATTATATTAGATATACTTGGGTACATTTTTTTGCAAACAAAGATGACATTATTCAAGTTTTCATAAAATTTTGTTCCAAGATTGAAAATCTATTACAAACCAAAATATGTACCATTAGAAGTGATCATGGTGGATAATTTGAGAACCATTTATTTGAAGAATTTTGCACATCTCAAGGCTACACTCACAATTTTTCTGCTCCACGCACTCCACAACAAAATGGCATAATTGAAAGGAAAAATCGATCACTACAAGAAATGGCTAGAACCATGATGCTCGAACATAATACACCTAAATTTTTTTGGGCTGAAGCAGTAAACACAGCATGCTATGTGTTAAATAGAGTAACTGTTCATTCCTATTTGAAGAAAACACCATATGAAATAATATATACTAAGAAACCTAGAGTTGACTATTTTCATACCTTCAGATCAACATGCTATATCTTAAACACTAAAGAGGATAGAGATAAGTTTGACTCTAAATCACATAAAGCATTCTTTTTGGGATATTCTACCTCTAGAAAAGCATTTAGAATCTACAACACTATTTCTAGAAAGGTTGAGGAATCAATTCATATTTCCTTTCATGAAGAATCAAAATCAGAAAACCTTGAAATAGTTGATCTCACTCATCAATTTGAAAATTTATCCATACCAACTGATAGTGATAAAAATACTCCAAGTAATGACCAAGCTGGACACAATATATTCCTAGACTCATTAAGGATCATCCTCAAGAATTAATTATTGGAAATCCTAATGATAAAGTCAAAACTCGTTCTTCTTTTAAAGACGTTGCAAACATGGCCTTTGTTTCTATCATTGAACCTAAGAAGGTGTCTGAAGCTCTTAAAGATGACTATTAGATAATAGCAATGCAAGAAGAATTAGACCAATTCACTAAAAATGATGTATGGGATTTAGTTCCAAAACCACAAGATAAAACCATTATTGGAACTAAATGGGTTTTTAGAAATAAGTTAAATGAGGCAGGGGAAGTAATAAGGAATAAAGCTAGGTTAGTAGCACAAGGATATAATCAACAAGAAGGAATAGACTTTGATGAAATGTATGCACCAATAGCAAGACTTGAAGCTATTAGAATGCTACTAGCTATAGTTGCACACAAAAATATCAAGCTCTACCAAATGGATGTAAAAAGTGCATTTCTAAATGGAATCATTCAAGAAGAAGTGTATGTTGCCCAACCACCTGGTTTTGAAATACCAGAAAAACGTGACTATGTTTACAAACTTAAGAAAACACTTTATGGATTAAAACAAGCACCTAGGAACTGGTATGAAAGGCTCAAGACATATCTTTTTGATAATGATTTCTCTATTGGAAATTCAGATTCTACTTTATTTTTCAAAACATATACATTTGATTTTCTAGTTGTTCAAATATATGTTGATGACATTATTTTTGGAGCTTCAAATGAATCATTGTGCACACAATTCAGTGACATTATGTAAAAAGAGTTTGAAATGAGCCTCATGGGTGAACTAACTTTCTTTCTTGGTTTTTAAATTAAGCAAACGCCTGCTGGGATTTTTTAAGACAAGAAAAGTATACTAAAGAACTCTTAAAACATTTTGGAATGGATCAGTGTAAACATGCTACTACTCCAATGGCTACCTCCACTAAAATTGATAAGGATGAAGATGGGGAACCTATTGATGATTCCTTATATAGAGCCATGATTGGTAGTTTGCTTTACTTAACCGCTTCTAGACCGGACATCATGTTTTCAGTTTGTCTTTGTGCTCGATTTCAATCACAATCCATGCATTCTCATTTTCAAGCAGTTAAACGAATTTTCCGATATTTAGTCAGCACTACATGTTATGGTTTATGGTATCCTAAAGGAAAATCCTTGGATTTTAAAGCTTATACTGATGCCGACTATGCTGGTTGTCGACTTAATCACAAGAGAACTAGTGGTGGTTGTTTCTTGTTAGGAAGAGCCTTAGTATCTTGGTTTAGCAAGAAACAAAATACGGTTGCCCTCTCTACAACTGAAGCTGAATATATGGCAGTCGGATCTTGTTGTGCTCAAGTACTCTATATGCAACAAGTGTTAAATGATTATGGTTTTATGTTTTCTTCCACGCCTATATTTTATGACAACACAAGCGCTATAAACTTAGCACACAATCCTATTTTACACAGTCGAGCTAAACATATTGAAATCCGTCATCACTTTTTATGGGATCATATCTCTAAGAATCATGTATCCCTTCATCATGTTGATACGGAAGATCAATTGGCTGACATTTTTACAAAACCGCTTCCACTAGACCAATTCAACAAAATAAGAAAGCAACTACTTATCACTCCCTTAGAAGATGTTTTCTTTGATATTTGTGCTTCTTAAAAATGTTTTAATCATATCATCTTTGGTTTTAAATAGACATCTTTTTCGTAGGATTTGATGACTATTTTTTGTAGGGGATATCAAATTAAGGGGGAGTTTTTCTATTTTAACGCATATCTTTTTGAAATGACAAAGGGGGATAAATAAAGGTAAATCTTAAAATGGTAATCTTGAAAAACTCAATCAATGAGTTTCATAAATCTCTTGGCTTTACATTAAAAGTTGCTATATTCCCTAAAGAGTTGGATTTCATGTTCTATACTTCTTTGGGAATAATAAGCACACATTTCATAAACAAGAAAAAAAATTCACAAAGTAAATCTCAGGTATGAAACTCAACTCATTTTAAAAACTAGTTGATTTATATTTTGGAAATGTTTGTCATCTTCAAAAAGGGGGAGATTGTTGGCTAAATGGACATCATTTAATCCCTTTGTTTTGATAATGACAAACATTTCACTCTTGTCGATCTAACGTGCTACTTGAGTGTTGCAGGAATAAGGTGGATGACAAATATTATGGAAGATCTATATGCTTGAATTATTGTAATTTCATGAAATGTAATCAATTGTAAAAATTGTACAAATATATAATGTACAAGTACTTAGACATTATGTAAATCAAGTGTTAGATCTTCCCTAGCCAATCACCACACTTAGATGGGTCATCCCCTTCAATAGTGTCACATATGCACACTCATATACAAACTTAGTACTTTCATTGAAACATTGAAACATGGTCAATATCGGTCGACAAAATCCTCGATCGAGACACTCTCGGTCGACAAACTCCTCGACCGAGAAAGACCCAAGTAGCCGTTAGACACAGCTGACAAGGTAGTTGGCAGTTGGAGATGAACGTGCATACACTTGCTCCAGAAAGTCTGTCGGTCGACAAACCCTCGACTGAGTAGGACTCTCAGTCGACAAAACTTCGACCGAGATGAGTTCTAACAGCAACTTTCAGAATTAATTAACTAGCCGTTGCTAAAGCAACTAAAGTGTACCTAACTGCTAGTTAAGCACTTAGAACCCCCTAGAAAGTGTCTAGAACGTCCTTAATCACTTGTAGGTCATTCCTATAAATAGGAAATGCCTTCGGACACCAAAATTCACCAATTTCACACTTGAGCAATCTTTGAGCTTACTCTTGCATTAGCAATCTGTTTTGAGAAATTGAGCAACACTTGCAATTGGATATTCTTCTCCTTGCTCTGAATTCGTGCCCTATAGGCTAGTATCTCCTATCCACAGCACTTACACTTCTATATACATTGGTTAGGAGATCAAAACGCTTGATATAGGAAATCAAGCCTTGAGCTACAAGTGGTATTGTAATTTCTATTTTTCCTTCTTGTTCCTTTTTATCTTTTGTATTCTCCTTGCTACTCCTAGGGTTGGAGGCTGCGAATTGGAGAAGGTTCTTCTTGGTGGAGAAGGTGGACTCCGAACTACTTCAAGAAGGCTATTGCAACGGGAAGCTACGTCTAGAGGAAGGCTACTTCAAGGGGGAGTTTGAAGTTACTTCAAGAAGGCTGCTTCAAAGTTGGTGCAATTACTTCTAGATGAAGGCTGTCCGAAGGGTTTGTGAAAGAATTGTAATTTTATGTAAAGTCCTTGCGAGGTAATAAAATTTGATTTTTTCAAAATTCCAGTTGGGTAAGCAACCGGGTAGTGGATTGACTTCCTTAGTATTTGCTAAGGTTGGAACCACTCTAAATCCTTGTCCCCTTGTCCAATATTCTTATGGTTGGTTGTTTGAGTTAAATTACATTAAAATTATCATAAAACCCTATTCACCCCCCTCTAGTGGTTTTTCATCTGCTCTAGTTCACAAAACATAGATTGAACGTTAAGAGGATGAAAATTCTATGCCTCGAGTCAATGCGGATATCAAAAACAAAGTAACTATACAATGACGATAATGTTGATCACATATTGTATGTTGAAGTTGTTATCCAACTTTCTGATTACTTGGGTAGAAATGATGTGTTGCTAAATATCGCTCATTGATTGTGATGTTATAAGTTGGTTATGGACATTCATTGCCAACGTAATTTGGGATCAATAGGGTCGCACACATAGGATACACATAGAGTAGCAGTTTACTCATGAATATGGTTTAACTTGAGTACTAAAGTATTTATGTATTCCATTTAAATAACATTGGTTGTATATTGGTTGAACTAGAATTTGAAGCTCTGGATTCATAAATGAGCCAATCGGTCTAGTCATGAACCGACCATTTCATGGTTTGCATCTTCCAAAAAAATTATGAAATTCCTTCTCTTCAACTCCCAAAAGAACTGGAAACTTTGACCCTGACCCTCATGAATAGAGGGTAGTCAATGCTTTCAGCAATACAATAATAAGATCTAACAATTATTTTTCTCTCTAGTTGTGATAACTAGAAAGCCCAATCAAATTCTACTTGTATAAGGGAGGGACACCAAGGGAGATATAACATGGGAGAGGGAATCAACCCTATCAGGTTAATGTTTGAAGGGAGAACTCCTCGTTGGCTCTCGAGTCCGTGTGGACTACATAGAGGCAAGGAGGTCATTGCCACCCGCTAGGAGGACGCTTTCAACCACTGTCTGTGCTGCTACATTAGGAGGACGCCGCCAAAAATTGTCTGGGTGTAGCTTGCAAAAGAAGCACGCCGCAACAAGGATAGTCATTGGACTTGCTCCAGGACCAGGTCTATGCCTTGCAACCCTCCTTCCCAGTTCATAATTTTTTATGCAATCTGTTATTGAAGGGGAATATAGAAGTAAAAATTTTGGTTTCCGCTTCCATATCCGATGCCATATTTCCCTACAAACCTGACCAATCACATAAATTCCAAAAACATTTAAGTGAATAAAAAAACATTTGAAAGGACTGATTCACCCTTGCTTCCCGCACTAAAAATTGGTTGTGTGATAGGGCACAAATTTCAAAATTGTAGATCATATCTAATGCAATGACAAATGAAAAGAATTGAGGCAATGACCAAATCATCCATGAAAGTGTGATAGGAAACTAAATGAATCAAAAGGGAAACAACCAGAAGATAAGATCCCATTTTGTTCATTTTTTTCACAAATTCTTATAGAAATCCGCATTCATATCATTGAACTTAGAATCTCATATCTCAATCTAGTCAACACTCTTTAGAACTGAAGGCACCACAAAGACCCTCAATCATCATCTGCCTGATTAAGCCAAGATTTAACTTCTGCGGTGGTCAGGATCCTAAGAAGGATCCACGACTAGAGAAGAATTGGGGCATCCATGTTGGAGTTGTAAAGCACACCAAACAGATAAGAGGAAGAGCTTCCAGATGTCCAAATCATCTCAGGAGGTCGACAACAGGTGAAAGGAATAGAGATAGATAGAAGCATGGTTGACAACTTATATCAGTCACCTGGGTTTATGGCATGGTATTAAAGAGCCAAAAAGGGATAACATGAAACTACATTCAACCATCTTGAAAATATTCATAGGCTCACACAAAAGATTCTCAGGCCCTCGGGAGGCATTGTGGTGACATTTCTTGGGTACGCGACGGTCGGAGTCACACAGAAGACAAGCTGGATGAACCATAGAAAGGTGGATTTGGGGAGAGCTACATAGGGTATCACATATGATGGGGTGGTTTCTAAACTTCACATGATGTTCCTTGGGGTCTCAGTCTTATTGGGGAAGGGTTGTGGAGGTTGGAGGTCAAGGGAGTTCGAGTCACAATCAGGGGTGGAGGCAAAATTTAATCACTGCGGGAGCCAAAATTTACCATAGAGAAATTTTTATACCATGTAATTCAGCTCAATGCAATTTCTACCCTAAACATATCCCTTTTGAATGATGTGGTTCAAATGTGGATAGAGTAACAATAAAAAAATGCATTAATGTAAGCTAAGAACCATTCAAAATGTATAGTTAAGAACGTCTAGGAAGAAATAACGTAGTGTAAATAGAGATTGGTGTCTAAGATTATAAATTTCATTATTTTAACTTGTGAATAAGTCTATATTTATAAATGAAAGATGTGTATACTTTTTGTTTATACTCTACGTCCTAGTGGATATATATATATATATATATATATATATATATATATGCACACACACACCTAATTTTTAGTGATTAAAAAAAACAATCAACCAAAAACATTATCTAGACATTAAAAAATCTTATGAATTAATCATTATATTTAGAAGGCATTATACTTAAATAATTTCATAATATGAGATTACAAATAAAATAATATTATTTGTGTAGCATTTTAAGGTTTGTTGTTAACAAATTGATTGCCACTTGATTCACAATAAGTGGTTGACTATATGTATGACAATCATATCTAGCAAGTCTAAGTGAATTTTATCGTGTGTTCTAATGATATCTATTCACATTTTTACTTCTATCATTTATGAGTTGGAGACCGTAGTTTGAAACATTGGAATAGTCATTTGTGCATGGTCAAAGCTCTTATTTATGGAAGAGACTTCTTGTTTTGATGATATAAACTCATTCAAAATTTTGAATACTTTTAAGTTATGATTTGTTAATGTCCCTCCAGAGAATGAGAGCTTAATTAAATTATCAATTAAAAAAATAGTAGGATGCATTCAGAGCAAGTTGGCTCCTTCATATAGAAAATTCTACAAAAAATTAACAATGGGAATGTAGGATTCAAACCTAGGACGGTAAGGTCAAACAACATGTACATAAACCAATCTGCCAACCCAGTCTTGTGTAATGTTTTGCAGTAAATTGTTTTATTATATATTAGATGATGATACACGAGTTTGACAAAAAATAGAAAACACGCTTCAAAGACGTCTCAAATCAGCAATCTCTACTAGAAGGCATGCGCCAAATGCCACTACACCAATATCATTTTTTGTCAAGATTATTTTATACAATGTATATATAATAAAACCTAAATATAAATGTGTATATATTGAAAAAATTTATGTTTTTTTGGGCCATGGGCCATGCTTGCACTCCCTTGTCTCTGGCACTGGTCACGACGGAATAGGGAGTCTCTGAGCTATTGAGTATGAGAGATTGTGGGAGTCAGGTGAAGGGGGAAACCTCCCTGCATGCAAAGCATCTGAGCCCTAGGGACTGACCCGAATCGGAATAACCCACTAAAGGGGTTGCGTGATAGATGAAACTAAAAACTATAGCAAATCAATGCATTCAGGAAATAATGAGTATAATTTTGGGCTTTAAACCATAGGAAAATTTTCTAAAACCATTTCGAGGGTCAAATGAGGTTAGTTGGCCTCAAATTTCGATCATAGGCATATATTGGGGTCTAAAACATTCTTAAACAATTATATACAAAATTTGATGATTAAGCAATATGTTGTTACCATAATATGATTAGTGTTCACTTATGTGCATTGATTATATTCCTGATTGATCATGAAACGATGTGGACATTTATTTGTGGTCACATAGGGCTGATTTTAGTTGTATGAGTCCACTGGACGACATTAGACCAATTAGGGTTTAGATGTATGTATTGATGATAAGTCTACCCTGAGGAGGAAGAAAGTTTATTACATTCAAATTTGCTTAATTTGAACTAAAAGATATTTTCTAACATTATCATCAAGATAAGGGAGAGAGAGATTATGTTATCCATCTTTTACATTATTGTAAGATTTTTTTTATTTACTTGGGTTATTTGCATTGAGGTTCAACAAGTGAGATTTATTTAATGAAAAATTTATTAAGGACTCAAATGTAGTTATTTGACCAAGTATTGGATCTTTGGGATGTTATAGTTGCAGACGTTCATGCCTAGGATTACATCAAAATTGTGTATCTTGAGTGGTAATAAATCCTCTACACTACATCCTTCATATTGATAACTAGGAAACATTGTCACATGCTAGTCGGGATTAACTCAAGTCTTGTTGAGGAATCAAGCTGCTACTTTTTTTAATCTTCAAGAAGTGGGGGACAATTGAAAACTACAATTACAAGAGGTGGAAGAGCTAAGATTGAGTGCTTATCAGAGTGTGACGATCTACAAAGAACACACTAAGATAAGGCATGACGGTAATTGCAAGTCTGAGATCAAGTCATATTGTATAGTTCTTATCTCCAACTATTTCTTAGGAAATTGAGGACTAGATGGTTGGGGCCTTACATCATCAAGCATATTCCCCCCTTTAGTGTAGTGAAAGATTGGAGAGAACAGTTTGATAAAATTAAAGTCATATACAATATATCAACTAAAATTGTATGATGCATGATAGTTGAGATAATCATCCACTCACTCTCCTTTGACTTCTAACAAACTTATAAGAAATGGGCATCAATCCATGGATGTAAAATAAAGGTGCTTCTCGAGAGACAATTTGGTTGTTGTTTTCATATTTTGAATTTATGTTTGTAGATTAGTTGCATCATCATTTCATCATATTTGTTTCAATATTCAGATAGCTAACTTCATAGATGAGGTCCTAATTTTAGTGAAGTATTAAATATAGGTAGAAGTCACATGTAAAGACCCTATTTTTAAGATCGGATGTTTATAAATTTGCATCAGAAAATATAAACAAACTTTTTTACAATCATGTTTCACATCAAAGTCTCAGAAGCTTTACATTAGATTATAAAAATAAGCATAGATTCCTATCTACTCTTCAATAGTGGGTAACTCTTGCGTGTCTCTTATATGTCTTTTTTGGTCACCTAAATAAAACTTTTTTAAATCATGCTTTACATCAGAGTCTTAGAAGCTTTACAATAGATTACAAAAATAAGCATAGATTCCTATCTACTCTTCAATAGTGGGCAACTCTTGCGCGTCTCTTTTATGTCCTTTTTGTTCACCTGCCCAAGAGTTCTCAAAAGGAACAAAAACCACACATGGGCCCCAATAAGGGAAATTAGGGTCAACAAAGCTGGTACAAAAACAATATTTAGAAAACAAAATAATATGAACCTATATACAAAGAATTAATATGAAAAAATGCAAAAGAATGAAACAATATAGGTAGTTTAAAAAAATAAAAAATATATAGATAGGTATCAAAGGATAGCAATGGGTTTTCATATTCAACAATATTCAATGTCCAAATTTTAAAACTTGACGTTGAATTTTTAATAGTTAGCACATATCAATGTCTAGTTGTTGGGGAAGCCATATGTTCTCTCCTGTAGAGAACGAAAACACACCAACTGAAATGCCCAGTATATTGAGGGACCCTATGTCCTTTAACTATGTGCAAAGGCATGGAAGTGTAATTCCTCTAAACTAGGGCCATTAACCTGCCCTTTTTTAACGTGTAAATAATGTGCTACTGTTTTCCAAGAATAAGTGTTGTTGGCCTTTCAAAGAGGTAAGCTAAGGTACAAAATCAATTTTGTTCAACCAACACATCTAATCATACATGCAATAAATGAGGAAAATACCTTTACAATTATAAATAGAGATTTTGGATCTTTGAATCGAAAGTATGAAAAATGTAAAAGTTCCAAGTATAGAGATCTAAGGTATTCATGATCAAAATTCAAACATCTTCGAGAGTTGATGAATAGAGATACATCTATAGTTTGGAACAATATGGTTACTATTGGCTTGGAATCCATTTATATTCAATTATTATTTTGTTATTCATGACTTGGGCTTTCCATTTAGGAGTGTTATCCATATTTTCCATTATTCTCATATCTAGGGTTTCTAGCTAGGTTGTATATAAAATTGATATTACATAAGTGTTTTGATACATTTTTCCTATGTTAGATCCTAACATGTATATTCAATCTCAAAGATAACTCCATTTAGTTATTATGGTCAAGATTGATCATTATATAAGATATGACTTATCAAAATATTTTTAGTTACCCTATCTAGGGTTTAGAGTCAATATACCTCAATGTATACTAGTCATAAGTTGATACTTAGATTTAAGTTATATATGTGAAAACCAATATGTTTTTTTGTGAACATAAAGTATTTTCATATTTAGTCCAAACTAATCTGATGTAAATGTCAAAAAGTCTATAAAGTACTTTCTTGTATATGTTCTTTATCTTTGATGTCCTATAATTCAAATAAGGGAAGCATAGACAAATTTCCCTAGTCTCATGTGAATCTAGGGTTTTCAATTCTTAATAAGAGTAATCATAGTGGGCAAACTTAGTTAATAATAACTACTAAACTTTATCAATAAATTATTTATCCACTCACCAACATGTACACATTAATACTAATAGGACTCAATTGAGGTAGTGGATATAGGCTAGGTTATCACTGTGGTCTTGTTTATATTCCTAATATAATCTAGTCTTCCATATAATATATATGAATTAATTGATACATTTAGTTTGATCTTTATGCGTCAATTATGGATTTGTTTTATTTCCTAACAATTCATTTACTAGTTAATGTATCACTTAACGTATTCTCCCTTACTGGTTCTTTAAATTCAGAACATACATGAAATTATGGAGCTACTAACCTGCAGTTCATGCGTGTTGTTATGGTCTTTCATGCCTTAGCTCTTAGCTTGATATTTGTGAGGAGAGATTGATCAAAGCATGACACTGTGTTCTACAGAATCCTTCTGCATATACTTGGGTTTTCGTGATTGAGGTCGAGTGTTGATGGTCAGACTTGGTAGTTGGTTGGTTGGCTGATTCAGCTGTATTGCAGATCGGGTTGTGGAGATCAGTCGCCAGCAGACGTGCGGATGTCGTTGAGGTCGTCCACATTGTAGGGTGGGGCGAGTGGTGATTAGTTTGCCGTTGGGCGTCAGGATCACAAGGTTGACGGTGAGGCTATGCGTGGTTGCAGGAGTTGCAGCGAATTGTCGACGCCGATTTCCATTGATCAAGGGGTCGCGGTGTGTGTTCTGCACTCGGAGCAGCAGGAGTTCGTAGAGGTCATGGTTGAAGAGATGGTGATACAGCGAGACGTCAGATGGGAAACCTGATGATAGGAAGCAGATTAGAGGGGGTCTGATGATAGAAACCTGACATGGTTAGAAGGAGTCTAGTTAGCTGGAGTAACCACAATGGGGTGGGGCGTCAGCTATCCGCTGTGTTGCGGACTGTCTTCATCAGTCTTGCAGGCTACTGCTATGACGATGTTGTTGCAGATGCATGGGTGTGCGAGGAGTACGAAGAGGCGAACCTAGTGTTTGGTGGGAAAATGGGTGAAGGAGTTTTTTTTTTTTTTTAGTCTTAGGGAGACCCCGCTCCCCCTCCTCCTCAAACAGGTGCTAGAGCCCCGATGACCCAAGGAGTTGATAATTACATAGCACTTAGGAGATTCGAACCTGAGTCCCCAAGGAGCACAAGCCGGACCGAACACCTGAGCCACACTGGCCAGGTGGTGAAGAAGGAGTTTGTCTAGTCTGAGGAAAGGGCAACCACTGCAGATCTGTGGCGACTACTATTGGCAGGTGACGGGAGTTGCAGGTCGGGGTTGAGTAGTGAGGCAATAGTGATTCAAGGTCGCAGGTCATCTTTTCCTTCTTGTCGGAGTTATCACAGAGTCTCGTCGGAGAGGAAAGGCACCACGACAGGGTCATTGTTGGAGATCGACATTTAGGTGGTGGAGGCGGAGGATTTCTGGTGAGGGCCGGTAACTGAGATTGCAGGTGTGGACTCGATGATGGTTGGAGAAGGCGGGGCACTGTTGGAATCCTGGTTCCATTGGCGTCAAGGGCGGTTTAAATGAGTTGGGTAGACTTGTCATCTTTGTATGGTTGGCCATAGAAGAGGAAGGGGGGAGGGGGAGTTGGTCGGAGTATTTGTAGGCCTGCGATTGGTCGCAAGGAAATGTCAGCACCTAGGTAGCGGCAGTCAGAACTGCCGTTTCCTTGACCATACGTTTAGGTGGGGAACCGGTGATGAACACTGGTAGACTTATGGAAAACGGTAATGGAGAGACAGTAGAATGGGCGTTTGTCTTCTGTTACCACGGAGAGCTGGGTTTCCATGGTTATCGGGGTTAGGGGTGATGCGGTCAACCTATTTAATTTGTAATTACCCCCTTTTAATTACTTGTAACTCCTATATTAAAGGTCTTTTTATTATAAAACTTTCACCATGTCTTTAATTTGAGTCATAAAATCTTCTATACTAGTTATTATTGGTTTAAAGGTCTTAGACGGTTAAACTCTCCAATTAGTCACTCAACAATTACCATATATAATTAAAATTATTATTGTACACTTATTTCAAAGTCAATGAAGGACTAGGTGAACTATTGAAATACCAGCACAAGAATGTCAAATAGTGTTAATTATGTCAAAATCACTCAACATACTAGTTTGTAAATATTTCTCAAATGAGGAGGATGATCTTATCTTGACACAAGAAACTTAAATGGAGACTGATTCTATCAAGGGAAACTTAACAATTTGATCATGATAAATATGTTGACTAACAATGAAGGAGCATTTGGTAAATAAGCTCAAGTTCATGAGAAATGATGATTTATATCTCAAAAATAGACTTATTGTACACATCTTGGTATGTTACATCACATTAGCTAAACAATTTATGAGCTTTCAAACAACCCAATCGACCGTCTAGATCCCCGAGTTGATTGGTTGGACCAATTGAGGATGAAATGCATTTGAGGAAACATGCCTTCAGTCGGACGACTCATCTCTTAAGTTGACTAGTTGAATTTATCAAGATCGTTAGTAATATTAGAGAGACGATATGACTGGATTGCCTATAGATTCATGAATCCCCTATAATTCTTAGTTAATCATCTCACTCAATTATATGATTGGTTGGCCTTCATCAAGTTTTTCAAAGACAATGTCCTAACTTATTAGATAACATTACTAGTTGATCGGATAGAGTGATCATGCATTACTCGTTGTAATCAATTTAACAAAAGTCAGTTGATCAACTGGCTTATTTAGCTAACCATATAACATTTGTGATGTCACAAGATAGCCGATTGGATCACACTAACCTATCAATTTGGGGGGCATAAACTACTGACTCTAACATGTATTTTAATCAATATTCAATTGATCCACTGGATAAGCTAGTTGACTGACATTTTCTATGTTCTTAAGTAAAATAGAGGATGAGCTAGTTTCCTTTCACTCCCCCTACTTTGTCTCATGTGCAGTATCCAAAAAGTGTCTCCTCTATGCTGGCTATATACACTTGCTCCTCCTCATTATTGCCACACTCAAGTTGTCCTTGTCTTCTCTACATCCACCACATCTACAAGATCATCCTTCTCTCCTTCCTTTTACCAGTTTCCACCCTGGATAGGGTTTGGCATAAAAATTTCCACCACCCTCCCCATCTCCAAACCAACACCTCTGTGTTGGTACTACATCTCCCACCATCAAATCCCACAATCATCACCCCTAATCCCTACTCCCATCCACCACCATCATTATTTCCTTCCCTCCTTCTTAGGAGATAGACCATGTGATATAATTGTCTCACTTTCTAGTCGACTGCCTTGGTTGGCCTCTAATAAATCATCTTGTGGGACTAGACATTGTCTTGCAAGCTACCAAATGATCATCTTAGAGAGTCAAATGATTGTTTTATTGACCCCATTCAATCGATTGTTAGGTTATCTTGGATGCTTGTCTCATTTCCTTTATTTTCTTTCTCTTCATCTTCATTGCTACTGCCACCAAGAGATGATGGGTTGCTTCAAAGAGACCATTCCCAATGCTTCTAAAAAGATCATAAAGTCATTTAAAGGCAACAATAAGGAAAATGTGCCTTCACTCACACACACACCATGCCCACTAGGGGGGGTATTTATGTGTGACTCACAAGCATCTAATGACTTCCATATGAGGGAAAGCATACCTAGGTAAAAATTTGAATATAATGATGTGGCTACTTCTGATATTGTAAAGGTACAACATGAATTTGAATAGAGAGCACAAAGAAGTACCAAGACATCCAGTGAGTAGTAGGGCATTCTTTCTCATATTCGTCTCTAAGATAACACGCCAGTCCACCACAAAATTCATTGGTGATGACATGCCACAACCTTGTCCATTAAAGTTAAATTGTAGGGCATCCTTGATTAGCAAGTACAAGGTATTAGTGACCATCGAGCATAACGAAATCTACATGAGAATGGCCCCATGTGGCATTCAACTAGTGCATTGGGCATGTGTAGTTATGATGTAAAATCTTGGATATCGTAGTCCATTAGAGTACTACTTGTATCGTGCACACCTGAATACTTTCCCCTTATTGTTTGTCCAACATACTACTAGTTGGCATGAGAATCTACGACATCCTTTCTAGATTAAAATCAAAGATTACATGCCAAAATTCAGCTCACAAATGTTCAGTGAGGAGCACAAGTTGTAGACCAAGAACCTCACTGTCATTCTTTAGGATGTTGATGACTAGTGGTTGGAGCATCATCATGACAACAAAAACATAGTAGATTACTCCAAGTAAATAGATGGGAATATCTGGGCTGAAAATTTTTGGTATGCTTCATTCATTTCCAAGCAGAGCCAAGGAAAGCTAAATTCATAAGGTGATGTTGACGTACCTACACCTCATCCTATCATGTACTATTCTAACACATGGAACAACACAATCCTTGTGATGAGGAATGATTTTGTATTGCATGTGCTATATTTTGCAAGGTAAGCACTTCAATTGGGTGTTGATTGACCAAAAAAATTTTATTTGCACCATATTTCTTCAACCTCATTCACTCAAGAGAGAATGATCACTGACATAGACACTTACTTGGGATACACACACATCCCTTTTGAATCTATGATGGGGAACACACTGATCGACATCATTTACCTACAAGTATCTAGCTTCATCTGTAAGACAAAAGAGGAAGGTGTTTATTTGTTGTTTTTCAAGTACAACACAATGACTCCCGCTCTCCTGACAAATGTTTGCTTCATAATGGAAAATCTAGTCTATGATATCTCTAATTTTTATCCCACACTTATCAAGGTAATTTCAAGTACCCACCTATTGAGGATGACACACCTCTACATGATTTTGATGGTAGATTAAATATCTCCATGGAAGACCAAGATAACATGCATTATCCCAATACTACTCCACCTTCTCTCCATACCAAGAGGAAACTATCTCACAATGTAGTGCCACTAACTCCATTGAGGTCCTTCACCTTTGATTTCAACTCAATGGATGCTCACCTAAGCCAAATCAAGAACTCCTAGACTAGAATGTAGAGAGAGTAGTAAATACAAGGGCATCATCTAAACCACATGTAACATATGAAGTATGCCCATTACTAGTGGAATTAATACCATGATTACTACTATGTGTCATACCTACACTACCAACATCTTGGTGGGAAATACCACACTCTAGAGTTCCACTTATTGAGGGAAATGGTATACCCACAATCCTTCATATGATGATCCATCAAGAAACAATATAACTCCCACTATGAGTGGGACACTCGCTCTTCTCAAAGTCATCCTAGATAGGATGGATGTCTGCTTGAAGTTAGAGACCATGTCTCATGATTTGGATAGCACACATTTCTTTTAATCCATCTCAAGTTTAGTATTTTATTAGGGATTTTCTAAGTTCATGGTGAAGAGTGGGTGTAACTGATGCACATACATCCGGTCTACAAATTTGTAACCCAGAATGAAGGCACACTCTCATACACACAATGATTCATAGGCGTACTAGCTTAGGATGTTGTTTAGGAAAAGTGGCAAGTCGGTCGAACCCCATGTGGAGTGAGGTAGGACGCTAAGTAGATAAGTTGTTTCTTCAGGTTTATAGAGTCGGATATAGGGTATTTAGGATTTAATTAGATTTTAAGTTAGACTCGGGTGAACATGCAAGGAATGAAAGCAAGAATCTAACCTAGATTAAACCTACATAATCAATGCTAACTAACAAACTAAAGAGCAATTCGATTAAAAGTTATACTAGCAATGACAAGAGAGAGTAGCTAACTACACAAGACTAGAAATTACACTAATAAAAAAATAAAATACTAAGAAAAACCTTGCACAAGAAACTAATCAAGAACTAATTACTCTAGCAAAAACCAATTCGCATGAACAAGCAAGTAAACTAAGCAATTAAGAGACAACTAGCTAGTAAGGGCACAAGTTAGGGTTCTCAAAAGTATTAGGGGTAGTGGGATGTTTGGGGGGATCTACAACCATCAACCATGCAATTGGGTCCATGTATGCAAAAACATTCAACAAGTAAGCAACCAAATCAAATAACAAGGATCACTGTAGAGCACGCATCCTATCTTGTTAGTTGACCATGGGTGGCATGGTTGTGTATAGGGGAACTAGTCCCTATCACTTCCCATATGCACATACGAGGCTCTATCAACTAAATATTTGGTAGACATGGATCGATATTATCCAAGTCTAGGCTTCTAGTAAGAATTCTCTAAATACACTTAGGATCAAAGAGTGAAGGAGGCAATAGAAGGATGGTTTTTCATTTCCCACCATCCCCATCTATCCTCTAAGCAAGCTTTTTTTATAAGTGCATATTAAGGAGCACATATGGTCACTTATATGTCACACTTAGGGCTAGTGGAATGGAGCGATAAAGGGGATGGGGGAGAAAGTAGTGAGGTTCCTTTAGGGAACTTAGGAGTTTTCCCACCAAAAAGCACAAAATCACTCCTTTCTCTTTGTATTAGGTGATCAATATCTCAAATAGTTGTAGCAAGAGGTAGGGAAAGATAACAAGCAATAATGTAGCATTAGATAATGAAATCAACATATAGTGCATAAATATTCCCCAACATTGTATTTTAGTGACAAATTTGTGTCCCCAAAAAGCTCACAAAGAGGCTTAGCTACTCATGATCAAAGAAATAATAAAAGAAAGGGGATAAGAAGATAGAAACTCCATGAACTTGGGTGGAGAATCTCCAATCTTTACCTATAGACATTCCAAGCTCAGTCTTCTCCCCCAAGTGGGTGTAATGGCATGGAAAGTGGAAGGGATATGGCTAAATTCCTTGAACTAGGGTTTTTTAGGTGGAAAGTGGAATGATTTGGAGTAAATAGGGTAGGTGGTAGTGGGTGGCATATATGACGGCTAGGAGAAGACAACACTTGCCTCTTAGCCTCCACTTATGTATATATAGGGTGCTGGGGTGGCTACTATTAAGTTGGGATAGTTTAGGGATTTTGGTGGAAAGCAATACTAGGATTAGAGGCAGAATGACCATTCTGCCTCCACCACGGCTGTGGGAAAATGGAATCAAAATGGTTTTGGTGGTGAGAATAGTCATGGGGGGGCAATGGGTCAGTGTTCGTTGGTCGAGGAGATTTTGTGTTGGGGTGAGGAGCACGGTCGTTCAGTCATTGGAACAACTGTTCTTGAGCAAAAGTGGAACAATTATTCTAGTGAGAATGGTCATGGAGAAGATGGATTGCTCTTGATAAGCGTTGTCTTATAATTTTTGGGGATTCTTGTTTGGATCACCATGTCCATTTTATAATACGACAACTATTGTGGTGGTCTTTGGTGCACTTTGTTGTTAAACTTGATCTTCAAATGATGCTTCTTGCATCAATTTGATACTTGGTCACTTGGGGGTAGGTTGGGTTAGTTTTAGGGCCAATTTTCTTCTTCCTGGATGGAGAAGTCCTATGTTCATCATCTTTCTCTCCATTTAATCAATTAGTGCCAATTAGCTATAAAAATATGCAAGAGAAACCATAAGTGCATTTATCATTCAATGATATTAATTGGAAATGTCGTGCATTCTACATGTTTTATTTTGAATAAAGGGTAAAATCACACAAGATGGAGACCCATACTAGGGTTCCATCACCACACCAATCTTAAAATATACTTGTCCTCGAGTATTCTTTAACTAGATCTCTCTTTTTAATTTAACCCATAATGAAGTGACAAAGGCATCAAACTACATGATTGTTGACTAAATTTATTTGAGCCTGAATTCATATATATAATACACTTCTATTCTATCCTCTTACACAAATCAAATGCAATTAGGACACAGATCAAAAATACTTTCCATATAGGGTATTAAGACCATGAAGTGATGTAGTATTACAAAACTTCGAGTAAACCATTTCATATTTAAAATTTGTCAAAATAGCTAGGGATGTTATTTCATTTGCATGCATTCAACCTTATATGGAAATACATTCCATATGAACCACTTGTTTGTGTATGATGGAAAGGTGGACTAGGTTTGATGTTTCCTATATCAATGGCATGCATTTACAAGAAGGGGGTGTGGAAGGAAATTGGACATCATTTTATTTTTCTCATTTAGGTGATATTACGTAGGAGCACCTTTTCTTTTCTTTTTGCATTTTTTTTCTTTTTCCCTTGTGTAGCTGAGGAATATGGTGGTATAAAGAATAATAAGGGAGGAAGGTTTGGCCACCCCAATTTTTTTAGGGTGGCAGAGGCTTACTCTTTTGTGTTTTTTGGCATCTTTTCATGAGGCAGAGGGATATGAATTGACAGAAGAAGGTGGATCAAGAGAGGGGTCACATGATGTAGATGTTCACAAAGGTCTATTTGCATGAAAGTTATTCCAATCATTTTTACATGCCATTTTTGAAGACATAATGAATGAGTAATTATGGTAAACCACATTCATTTCACAAGACCTAAATAACCCTAAACATTTATGGCTTGCCTCAATTTCATTTTAACCAAATAGACCACAATTCATGATGGAAGTGGAAAATATGTATAAATTCTAAATTGAGATCATTAAATCATAATCAAGTTCTAATCGGAGTGAAATTATCATTGGTCATTCAATTCAAGTTCTCAATAAAATAAGATAGAGATTAAGCTAGAACAAGCTTTTAGAAAAATAAGTTCAAGTCTAGGCAAAGTTAGCAAAATGGTGCCAAGTTGCCCTATTCTTAACAAGATCTAAGATATAAAACTGGAAATAAAATGAAAGAAAAGTCTAACTAATCACACATAAGAAATTAGCAAAATCGACATGCAACATAATGTTTCTGGGTGGCATGACAAGAAAGTCCAAAGATTATGAAAAATTATAAGAAAATACAAGGAAATAAGCTAAATAGCATGCAAGTATGTGACATGTAAAAAGAAAGTGTAACTAGACAAGTAAGTTTGTTAGTCAAACTATTTATCATCTCAACCCAAATTTAAAACAAGGCATGATGCAAAACAAGGGCTTGTTGTCCTACCACACCAAGATTTTAAACCATGTTGTCCTCATCATTAAATAGAATCTTAGGATTACAAGGTAATGAGCATTGAGTTGTGATGGATAAAAATAAAGAGGTGGGGGAAATCCAAGTGTCACTCAATTTGGGAGGCCTAGGAACACCACAGTTATTCAATGAAGGACAAGAATTCTTCGTCCTCCTACATCGTGGTGATGACAACGGTCATGGTGGCTAGTTTTTAGTATCTTTTCAGCTCATCCCAAATCCTTTATTATCAATTTTAATTTTATCTTGGCTTGTCCTCCCAATGAATCATTCTCTCAACTATGTACCTATCCTAAAATCAATCACAAGAGCCAAAACTATCAAGTGTCTCGTGTGTGTGTGTGTGTGTGATTTTCTTAGGCAGTATAAAAATCAAACCATAACCAAAATGGGGTTCAAGTGAAAAAGATCTCAAACTGATGTGGGTTGCCTCCTACAAGAACTAAATTTAATACCTTCATATGGTTTGGGTGTTCCTATTCTTTATCCATTGGCAAAACTCAATGTCACATTCTTAAATAACAGTGCCTTCTCATTGGCATTCAACAATTATGCTTCAATCAACGGGTCATGGGGGTCCTCACAACCTTCCTATTTAAACTTATACTTCTTTTTATTCTCTTGGGGTGATGATGTCTTGAAGGTACCGAGGGTAAACCTCAAATTCATGAAGGTGATTGTCATTTTGTTGGTGAACACATGTATATTAGTGTCAGCTATAGCAAATAAAGGCCTTCCCAAGATGATAGGAACCTTCTTATTCTATGGCTCCATATTTAAAACAATGATGTATATCATGAACACCGCATCCATCTTTGTATCAAATATCACAAGTAAATCATCCACCCTGCCCCTTGGAACTTTGATAGGCTAGTCAGTCAATTGTAGAGTACA
Source organism: Alisma plantago-aquatica (assembly GCA_963693085.1). Classification (NCBI taxonomy): domain Eukaryota; kingdom Viridiplantae; phylum Streptophyta; class Magnoliopsida; order Alismatales; family Alismataceae; genus Alisma; species Alisma plantago-aquatica. The sequence continues at coordinate 378,635,457 of OY856409.1, read as the reverse complement.
ATTTACAAGCTTCAATTTACCCAATCCCAACTTAAGATATACACTAAGGGCATGAGGTTCACACAAAACTCAAGTCAAACAAAGAATTCTCAATAATATTGCCACCAATATGGCATGGAATAAAAGGGAGTCTAGGGTCCTTTTCTTGACGAGAAGGGCATGTTGCAAGATAGAACTCACTTGCTCGGCTAACTTGATTTTTTTTGGAATTTATTCATTTGTATTTCTTTTAAAAGTGCATGCATTCTTTAATAGTTTGGCATATGCCAAGATTCATTTACTTGCATCAGTCAATGGGATATTCACTTTGATTTGACTAAAGATTTCCAAGATATCAACACTATGTTTTTGCCTCCTTTTGAGTGAGGGATCATGTAAGGAATATGATAATGGGGGATTAATAGCACTAGCTTTTCTTGATCAACTTGACCAGACTGAGGTGTTACTTGAGGGAGATGAATCATTTTGAGGGATCATGTGAGGGCCTTCCATAGCAATGGTGAAAAAGGTTGGAATCGCCAATAGAACATGAGGGATGTAATCACTCCACACTAGATAGAGGGTGGTACACTTGGTATCACATTATCAACCATAAGATGGTGTGGAAAAACTCTTGGGTCTCATATGATCATCACAAAAGATATCCTATAGCCTTGATCAACATGGTATTTTCCCTTTTTGCTTTTGATCTTCTCAAGAATGTTACCGCTCCTCAAGATGGTCACCAAATTCACTTTTTCATGGGGATGAGGTGGGTTTCATGAGGTTTTTGGTGGTGATAGTGGTGGTTTTTAATGTTGTTGGTTATGGGATGGTTGTTGGAAGATGTATGGTTGTTGTGGTGGTGGTTGTTGTTGATGTGGTGGTTATTTAGGTGGAAGAGGCTATTTGAATTTGGATTGTGGTTGTGGGGGTGGAGGAGCATATGGATTAGGGAGACTGTGATATTGTTGGACATGTTATAGTTACATAGGTGGTGGACCATAGGAACCTTGAGGGGATACCACTTGTCCATTTGCATTGTTTGGGTTCACCGAGGTTAGGGAAAGAAGCCTCCCATCCTCAAGGCAAGAGAGATTCAAGGCTAAGTGATCTAGCCTTTGTCCAATCCTATTGATGGTTTTTCCATGAATGGACACATCTTTCTTGAATTTATCTAAGATTTTAAATCTTCCAAGAACCTCATTATCAAATCTTGAACTCTACTTTTGGCCTATTTTTACCTTGGTTTCTCTTGTACATTATCACCTTGTTTCTTCCCTGATAAGTTGGGGTGATTACTCCACTAGATAGTATAGGAATGGGACATGGGACCATGATTGGTGTGGTTCCCAAAAGATTGCATGACCTTCAAATCTTCCTCAAGGGACTCAATAGATTGCACCAAACGATTGGAGGAACCTCCGAATTGACTTTTCATTAATATATCAAGATGGATTTTCATCATTTGATGAAGACTACAATGGGGTAGATGGAGAAGCACCAATGTTCCTAGCATGATCATTGGTTGCACTTGATGGTCTATGTCTTCAATTTTCCACCAAGTACTCAAATTGGGGCCATGATTCTCTGGGAGGATTTTTTTTATTAATGTACTACCACAAGAGGATTCTACCACCATTCGTCCCAATTGAGACAATCTAAAGTAGAAATATTGTACAATTTCCATAAGGGTACCTCATGATGATGATAGTCCCTCAATATCTTTTCTAATCTCTCCCAATTCTCATGAAATTACTCATGACCCAATTGGCTGAATGAGGTGATGCTTCTTCCCATTTTAAGTGAGTTCGGATATGAGGTAGAATTTCTTAAGGAACTTATTCTTCATATATTCCCATGTTGTTACTTTGGTTTTTGTAGGGTACCACTCCTTAGCTTTTTCTTTCAAGGAGAAAGGAAAGAGAGTTGGGCAGATAGAGTAATTTGTGGCAGATTGAGGGAGAAATGTGGAGCAATTCTTCAAGAATGTATAAATGTGCTTGTAGGGGTTTTCATTCTCTAACCCATAGTAGTTGGGAAGAAGTCCCACTAGAGATGATGAAATAGATCACTTGCCACGAAATTTGCTCCATTCTTGTAGCAATTGATGATGTGTAGTTTTCCAGCATGAAATAGTCATGTAGGGGCCTTGGTGTAGGTGGAATTGATGGATCACCTTAGTGTTATTCTTTGTGATCTCCCTTTGCTTTCTATTGTACTTAAATGATGTGCATGTTGCTTTTTCCTTGTACTACCTATTTTGGGGTCTCTAAAGAAAGAATCAATAGACAAGGAGCGGTGTCCAGACATGCACCATCACCTACGCAAGGCATAATCAAGCAAAGAAAAAGTAAGTTAGGAATCAAATTTCTAAAAGTGGAATAAAGAATAAAGAATACCAATGATGAGGGCTATTAGAAAAAGTCAAAAAGAAACAAATAGCTAGGTCCTGAATGCCAATCCCAACAACTTCTCTAGAAAGCTTGATGCACATAAATCAGGCTTACAAATTTGAAGCCCAAAATGAAGGAACATTCTCATACAAACAACAATCTACAAGCACATGATATCAAGATGTAGAATAGAAAAGGCAACAAGTCAGGGTCAAATACACAAGAGTTGAGTAGGACACTAGGTAGTTATGTTGTTTCTTCAAGCTTATAGAGAGGATTATAGGGTTTCTAGGGTTTAATTGGGGTTTGAGATAGACTAAGGTGAACATGTGAGGAAGATAAGCAAGTACATGAACCTATATTAATTCTACATAATAAATGCTAACTAATTAACTAAAAGGGAAATTAGAGTAGCAATGACAAGTGAGAGAAACTAACTACACTAGACCTACAGTTACACTATGAAATCAAGCAATGACTTCTATAAGAAAAAACCCAACACATGAAACTAAGCAATAACTAATTACTCTATCAAGAACCAACTAGCATGACGAGCAAGTAGACTAAGCAAACTAGAGACAACTAGCTAGCAAGGCAACATGTTAGGGTTCTACCAAGTAATTGGGATAGTGAGTTGTTTGGGGGATAGGCAACCATCAACCATACATTTAAGTCCTACTTATGCACAAACATCCAACAAGTAACATACCAACATAAATAGTAAGTATTAATGTAGAGTATGCATTCTATCCTATTAGTTGGCCATGAGTGGCATGATGGTGTATAGAGGAACTAGTTTGTAACACTTCCCATCTACCTTATGAGGATTTGTTAACTAAGGAATTGATAGGGATAGATCTAGATTATCCAAGTCTAGGATTCTAGGTGGGATTCTTCTAATACACTTAGGGGCAAGGAGTGAAGTTGGGCATAGTAGAGTTTATCACTTCCCACCATCCCCGTCTATCTACTAGTCAAGCTTTTTGCAAGTGCATATGGAGGAACAAATCTAGTGACTAGATCTTGCACTTAGGTCTAGTGGAATAGAGGGATAAAAGGGAAGGGCGAGAAACTAGCTAAGGTTCCTTTAGAGAACTTAGGAATTTTCCCACCAAAAATCCCAAATCACCCTTTCTCTATAACTTAGGTGATTCCTTAGCTCAAAAACAATAGCAAGAGGTAGGGAAAGAGAACAAGCAATAATAGAGAACTAGATAATGAAATACGAGTATGATGCATACATATTCCCCAACATGGTATCATTTTTACATATTTTTGTCCTAAACATCCCACAAATGGGCTTAGCTACTCATGATCAATGAAATAACAATATAAAAGGTAGAAGAAGATAGAAACTCCACGAATGTGGGTGGAGAAGCTCTAGTCTTCACCTCTAGAAGATCCAAGCTCGACCTCCTCCTCTAAGTGGGTGGACTGGCCTAAAAAGTGGCCACTCCATCCATGCTTTGTTTTTATGTTTCATCACTCAGCCCCTCCTAATCGAAGAAACACTTGAAATTGACCAATTTGTGAAACTAAGCAATGGGTATAAATTTCTCTATGTGGCCTAAGAACCCTAACATTATTTTCCTTAGAAAGCTGGCAAGGTTTTTAGAAAAGCACATCGATGTTCCTACCAACAAGTAAAAGTACTTATGCAACTATCACTTTATCTCATTATCATGTCACAATTTGAGCGTAGTGGGATCAGGTAAACAACATGGAAAACTAAATTTTAAAATCAAGTTACATATTTATTTGAACCCTCTTCTACACTTCTTCCATCTTTTTACCTTTGATCCACACAAAAAATATAAAGCCATAAATTATACCAAATCCTAAGTTCAGGGAGGCACACCCCCTTCCCACTCTATCCACTTCAATTATTTCACTCTCAATGTAATAGGGGTGTACCACCAAAAATAAAGAAAAATGCTAAAGTACACAACAAACAAATCGTGTACATCAACTAAGAAAAAAATAAAAAGAAAATTGCAATACCAAGTCAAAATGAGAAAAGGTTTGCAATTTCTTTCTATGCCCCTTCTCTTCATTTTCCACCTAGGGACAAAATGAATGTCGCAAATTGGTATCTTTTTTATGAGCCCTACTGTTGAAACCATGTGTAGTTATGATTGCATTGGTTTCTATTACCTTTTATAAAACTCTAAAACATGTGTGATAATGGGGATAGTGGTGAGGAAGTGTTTTGGGAAGCAAATCTGATGCAAATACATGGATAGATGTGATACGTGGTCTCATATTGTTGGGTGGCTTGTCTATATCATGGCTAGAGAATTTGGCATGATGTGAAGGTGAGTTAATCCCATGGGCTGAGAGTATTTATCTGACAATTGGTTCCAATTTTATGTCACTTGAGGATGAGTAACATTTAAGTTTGCGATTGCTATGTGAATGCATATTCACCTTAGTTTTAGTCTTATATTTATCTAAGTTTGATATTTAGATTGATAGTTTACTTTAGAATTATCTTAAATTAGGATTTTCTAGTTTTGTGTTATTTTTCTTGTGTTTTGATAGAATTTCTTATTCTTCATCGTAGGTTGAGATCAAAGGAAAAGGTTGGCCCTTTCACCCCTCAAAAGAACCTCATTTGAAGGTGATTAAGACACCTAGACATCAGTACTCCTCAACTTCAAGTATCAAAGTCATGACCTTAGCATGATAAGTGTGTGCTAAATAATGTTCAGAGACTCCAACTGATTGGATGGAACCTCCAATCCAACTACTAGAGGCCTTCACTTTATAAGAAAGAAACCAAGGGTGAGACAGTTGAGCAGCTTGATCAAATGATCGAATCAAGTCCTTAAGAATATCAAACTCCAATAGGGTTGTCATGCAACTAGCATGCTTCCTCAATTGATCAACTTACACCTTCCGTCAAATCATCATAGTAGTATCCATCCAACCAGTTGGACCTACAGTCTGTCCATGGGGGATCTATAGACTCAATGAATGAAGCCCAAATGACCCTCTAGTGACACCAATTGATCGGTCAGTTACTAAACTACACACTCACCTACAACTGAGACAATCAACTATCCATCTAGCCAACTAATTCACTTTGGCGTTAATAAAAAAATGAAATAGTTCTATAGTCAATTGTCCCATGGATGGTTGGGATGAAAGCATACATATAAATGAAAGTGACCTAATGACAATGCCATAATCCATATCCTAGAAAATTCTCATGTTTTAAGGAAGATTTACAACAAAGGAGTCATTGTGGCGATCATATGTGGTGCTCTCTCAATGATGAAATGGATCTTCCACATCTCCAGTCACAAAGATTGTCAATCGTAAACCACAACTTCACATCCTCTCTCTCCTTTCTCTTATTGTCCTTGGTATTTCCCTAAGAAGCAAGTAGTCTTATAGGAGTGTGGGGGTATCCCTATTGCCCAAGTTTGTTATTTCTTGTTTGCATCTTCATTTGTGTGAACTATTTAGATTATGAAGTAATTGTTTCTCCTCTTTTAATATTGTTTAGCCAACATATTGATTGTCTTTATATTTTGGATGTAAAGGATTTAAACCCATAATATATGACATTAATTATTTCTAGCTAATACCAGAAGAGAATGTTGGACGTGTGATTACTGAGGCAATGATAAGTGGTATCTACATAATGTGATAGTGATCCTAGAGTGACATCTATTTGCGTATAACCATTGTTCTAAAATGATTGTATTACGCATGCCTCAATGGTTCATTCATGCTTGTGACAATGTGGTGAGAGAGCTAGCATAGGTAACCTAGCCACCCTAGTGTTTCATCAAGTGATAGTTAAAACTTACTCAATCTTTTTACTCTTTCAATTCCGCTTATATATATGAATTTGACTCTTGTAATAAATTGATCACTCTGATTCTTAAACATGTTGTCTTTTGAAATTTGATAATAATCTATTCTACAACAAGATCCATCTACTTGCAAGTGATCTTTCATATCAATCGTCTATAAGAATCTAGGATTTTAATTCTAGAATATTTGAGGATGTGATATTGTCACGTAAAATTTCAAGTGTGAAATTCCTTCTAAGGTGAGGTGAAAATCATATACTAACTTTTTTATATTTTACAACTATTTATGTTCAATTGAACAATAGGGATTTGTGCAACTCAAAATCGTAGAGAATGATCTAGAACACATATCAAAGAAAGTGATGTTTGATGATCAATGATAAGATAAGTCAAGTAACTAAATCATATTCATGAAAGTATGTGATGAAGTGTATACGCATATATAGTTAAAATCCATTGAATTTCTTGGCAGATGATTATGTCACAAGATTTTCTATTGAGCAGTATAATGAAATTTTGAATGTTATCATGCATTGAGGATTTTTGGAGGTCACTTGGCATCTGATATTGATATATATAACTTAGAAATGAGTTATTTTGGGTAATTGAAATAAGTGATCAAAAAAAATATTTGGGCTCATTTATGGCCAAATATAAATGTACGCATGATGAAGACATGGTTAAATTTCATGCAACTTGGAACTACATGTGATGAAAACATGTTCAAATTTGCATGTGATTTGGGCTACGTTGTCGAAGTTATGGGTTTTTCAAATTAAGAGGAAGTATAAGATACTAGAGGAATAGTAGGGAATAATTTGAGATCATGTATTGCTTCTAAATTGTTGCATTCCCATCCAAAATTGGTCATGTATCTTATTTTCTAATTTTGGCATCAAATCTCGGGGTCTTGTCCTCTTAAGGGGATCTCATGGATTTAGGATTCACCCCCTTGCCTTCAAACTCTAAATATGATGTAGAAGAATGTGTCAAAGGATTGTTTTGTCTTGCCTTGAGATAACAAAGTATTAGCATTTAGATTTTTGGTGGTTGGAACCGCCACATATGGAGGATTTTATCAACCCATCACACAACCCTTATGGTGGTTGCATGAGGGAAAAAATATTCCTCACGTCTTCTGTCTTTTGTAGCTAGTTACAAAGTAGGTGGGATAGAAAGGGATCATGGTGTGGTGTTAATAAGAAGTCCTTAGGAGGTAAATCCACCACTAGGAGACGGATGACCATTTTCTAACATCACTTGTTGATGCAGCCATCACTAATTGGGTGATGAACACCACTTGTGATAGGTATTGGGTAGAGTTTAGTGATAAAGTAACATGGTTTACCGCCATCCTAGGAGATCCCCATTGAATTCATGGTGTCCCCACAATGCTTCTTGAGGCATTATCAAGGGGGACCCAAGTAGCATGAAGCAACTTCCAATATGCCACCATCCATCAAAGTATGTTTCCTTAAGGTTCACAAATTTTACCTCTTGTGACGTGTAAGTTGATTCCTTGGCCAACTTTAGAGACTTTTAATTGGATGGTAGACCCGAATGGGTTCGAGAAAATATGGAAAAAAAAGTAATAGCTCAATGTGAAAAGGTAGTACAACATAGAAGCTAAAAAAAAGTGAGACACGACAATCATATTTAAAAAAGTATAAAGTTAGAATGAAAAGAATCAAGTTGTTTGTGTATTATGTTTGTCCTATGATCAATTATAACTTTTTTAATTAGTTAGATTAATTATATTATTTTTTCCTTTATTAGTTAGATTGTTAAACTTATTAGCTAACAACGTTCATTATATATCTTATAAGTTATAACTTAGTTATTTATGATATATCCTTGTAGCAAAGGGTTGTCTATACAAGGAGACTCTCACATACTAAATCCGCAACTCACCCCTCTATTAAACAAATTTTATAGGTTAAACAAAGTGCTTAAAGAATATATCCTAGTCAGTGGACTCCTTCGACATAGTTAGTTGGTGTAATTTTCAATATCAAGGACTTATCATATGCTATCGGTTGTAATACATGTTCTTGTATGATAAAAATTTATGATATTTCATATGCATATCATTGCCAAACATGAAACATAATATATTAGTTAGATATTTTATAAAAGCATTAATTCTCTTTGGCAACATCACATCTGTGAGTGATGTATCTCTTTGATAGCCTTTCACCTTGTATGATGGTCTATCTCTCTTGTAATATATCATAAGGCCTTGAGATCCGGATCTCTATGTTAAGTAACATAATGCATTGTTGAATCGGTAAATGCATGCTTGACATATCATGGAAATGCATGAGATCATATTTATTTTTCTTATATAGTAAACATTGCTTACTCTATAATCTTTTGTTACAATTATTGTCAAATCCTATGATTGTTATGTTTAAGTATTTTTTGTACTATGCACTCAGCATGATTGTACAATATTTCATTTATTTTAGGTACTTTTGCAAATGCTCATGATGGTGCTCAATGATTATATGGATGACTCAAAAAATCAAAATTTTATGGGGATGATAATGCTAAATGAGACTCCTAGATTAGGTTTTAGTTATTTGGTAATCAAATGTCTCATCTACAAGCTTCTTTTGTATAACTTCATGCCTCTAGGAACTTATACATTTAACATTTCATTTATGTGTAAAGTTTTCTTATTTCATGCATTTATATACTTGTGTCCAATTCACTCAAGGATGTGCAACTTTGTAAATCCTTCTCCCTATAATTTCCTTTTTAGGGTGGTTTGGGATTGAAATTGTTAAGGCCAAATAGATGCATATGTTTACTTTCAATTAAAAAGCAATTGGTATTTTATAATTGTATGTTCGCCAAAATTTTCTATTTTTTCAAAAAAAAATGCTTATAGTGAGCAAACTTAGTTTACTCGATTCTCAAATTTGAACGGTTATCATACACCTTAAGATGGAGTTATGGGAGTAGTGTCCTAAGCTCATCATGTGTAAAGGCTTAACCTTTTATGACTAAATCGATGAAAATAACAACAAACCATTTGAATCCATCTTGAACCTAACGCACCAACCGGTCAAACCGCTTCATCATCTCTCAAAAATGCTTACAAATATGCCAAGGATACCTAACTCCGCATTTTTTTCATATAATGTGAGTACTTAACCATGGAGTTGATGTCCTATTACATCAAACATATCCTTTGACTAGCATATAAAATTCGTCATTAAAAGTAATATATATTGGTATTAAAAGATTTTAATAATTTCAAACCTAAGATAACTAAGTGCGCTTATTGTTCCGATCTATGTTTGGCTCCATTCTGTAAAAATATATGCTTACATATACAAACTTTCACAGAAAGCAAACGCATGGGTCTATTAATGCTACAATTTATCGTCTAGTTTAGAAAATAAGTAAAATAATAGTTAAAGGGACACATTAATGTACATGCATGCATGTGTGATGATTGCGTTTAGGCATATGTACATATTCCTACGTAAACATATATGCAGCTAACGGTACATATATACGTCAAAACATGTTCGTGGTGTGAATCTCCCTAGTGGTGTTGTTCGGAATTATTTCTCCCGTAGCGTAGTCGGCCTCTGCGCGATTTAATGAGCTATGCTCCTTACAGGATGGGGCTGAGCTCCCCATATTAGATTTGGCGCAAGCCTTACGAGTCTCCTGGGTTACAAAAAAAAATGACAAACAAAACTAATTTTCCCACCAAGAATGGTACGCCTATATATTTGGCCAACTAGTTTGAGCAATGCAACTAATTTTACCACCGTGAACCAAGGGCATGTGCATTTTTTTTTCAGTTCTTAATTTTAGCGATGTCATGCTGATGCCATTTCTAGCCAAACCCATCAATCTTCTCACTTCAATTTAACTCACATCAGATCAGCTCAGTTATGGTCCGACCACCAATTCCATTATGAAATCATTTGACATAGGACTATAAACTAAAATAGCACGGTTTAATAAAAATATTTATATGCATAGCATGATTGCAAACTTAATTCCGGTAGTAGCCCAGTTTGGTACAAAAACACTAGTACTTTTGGCGTTTTAATATGGCAGGAAACAAAAGCGCCAAAAATTGGGCATTTTAGACTGAAAGCGCCAAAAATTGGGCGTTTTAGACAGAAAAGTGCCAATAAGATGGCGTTTTCTCCAAAGGCGCCATCTTTTCTGGCGTTTTCACCAAATACGCCACATGTTCTGGCGTTTTCATTTCCTCCTGTCGTGCGGCGCTCAGAGCCTTCAAAGCTTGGCGTGGTCAAGCAGCGTCAAGTCCCTTCCGTTGCAGGGGGCAGACGAAGGTAGGTGGATGTTTTGAATACTTTGACGAGCTTTATAGATCTCTTTCACACTCCATTCATCCTCTCGTCTTCCCTTCTTCTTGCACACGTAAAAGTTCTGCGCTCTTACTTCCGTCAGTTCCTTCCTTCGGTTCCTTTTCTTATTCTTTTGATATTCTTCTGTTTCGATTAGTGCGATCAGTGCAAGCCAGGGTGTGTGGCTGCCTTCTTCAGCTGCCATGTCTTCGTCACTGTCCGGGGTGGCAGCCAGTTCTTTCGCCGCTGTTCTTGGTGGCCGTTGTTCGTCTTCCTGCGAGAGAGCAGCAGCCATTCTTCCTCAGCCTTCGAGGAGCAGCAACCGTTCTTCCTCACCCTACGAGAGAGCAGCAGTCGTTCAGTACTTTTTTCCTTTTTTTCCTCTTTTCTCGTGATTTCCTCCTCTCGGTTCTTCCTAGGCCTATCATGAATAGCCTTGCAAATGCCATCTCAGCTATTATGAACTTGTTCTCATTTCGGCTATTATGAACTTGTTCAGATTTTTCAAGTTCTTGTTGACTTTTCCACACGAGGATCTCACTTCAAACACCGTTATTCTAGGCACACGGTCTGTTCTAAGCAGTAAGTTTTTTTTTAATATTGACTGAGTGTATGCTATCTTATCTGTGAACACTAAAAAGTTCTGATAAAAAGGAACAGTTCTATGTCACGTTGGGTATAGTTTTCTTTTTGTTATGTTTGTTACAATTTTACTTTATATGTTGGTTATTTTTGAAAAATTAGTGTAAACATTATTGTTACAAAGAAGACTACATTATCCATAAAAATTGCCTTTTCTTTTCTACAACGTACACCACATCAGGTTAGGCATATGCCAGTTCTTTCGCATCTTTTTTTCTTTTCTAGGATAATAGTCGATAAAGGGAAACAAAATTGTGAAAAGAAAAAGAAACTTGACTATCATGGACAACCATTTAAAAACTTTCTAATACTGAAAGATACAATTTAATTGACTCATTCATTATCTTATGCTACTTGCTATCATTTGATTGATGATGGTTTTATCTTTATAATGAACAGGTCATCGTGACACTAAAGTTATAAGACTAGGTATCAATTAAAAGACAGTCTTTGTGGTGTACCGGTTAGATTCCCTTAACCTACTATTTTGTTTCTTTTTTTATTCACATGACATTCATTTTATTTCTTAATGTGTACTTGTTTATGTTGCTCTAAACTATATGTTTGTTTTATGATTGAGTTTGAAGATATGTAAGGTTTAAATTTATTAGAAATAACTCAAACCATAATCAGGCTTCATCCAATATATATTTCTGGCTCTGCCACTGTAACACTACCTACACACATATTTTTTGATCTAACATATTATTCCTTCTTATATTTAGGCTATGTTTTTTTATCTAACATGATTATTCCTTCTTATATTTAGGCTATTACTAAATAACTGCCAACGTTTTAAATGTAGTAGACAACTTGCGGAAGCGCACAACATTTAAGATACGAGTACTAGTGATTCTTAGAGCATTAGTCTGCAACAACTTCGTGTCAGACGGTAAGTTTAATTTACATATTCATCAATTAATAATTTATATGAACTGTAATAAATTAGGACTGTATGTAATTTGATTTGTACATAATCTGGATTTTTTTGGTGTGGACATTGTTTCATATGGACTGTGTTTGATTGAGAATTTTTTGAACTAGAATATTGATTGTAATTAATTTGGACGGTATTAATTTGGACTATAATTAGTTTAGATTATATTTTATTTAGATTATAATTAATTTGGACTGTATATAACTTGGACTGTAATCATTTAGTTAATTTTATATATTCTTTTTTTTTGTTTTTTCATGATCCTTTTATGTCCTAAACCGTTGTTGAATGTTTACATATCTATGCAAATCGTGTGTGGTTTGATATCATGTATGAATGATGTTTTGATATTTTAATATTATATGTAGAGATTGTTGTCTTTGGTTTTTTCCAAATCTTATATATCAATATCAAGTTGAAAGAAATTATTTTTGAAAATAAATCTAATATATCAAAGGAAAAGTATTCAAAATGAGCTCCAACAAAATTTTCAAATCAAAGATATTTTTTTCAAAAGATATATCATTTTAGGTTGTCATTTTGGTATTTTTCAAATCTTATATATCAACACCAAGCCGTAAGAAATTATTTTTTAAAATGATATCTAAAATATCAAAGAGGAAGTTTTTAAAATCGACTTGAACGAAATTCATAGCATGTTAATGTATAACACTTTATTGCGAAGTCCAAACAACTAGAGGGCCTATAAATTGTTGCATAGTAGGAGTAGGAATAGTAGTGTAACACGACATATAACTCCCTTTCAAAACTAGATATGATCACGAAACCGTATTGGTTATTCTACTGTTTAACAAATTGGTAGAATTTGGGTACGATAGGAATAATAGTGCAATAGTACCATTCAGTCATTTGGAACCAAATTCAATTCAGCCCAGTCAAATTATTTTTCTAAAAGTTCAAAATAAACTATATTTTAAAACAAACTATTTAGGAAAATAAACTATAATTCAAAATAAACTATATTTAAAAATAAATTATAGGAATTTATTCCATATCGAACTCATGACTCAATGGGGGTACAAGATGTGATAGAACACATTACTTCTTTTTCAAAACATCATAACATTATAATAATATCTTTTTCAAAACTCCATAACATATTTCAATTCATAATTAACTTGTTTTCAAATAATTGTGTCATTATATCTGACATTCGCTATTGTAATGAGGTATGCATGCCTATTCAAATAGCCACAACAACCACTTTTTCTGAAATGATGGCATACACGCATCAGATTCTTGATATACACTCAATGATGTACGGCCTTCGTCTAAGCTAATAACTTTCCCAAAGATATACGACCTAGTTATGACTTGTTTCCTATTGATGTAGTTGATGAGGATAGTTGGAAAACCCTTCTTAGTATATCAAAAGGAAGGAATATTGACCTTTATGTTGAGAGATATAATCTACCAAATGAGAGAATGAGTCAATTCCAAAATGATCATGATGTTGCTATTGATGGTGATGATAACAATGGTGATATTAATGATGATAATGATGGTGACACTGATAATGATGATAGTGATGGTGAAAGTGATGATGATGAGCATGAGGATATTGATATTAATGATGACACTATATTGTTGCAACTGCGTATTGATGATAGTAACCATGAAGTTTTTATTGATCCTGAAACATGGAAGGATGATTGGTTACATGACAAACATACAGATAATTATGAATACTTCAGAGAAGATGATTGGGTTGATGAATATGAAGTCCCTATAGATGTGGAAGAGGCTGAAGTGGTTGTGGGGCATGGCTTTAGTATAGGTGAAATATTTGAGACAAAGGCAAATCTCCTTCATAGGTTACAGTCATGGTCAATCAGCAATAATGTCCAATACCAAACAAAGCGATCCAATAAGACTTACCTCACTTTAATATGCTTACACAACGAGCAATGCTCATGGAGGCTTCATGCATGTGCTTCTAAGAGGGTTGGTGGTTTGTGGAAAATCACAAGTTATAGTGGTAAACACACATGCCACAGTGTAATCCTATTTAAGGATCACTCACAATGCAAGTCCTCATATATTGCGAGAATGATAATGCCGATGTTGAGAGCAAAACTTGACATGAGTGATCGAGAAGTGATGAAAAAGGTTAAAGCAGAGTTGAATGTTACTATCTCCTATAAAAAGCATGGCATGCACATAGAAAGGCTATTTCTGCAATCTTTGGAGATTGGGAGGAGTCATATGGCTCCGTGTTGAGATTTCTCTGATGTTTAGGGCAAGTGATTCCGGGAACGGTATACAATTTTCAAAACACTACAATAAATGATGGAATGTCATATCAGTTTAAACGTGTGTTTTGGAGTTTTGGGCCATGTATTGCAAGTTGGGCTCACTGTCGACCAGTACTAAGTGTTGATGGTACCTTCTTATATGGTAAGTATGGAGGGACACTACTTATAGCGACTGGGATTGATGCAAACAATGGATTGTTTCCTTTTGCCTTTGCAGTTGTTGAGAAGGAGAACAAATCTTCTTGGACATGGTTCTTAAGATGCATGGAGCAACAAATTCCAATAGTCAGTCGTAGGAATAATCTTTGTTTCATTTTTGATAGGATGTGTGGTCTTGTAGATGCTATGCAATAAGTTTTTCCTCTCAGCACACAACGGTTTTGTTTGAGGCACTATAGGGACAACTTCCATAAGAAATTTAAGTCCACTGAGTTGTACAACTTAATGTGGAAGGTTGGTAAGGTGACTGAAATGGTTGAGTTTGATAAGCTCTTAGCAACTATAAAATCCATTGACCCATCTTCTTTCAATTGGCTCCTGAAGGAACACCCAAGAATGTGGGCTCTTTCCTGTGATGGCGGCCTGAAATATGGTATAAAAACTAACAATTATTCAGAGACAATAAATGGAGTTCTGAAGCGTGCTTGCAACCTTCCCATTCAAGCCCTTATTTACAGCACATATTATCGTTTGGTAGCAATGTTCTTTCAAAGAAGAAACTTAAATGCAAAGTTTACTAGTTCATTCACACCAAAAATATCTGCTAATTTGGTTAAATTGGAGACCAAGGCAAGGAAACTATGGTTTAGTTGTAGGATAAATGAGTTTGATTTTACAGTTGAAGATACATCTAAAAACAACTATCAAGTGCATCTTTTCCAAAATCTTGTTGGTTGTCTATGTACTTGTGGTGCACCTCGAGTTTATCACTATCCATGCTCACATGTACTTGCAGCCACTGAATCGATACATTACAGACATCATCAGTTAGTCAGTACTTGGTATACTGTAACCAAATATCGAATGGCATATGCCCCCCAATTTAGAGGCATTCCTGATAAGACGTATTGGCCTGATTTTGAGTCATCCATTGGGGTTGTTCCTCTACTACTGCCAATTTTCACTCCACGTGTTGGGCGACCTAAGATGAAGAGGAGGAAGACTAATATGGATATTGATCCCAATACAGCTACATACAAATGTGGAAAATGTGGGGGTCGTGGCCACAATGAAAGAACTTGTAAAAACAAATGATGCTTATGAATCTTAGTAGTAGGATAGGATATTATGTAAACCTCGTGAATGTAATCCTACTTAGTAGTAGGATAGGATATTATGTAAAACTCATGAATGCAATCCTACTTAGTAGTAGAATAGGATATTATGTAAAACTCGTGAATGTAATCCTACTTAGTAGTAGGATAGGATATTATGTAAAACCCATAAATGTAATTCTACTTTTATTGCTCGTATGAGGAGGGCGGGATGAATAAAATTGCCTCCTGAATTCCCCTAATAGAGGGTGATGTATGAAATTTAACTTTGCTAATAATATTTATTTGAAATTTATGCTCACTAAAGGTCTCTTTTATTTGACTATTTTCTAGGAATGGTGAAAGATGATGAGACTTTGTGGATCACATGTCATTCCATTGAGGTTGGTAGGTGGGAGTTGACAGATGTAGATGTTTTGGGTTATGTACGCACAGCTGGATTTGCATCTGTCAGGAAATTGTCTAGAGTCATTTTTTATTCTGCCTTGGTCACAGCACTTGTTCATAGATGGCATTCAAACACAAACTTGTTCCATTTTCCTCTAGGAGAGTTAACCATCACTCTACAAGATGTCACAGTGTTGCTAGGGTTAAAGGTTAATGGTGATGTTGTTGTAGCGCACTATCCTATAGGGCCAAATGATGACCAATATAATTCTTGGGCGGCCCTTTGTGATGATATTCTGGGGTCACATCCAGATGGACTTGATCAAGGTTCTATTCATCTGAGTTGGTTGCGTTCTACATTTTCAAATATGAATTTGGAAGATGCTGATGACATGGTCAAGCATTGATACACCAGTACATACTTGTTATACCTGATTGGTTGCTTCCTCTTGCCAGACGATACTGGAAATGAAGTCCATCTTCGCTACCTTCTACTTCTAGTTAATTTTGAGCAATGCGGCATGTATTCATGGGGGAGTGCAGTTTTAGCTAGTCTATACCGTCAGTTGCATAGATGTCGCCCTAGTTCTAAGCAGAAGCGTATCTCAGGGTGTGTCCGCCTATTACAGTTGTGGTCTTGGGAAAGATTGTATATTGGTAGACCAGGCAGAGTAATCATGGATCAAAATCATGAGTGGCCACAAGATGATCCATTAGGATACAGGTTTGTCCCTACCATCTATATGATGAATATTTTCTATTAAAAGTTTTCATCTTCTAATCATCTTTTCAAACATGATAATAGATGGAACCATCTCATAGAGCATGTATGTATTCCAAAAGGGACTGTAAGATTCTACCTTAATGAGTTTGATACACAGGAGTCTAGTCAAGTGAGAATTTCTATTTTATCTAAAAGTTAAATTTTAGCATTTAATGAAACTTATTTGGTAATTATAACTTATAATGCAGTTAATGTGGACATCATATAGTGAAGAATTGTTGGCAACTTTACTAGACATATGTCGTGAAGGCAGGGAAATTTGGATGGCAAGTGTTCCTATGATATCATTCACAGTAATGGAATGGCATGTTCCTGATAGAGTACTAAAACAGTTTGGTGCTCGTATCCAACCTCAACCCCAACCTTTTCCAGAATACCAAAGAATTGATGGTAGAGGTCGAAGCATGACTGATTGGTTGAACCAATACAGTACAGAGCTGAACATATGGAATGATAGACATACTCATGTAGTTCATCTTCATGACCCCTCAATTGTGCCACAAGTACCTAATTGGTACAATCCTGAGTATCACATACAACGACCAGCTGAGAAGCAAAATGTTTACTATCTTCAAGGTTATGTGGAGCGAGAATATGTAAGTAATGAGTATCCATTAAGATAAATAACTATACGCCTTTGTATATGAAAATATGATAAAGTAAACTATGTTATTTGCAGGTCCAGAGTCAAATGGATATTAGGGGATCATTGCAAACATTAACAGATCAGACACCTATTGAGGATTGGATGAGAGCGCGTGACAAAATATATAATATTCAGAGTGCATGGTTTCAACAAATGCCGAGTCACTTGTAGCCCAATTTGAGTTTCTCATATCCTGTGACAACATCAGTTAGTGCTTCTCCTATTCCATCTTCCATGGAAGCACAACACTCCACACCAGTAGGACACTCCATGCCAACGGGTCACTCAGCCTCACTGGGAAAATCCACACCAGCAGGACACTCCACATCACTAGGACAGTCCACAATAGCAGGACACTCTAGGGAATTTTCACCTTCCTCAGTCCCTGGAATGTTTTATTCTTATCCTTCATCATCATCTGATCATTTTAGGGTTCCTTCCGGCTTATCTTGGACCCACCCAACTTTTAGCCAATACCAACATGCAATTTTTTCTTTATTTTCGAGATCAACTAGTTCTTCATTTTTAGGATCACCTCTAATGTTTACAACTATGCCATCCACTCGTCCACTAACACCACCATTCCCTCCAAGTACGTCTACACGTGCAGGTCAGCAGTCACATTTGAGTCCAATTGAGGCTTTTCCAGACCCAGGGCGTTCTTCGGGTCCACGAACCCGAGGTAGAGGAAGTAAGAGACGTTAGGTATGCTTAATTTTTCCTAGTACTTTACTTATAGAAGAATTATATGTAGTTAAATAATTATTTTTATTTTGATTACAGAGTTGATGTTATCAGATGCCAGGGTTGATGTTATCAGATGTCAAGTTTGATGTTATCAGATGTCAGGGTTGTTGTTATCATATGACATATGCTAACTTCTTTGTTTCTATTTTCGTTGAACCATTGAATGTTTGACAATGTAGAAGAATTTCTTCTTCTTTCTATTAGCGAACTAATTTTGTTAAATGCACACTCCAACTTCTTTTTTGTATATTGTGCCAAACTTAATATACATCTTTTCAAAGATATATTTTTTTTTGTTAAGTTGTGGTATACTTAGTATATCTCTTTTATTTGCCTAAGAATCATCTAATATCTTTGTACAAATTCTATAGTATTTCAATGTGTGCATAGTATTGCTAAAATGCCACTATTTGGCTTTTGGATCAAAACGTCAAAAAAATGGCGCTTTACATCCTCCAACGCCATTCTTTAGGCGCTTTCCATCATCTTTTCTTTAGGTCACCGCCACCAACTGAAAACGTCCGAAGTATGGAGCTTTCAGCTGAAAACGCCTAAGGGCTGGCGCTTTCACTTGAAAACGTCAACTCTCCGACGCTTTCAACTGAAAACGCCATCAGAGATGGCACTTTTAGTCCTGGGAACGAGTAAAACATCAATTTGTTGGCGCTTTCATGAGAAAGTGGGCTATTTTGGGAATTAAGATGGATTTGCTACTATTTCGGTACATATTTTTATTAAAGTGTGCTATTTTGGTTTTTTGTCCTTTGACATAAACCAAACGCATGGTAAGATTGATCTCAAAATACTATCCTAGAAACCAAAATGTTTTTTTTGTAAGCAGACATATATAAGAAGAAGAAATACGTGTTCAGATGCATTGGTTAAATGCTACCGTCAAGTCAAGATCAACCATTTACATTGAGATTTTATAAACCGGGCCAAATCATTCACCATCCAACTAAACTTCAATAATGTCAGGTTGAACTGAATAATTTATTGCGGAGGGGATCAGTATTTAGAACGGCACACATCATTACGAACGCTACTAGCTGCAACTATTTGTGGCTTTCGTCTGTTAAAAGATCTTGACCCCTGTTAAAAGATTCTGCTTTGCTCATAAACTATGCAAACATGTTGCAGGAGGTAATGCTTCGTAAAGAAGCTGGCATATATACCCGTTATTATATTACCACGAACCTAAAGCTATGTAGGATCATATTCATGTACATTAGCTATCCCTGCGATTCTCCAAACGGAAATCAAACCCCTTAATCAAAATATGATAAGATGGCTTCCTTTCAAGTCTCAGTGGCTCGTAATCTAACAAAAGTGTTGCTTACTTGAGTTGTTAGTATGATTCTGCTTCCCTCATGAACTACAAAAATACATTAGCAGAACGTGATGCTTTGTAAAGTAGCGCTCTCATCGTATCCGCCATAATATAACCAAGGAGCTAGGCTTTGTAGGGCTACCGCTGTAATGTCCATTCCCATATTAGAAAATATTAGCTCCCTCTGTAATTTTTGCAATGGAAGCAGAGCCCGTCCATCAAAATGTGACACGATGGCTCAATGGCCCGTACTCTAAAAGGAGCGTTGCTTACTTGAATAGTGTCTAAAAGCTCTAAATGCGTCATCATTTCTTCGACCTCCTTGTTCTTGTTATAGTTTGAGGTTGGGCTTTGGGCTTTGCCTTCTTGGAAACTGGTCCCTCGTCGTCCTCTGACGTCAGAGACTCACGAGGGCTGCTGCTACTGGAACTGAAAATTGCTTCATTATCCTTTCCCTTGGCTCCAGAGTACGATTTCTCAGAAGCCCTCATAATGTATACCTGTGGTTCACGACAAATCAATATTGCAAATACTCGACTGCATGACTGACTAACAAATACTTTGTTTTCACATACAGTTTAGTTTTAAGATCTGAAATTTGCATACGTTTTGATAAAAACGAGCAATTTGCAGTTACACATTTAGATTTGTCCGTACGTATAAGCTTATAAAATTTAATATCACATTATTACAAACATATCTTGCATTTCATCAAGGTAAAGGTTGATGCTTTGTAACATTATTAAAGGTAATAATGATGTATGCTTATATCTTGACATCTAGGTACATTATATTCAAACTCAGAAACACATAGGACGGGGCTAACTAAATGAAGCTATTTCGGTTTCATGTCTGAATGTTTGTGTTTGTACCCTCTGATAATCATTTCATGGTAATCATCCAAGCATCATTCCTAGCTTAGCTACTTTGATTTTTCTTTCTTTCCATTCAGCCTTGTCATTTCTCATTGACATGTAAATATTTTATATATCTCCGTATGAACTCTCCTCATCCCTAGGTTCATTTAGGCTTGACTCTTCTTTATAAACACAATTTTAATTCTAAAATAGCATTTGAGGAAAATAATAACATAATGATGTTCCTCCCAACTTCATCTTCCACGTGGATCAGCGCCTCAAGCTCTGATCTTCATTTCCTCGATCCTTGCTTGCAGTGCTCTGCAAGCTTCTAACCCAACTTGGTTCTCACTATCTCCAGTCAGTATGTTATCCTATAATTCTATCTAGTTCTACTCATAAATCATGCTCAAGATTCATCAAATTTAGAGGAATCATCAAAAATCTCCTATCTAGTTCTACTCTAACCATGCAGACCATTGTTCAGTAAAATTAGGATTGGTAGTTCAGTTCGGTTTTGTTTTACACATAAACACATGTCAAACACAGTCACATCGCTTTGAGAACTGTTGAAACCGACCCAAATCATTAACTAGTCCAAATCAACCCAAACCGAACCACTATTAAACAAAGAACTATTTATGTGCAAACACATATAAGGTGTTGAGATATTTATTTCTCTTAATCTCTATTCTGTCACTTGCTTGTCTCTTATTTATCTTTGTCCCATATCTTGTGTTAGTGTTTTATTTCTATCTCTTGTACTATAAAAGAGAGAGCATTGTATTTATTTAATCATAAGAAATACAGCAGCCACTCTCATATGGTATGAAGAGCACATCTCGATCCTCCGTAGCCCCCCCCCCCTTCTGCCCATACGTACGCCGCCACTGCCCCTTCCTCTCTTCTTCTTCCCTCCACCCTGCCGCTGCCTCTCCCTCCATTTACCACCGCTACCCAGCCAGCTGCCATCTTCACCACCTTCCCATCATAGCCGCTAGCCAATAACCACCTAGCAGCTGTTTTGTCCCTTCTAATCTTTTGAGGGGCTTGTGTCCCCTCTTCTACACTGCCTAAGTCACCAGATTTTTTATGATACAGTGATGTGGGTCTATCATTCTACTTTTGCTACCCACATATTGGGTTTTCTTTCTGCTACTTTTGTGTACCTATTAATCTATCTCTACTCTTCCGCGTTCCCACCTACAGCCCGAGGATTATAGCTTAATCTGAACCATACCGGACACTTTGTCTCACTACTGTCAAGTTGGATGGTTCCAACTTTCACACGTGGTCTGCCTCAATCGAGCTTTTCATCAAAGCCTAGGGACAGTACTCACATCTTACTACTGCTGTTCCACCAGCACCCGTCGCCACGGTCAATAGTGCAAAGTGGATCAAGGAGGACTTCAGTGTCATGACTTGGATGGTCAATAGTGTTGAGCCCAAGATCAACTAGTCTCTTCTTCGACTCAAGACTACAATAGCTATGTGAGACCAACTCTCCCACGTCTATTCTCACCAACGAAATCTGAAGGTATTTGAGATTTTCAAACATATGGCCAAGTAGTACTCTACTAATGGTTCTGTGGAAGATTACTACAATCAGTGATGTGCTCTCTGGAATGAGTTTGATGTTTACCATCCCGTCTCTGCGGATATCACGAAAGTGCAACGTCAACGTCATGAACTCCAATTTGTTCGGTTCATTGTTAGTTTACCATCGTCCTTTTGTGGAGTGGTTGACCAAATAATGTCTAGTAATCTCAGCCTGCCGACATTTCTGATGATGTTGCTCTTGTTGTCTGCCCTAAGGACTCCTACCATGGTCATGGTTATGGACGCTCTAGTGGAGGACCTAGACATGGACCACCTTCCTCTGCTCCTGGTCGTGGCCAACCTTCCTCAGGACCTCTACTGTGCAAAGTGCAAACACATAAATCACATTGAGGATCGTTGTTCGGCAAAGCATGGTAAACTGACTTGGGTCAATTAGGTCACTACAGAAATGACTAAGTCTTCTCCGTCTTCCTCTTCCCAACCCTTTGCGGATGGATCCACTCTAAGTTCGAGAAACTCCGTCAAGCATGTATTCATACTTCGAATATTGATGGCTCTACTGAAGGTTCTGATTTCCTTACTTCATTGGCACATTATGGTAAAGAAAAATGGGTGATTGATGCTAGTGCCTTATCTAATATTTTTGGAACTTCTGCACCTTTTTCTAAACTCACAAAAACCATTGTTGTTCTGCCTGTTACACTAGTTGATGGCTCTCAGACTCATGTTCATGGCATAGGAAACATCTGCACTCCTAGCAATTTACTGTTGTCGTCAACACTATATGCTTTGAAATTTTCTTTAAATCTATATTATCAGTCAGTAAAACTGTGAAGGCTAACCTTTGACCCAGACAATTGTGTATTTCAGGATCTCCGCACGAAGATGCGAATTGGTTCAGGTCATGAGGGATCAGATGGATTGTATTATTTAGTTTCACCGAAGATTGATGTTCTGTTGACCGCGTGTATAATAGGCTTACAATGGCACTATCAACTGGGTTATCCATCTATTACAAAATTGAAGCATTTAATTCCTGTTATTTTCTGATTCTATTTTTCACTGCGAAACTTGCCAACAGGGCAAGCAAACTCATATCATTATCCAAATAAAACTTCTATTGGTTCTAAACAGCATTTTTATATTGTCCATGCTAATGTTTGGGGATCGTGTTCTGTTTCGACTACTTTTGCCTTTTGTTATTCATGCTCTTTATTGACGATTTTTCTAGAACTATACGGCTGGTTTTTACTGAAAGATCGGTCTCATATGCTTGACATTATCACTACCTTCTTTGCTGAAATTCTTACTCAATTTTCTACACCAATTATAATTTTGTGAACCGATAATGCCTTAGAGTTTGTGCAACACTCTGTCAGTCAATTTTGCTGAACGATGGGTACTATTCATCAAACATCTTGTTCTTATATCCCCAGCAAAATGGGGTAGTTGAACGCAAGAATCGCCATCTTCTTAAGGTTGCAAATACTCTTCTCTTTAACTATAATTTACCCAAAACTTTTTTGCCTAAAGCTTTTTCTACTGTCAGCATCTCATCAACCGAATGCCCTCAGCCGGTAATCAAGTGCCTTATCACATTTTGTTTCCGGATGCCCCTCTTTTTTGTATCTGCTAGGACTTTTGGCAACACTTGCTTTGTCAAAATCTTCTTCTTGGCTTGACGAAACTTGATCCAGATTTACAAAATGTGTTCTTGGGCTATTCTCGAACTCTAAAAGGATGCAGGCACTACAATCCCACTACAGTGAAATGGTTTGTCAGTGCAAATGTGGTGTTTTTTGAGCACAAGCCATTTTATTCTGTACCAGGCTCTACTCTATCGTCTAATTTGCTGGATGACACATCATTGCCTTTGTCTGTTAATGATGATGTGGCACATACTATTGCTGATTTACCTCCTCTAAAAGTGTATTAGCGACGACAGAAAGTTACAACTCCCTCCATGACCCCTCCACCAAATCCTCCATCTTCGTTAGCAAATCTCACACCACAATAGGTATTCTCTGATTTAGATGTATTGATTGGTCTACGCAAAGGGGTATGATCTTGTACTTCACATCTTATTGGCAACTATTGTTCTACTACTAATATTGGACCCAACTTATCCAATTTTACTTCTACTCTATCAGTTGTTTCTATTCCTAAGAATGTTGCTCAGGCCTTAGAACATCCAGCATGGCACCAGGATATACAGATTGAAATGCAGGCCCTTATTAATCATTATACTTGGGAGTTGGTTACTCTCCTAGCTGACTGCTCTCCTGTGGGGTGTCGTTGGGTCTTTTACAGCCAAATATCAGTTGAATGACACATTTAAAAGACTGAAGGCTCGCCTTGTGGCTAAAGCTATATACTCAAACATATGGTGTTGACTATTTAAAGACCTTCCATGTTGCTTGTTTGAACATTGTCCGAGTTCTTATTTTTGTGGTTGTTAACTATGATTGGCCTTTGTTTTAATTCAATGTCAAGAACACTTTTTATATGGTGATCTGCAGGAGGAGGTTTATATGGAGCAACCACCTAGGTTTGTTGCTAGGGTGAGTGTTCTAGGGTGTGCAATTACGCAAAGCTATTTATTGATTAAACAGAGTTCGAGAGCATGTTTGAAAATTAGGTCATATACTTAGACAAATTCATCTTTTGCCACTCTGATCACTCAGTTTTTATTAGGAAGACTAATTCTACTCTTGTCATTCTCATTGTTTATTGATTAAATGGAGTCTGAGAGCCTGGTTTGATAAATTAGGTCATATACTTAGACAAATTCAGCTTTTGCCACTATGTCCGCTCAATTTTTATTGAGAAGACTAATTCTAATCTAGTCATTCTCATTGTTTATGTCGATGATATCATTTTATCTGGGAATGATCAAGCATGCATACATTCTACTAAGGAATACCTGGAAAAACACTTTATCACTAAAGACTTAGGGAAGTTGAGATACTTTTTTATCATTGAAATTTCCCGCTCTTCTTCAGACATGTTTTGACAGAAACATGCATATGCTTGGAACCAAAGCTACTAGCACCCCTCTTAATACTGACACCAATTGGGATGACGATTCTTCTCCTATGTACTTTGACAACCAACGGTATCGTAATTTAGTTGGTAAGCTTATATATATATGACTGTTACAAGAGCTTATATATCTCTGCACTTAGACTTGGCACTAGGTATTTGGATAGACCTAGACAATGTCATTAGGATGTCGTGTGTCATATTCTGAAGTATCTGGAAATTTCTCGAGGAAAAGGCTTATTGTATAGAAGACATGGGCATAGTAAGATCTTTGGGTACTATGATTATGATTAGGCAGATGGTAGGATTGACCACAGATCTACATCAGGCTAGTGTACCTTTGTGGGAGGTAACCTTGTCACCTAACTTAATAAGAAATAGGATGTTGTTGCCTGTTCTAGTTCTAAGGTTGAGTATGGAGTCATGGATCATACTACCTGTGAGCTTATGTGGGTTCCTGGTCTTCTAAATGAATTTGTATTTTTTGATCGTGATATGATTCCCATGTATTGTGACAATAAAGCTGCTATTTTCATTACAAGCAATCAAACTTTTCATGTACACACCAAACATATTGAGGTGGATCATCACTTTGTCAGAGAAGCTATTATGTCTGGACACATATCTACTCCTTATCATACCTCTAATCAAGTTGCAGATATCTTCACCAAGCTTCTTCCTAAAACCAGATTTGCTACTATTGTGGACAAGCTGAGCATTATTGATATCTATGTTCCAGCTTGAGGGGGAGTGTTGAGATACTTATTTCTCTTAGTTTATATACTGACACTTATTTGTCTCTTATTTATCATTGCCCCATATCTCTTGTGTTAGCATTTTATGTTGTATAGGCGGCCAGGCGACCAGGCGTTCCATATGGACGCCCAGGCAGCCTAGGCTCCCAGGCGGAGGCCTAGACGTTTTTTATATATAATATTTTAATATATTTTTAATAGATATATCTAAATTGCATATGTAGTAAAAGCAGTACATTCAAAAACCAGAATTTGTAGTACTTTTTTAGGAGATATTTGCCATTTTTCTTTATTGGGTTTTTGTAAAGCCGGTTTGAGTTAATCACAAATTGATTACTCATAAATCAGAAATCAGAAATGTTATAAAAAAAACAAATACAAATCAGTAGATGATTAAATAGTTTTTAAAAGTAGATGAAAAAATACAAAGCCCTAAATTTAAATAATGTGATGAATCAAAAATCAGTAGATGAACAAATTAGTAGATAAGTAAATACAAATCAGTAGATAAGTAAATACAAATCAGTAGATACATAAATTCAAATCTATAGATAAGTAAATTCAAATCAGTAGATAGTAAATACAAATCAGTAGATAAGTAAATACAAATCAGTAGATACATAAATACAAATCAGTAGATATATAAATACAAATCAGTAGATAAGTAAATTCAAATTGGTAGATAAGTATACAAATCAGTAGATAAGTAAAAACAAATCAGTTGATACATAAATATAAATCAGTAGATAAGTAAATACAAATCAGTAGATAAGTAAATAGTACTAATCAGTTGACAGAAATCAGTAAAACTAAAAGCTTAGTTACATGTATTACTTCTGGGCGCCCAAATTGGGGCGGGGCTTGGACCGCCTGGGCCGCCAAAGCGCCGTCTGGGCGCTCGCCTGTACAACACAGGTTTTATCTCTATCTCTTGTACTATAAGAGAGAGCATTGTATTTGTATAATCATACAAAATACAACAGCCAATATCACATAAGGAAAAGAGTATAGAAGGAATAAATATATCTATCAATTCAGATTTGTTTGGTCAAATCCTACCCTCGACAAAACCAAACCATTTATCTCCTGAAAAATGAGCCAAGCTGACTGATTTTGTTCTATTAGGTTTGGTTCCACAGTCTAGTTTGATTTCTACCCAACTCTAGGTCAGTTATCTCAATCAGGAACAGTCTAAACTTTTTGTTGGTTAGGTTCCACAGTCTGCTTTGTTTTCTCCTGTCCTTCAAGATGATGAAGAAACCCTATCCTAAACTGTAAGCACAGGAGGCGGGTGTTCACTGACAGATTCATTGAGGGATGGGTTTCCATTTTCCAATCCTTACAAGAGAAGGCGGGGAGATATCTTGAGATGATCCACTTCAAGTGAAGTATGGTCCATTCTTTACCAAGTAATTCACATAATCAACACAGCCAAGGAAGTTTTAGCAGTTGTCTCAGTTGCATTGAGGCTAATGAGAAAAGGAAGTACTAGTGAATCTAATTACCTCCATAACTTCAAATCAATTTGTTTCAGTTGAATGCCATTGGAGATATTGTATCTGATAAGAAGAGTTATTTCATCCAATGAATAGGCCACACAGTTCAAAGTCCAAGAGCCTTATAGTTTCACTGCTCAAGTATCCAATCGCTAGCTATTCTAAGATCTTCTATTTTGTATAGGATGATGAAAGGAGAGACTGTAAGAGACGTATATAAAACCCCTCCTAGTCTTTTATTCAAATTGGGCTAACAATGGTCTGAAAACAATAGTACCCTAATATAGGAAACTTCAATTAGACTCGAGATAGGAAAGATTAAGGTGTAACTTGTGGCCTACTAATACACAAAGGAAGAGTGAATCCAATACTTAGAGACTTTCAGCAATCAAGTTAAGTCTTCAACAATCAAAGATGTCATGATCTCATTATATGCTTTAAAATGAAATTGTTCCATTAGATGTGTACAATGTTGTCCTAAATGGAGATAGAGATGCCAAGGTCTACATGGAACAACCACTTGACTTCACTAACCCAAATTTCTAAATTCATGTGTACAATCTACTGAAAGACTTATACCGACCGAAACAAGCGCCTAGAACCTGGCTCAATGAGATCGCTTATTTTCTTCTTAGTGAGGCTTTGTGAGCAGTCTAGCAAATGTTTCTTTGCTTGAATCTTGTCAGGCTTCAAAGCTTATCATTTTGTTGTTTTACTTTGATAACATTATTGTCATGTGTAGCACTACTATCCTCCCAAATAATCCCATAACATACTAGGAAAAATGGGTCTCTTCAAGATTTGGGGAAAATCCATTACAATGGATTTCAAGTCATGTACCAATTAGATGGGATGTTAATACAACAAAAACAAGCCCTTAATCGCTTAGCCAAAGAATACGGGCTTGAATGCAAGCCTATTTATACTCCCATTTATGCTACTTTTTCAAAGAGGCAAAATTCAACTCTTGTATTCATCTCTCTGATTCATAAACATACTAAAGAGTTGAAAAAACTCCCAATTATAACCAATACAATACCAAATATAAGTTTTTTAGTCGATACCATGTGCCAATACATGCAAATGTCTGCAACCTTTCATCTCCTTCTAGTGCCAAACACTCCATATACTTGAAAACATTTGTTCACCTCAATTTATACATAAAAGATTAGAGTCATCTAACTTCAATTAATAGGATTGATTGTCCTCTAACAAGACAATTGTAAGAAGCTTGAGCACATTCTTAGATGATTATTGCATCTCTTGTTGCTAAACAAATTCGTTGATCGGTCTAGCACTAAGGTTGAATGTAGGTCAATAACTTTAACTATTGTTGCCCTCATATGGTTGTCAATCTTGCTCAAGTACCTAGGTGCTTCACAAAGATGACCTTTTGTTTTACATTTTAAGAACTTTGGTGCACTTATTTTATCTATGAATCATGCTTATCATGCTCGCAAAAAAATGAAGCTAGATTATAAATTCATATGGGAAAAAGTGATTGAACGTCAAACAATCACCAAAATTATCTTACTCTTCATATATGATTGAAGACACTTCCTTCACGGCTCTAGGCAAAGACACAATTATGAAATTAGGCGTCACATTGCGTATGAGAATTTTGCAAGTCAAATTATTTATTTATTTAATTATATTAGGGGAGGGGGTTGTAAACTATTGACTTCATTTCGACCTCGCCAGGTGTGGAACTTGGAAGTTTGTGGAAACTTCACTCCCCACTCTCTATGTAAGTAGACTCCTTAACCCTAGTTCACATTATTAAGGAGTTACAAACTACATATATAATATACAAAGCAATTGAAAATTACACTTGAATAAAAATCCTTTGAAATGTAGTACCACTTTACCATCACCCAGTAATAAAGTTTGATTTACATAAGAAGTTGTATAAAGTATGAATCATATTAGCTATGTTTGGGGATGACATATATAATCTAAATGTAGCTAGAATGGATGGAACTTCAATCTAACTTACATTTAGAGGAACAATTGTCAAGTGTGTGGTGGTTTATTTCACATCGAAATAATGGAAGGAATCATACCTACATTATCTCTGCTATTCTCCATTATAAATGGAAAACATGAAAAACATTAGAAGTTTGATGCCAAGATAATGAGCAAGGATAGGATTCTTTACATATAGCAGGCCTAGGTATAAAGCCTTGTTGTCACCAACTTCAACGATTTCACCTACAACTTCGTGGAAGTTGTAACGAAACCCTATTGTTTTGCTTCAACTTCGATGACTCAGCCAAAGTTGGCCAAAACGTCTATATCAATTCTAGGTATTGAGATTTGACTTTACCAAGGGTCGAAGTTCAAAGAGGACCTTCCTAATAAAATACACCTGGGAACTCTGGCATTAAAATATATATACTTGTTCCCTCTGCAGATTCTGAAATCATGCATGGGAGTTGATTCTTCTCCCTCAAACTCATCCCTTCGCCTTTTTTCCCTCAACGCATCAGCTACTTCTTACCTCATTCTGGGAAGTCATGCTTGAAGACATTATTGAGTTGATCAGTTTGCCCAACTTAGACGATTTTTAGATCCATGGTTGTAAAATTAATGAAGTCAAAGACAACTAATATTACATTATATCGTCATATTTATTATATTATCCAACTCACAAAAACAAGTAACTATTTGGATTTCCTATGGCTAAATGTTTGTGTCTATACTTCTAATCCAGAATCACAATGCTTATCTCTATATCTATATTTCTTATCGTAAAATTAATGTTTTGAGAAAATCAATACAACATAATGTTTCATCTCCCACCCTCATTTCTTCTTACATCATCTATCAAAGGTCTGTTTTCATTCCAACTAGTTGCAAAGTGAGAACCGTAAAAAGAGGTTGAATCTATCATAGCATAGTATAACCACTGCAACAAGTGAACAGAATTACCTTGAATCTATCATGCCGAATCAACTCAAATAGTATGGCGTCCCCATCATCCAAATCATGATCCAATGAGAAGCCTCTCCATCCACCGCTGAGTCCAGTTCTATTTCCAATATAAACGGCTTCATATTCAACACCTTCCTCATCTTCCAATGTCATCTTAAGCTCATTTGGAGGAAGATGGTCCTTGCAGAATCTCGTTGGTAGGCCCTTTTCGCACAGTAATAATCAATGAGATCCATATACTTTTTATTATAAAGTTGTCGGAATTAAGGGAATGCTTCAACTCACCAACCAAAAGCAACTAGAAACATGAGATCGAACCATCGATTTAACGAATGATGGTGAACCAGACTTGATACTGGATTGGAGCTTTTCTGCTCTTTTGATTGCTTGAACTCTCTCCTCGTAAGAGCAAACTCTCCCAGTGTAAGCTCTGTTACCTTTACTTCGGCTGTAACTGTAGGAAACAGAGAAGTTTGGATTGGAGGTGAACAAAATGGTAGGACGCCCAAATACATGTCATTCTGAAACATACCTTCGACGGAAAGAACGGTGGTCGATCTCCCCTACCTAAATATAAGATATTTAAATAGTCAGCAACGATAATAGTTAAATAATCAGCACCATTAGAGGAAGAATAAAAACATTTAGAGAATCTTCAAATAATCGATCAGACTGAAATATATATTCGGTGCCTTTTAGAGGAAAATTAAATGTGCCCGTAATAGCAAACAGTTAGTTAACAAATATTGTTTCACAAGCCACCTTTTTGCATCCAACCACAAAAAAGAACATATGTCAGAATAAAATTCATATTATTTTAAATCTCATTATAGAAACTCTCTCAGAGATGAGACTTAAAGGATGTTGATGTGATAAGCAAACTAAGCACAGCAGTGATAGTTGCAAACTACAGTATCATATGACAACTAAGCAAGCAGCTTGACAATCTAATTATCAGACAAAAAGCTGTAAAACACGAAGTATTTCCCTGTGAAACAAGTGAAACTCATTACTAATTGAATATTAGCTGCTTGACCGGGTAATTATAAGAGATTAACCTAGCCAATGACAGGTAATAACTACCGAACCACTTACGTCATCGTCTCGATAAGAAGCAATCAAGTTTCGAGAACGGGAGGAGCGCCTCGGCTCTGACACCTCAAACCTTTTCTTTGAGTGGGGGCTCGGAGTATGTCTCTGCAGAACAAATAAAACTTGGAATGAAATAAGATTTCATGGATGTCAAAATGAACAATACGAGTACGAACAACGACTACTTGGAAAAGATCAAGGCGTGTGAACAATTGAAAGGATAGTAGAGGTTTTGTCAGGAATACCTCTCCAGATATGTCGGGTACTGTGAGTAGCTTTCAATCAAACAATAGATGCGGGCAACAAAAAGACAAGGAAAAGAAACTCTCACGACATCAGTAGGCATATATTACCTTGGCCTCAGTCTTGGTCACTTCCGAAAGGTTCTTGGAGATTGCTGCGATTCCGAGACCCTTTGATTCACGAGAATGATTCAGCCCTCAGTAATAATTCGAAATACAATTGTGATGCAGGTAAAAAGAAAGACTAGAAAAGAACATGTCTGGAGGTATCTTATTTTCTGAAAGGAGTGGATGTACAGCGAGCAATGTGATAATAAATCATATCGCCAACGTATGCCGGAAGCATTGGATCGTCGCAGTGTGATGGACATTTTTGTCTGTGATTTTTGCCGCTCAATAGACAAGAGCGCGTCATTTAAACATCAGACTTCTAGGAAACAATGAGAGCGAAACCAGGAAATGGTGAGCTAAAATCCTCAGGTAAATGTAGCTTCTTGTCGATTAAAAAAAATATCAGGCAAACCAACAACAGGAGTAGGATCGAAGGAAAGAAAAAAGAGGATAAGTTCCATCCCGCACCAAAAGTCCCGTTTAACCCAAGCCGGGTCTGTGCGTGCTTTTTGTATACCTCGAAACGCTTGAGGTTCTCCTCCACCCGCCGCTTCCGCGCCTCCTCGTAGGAGTTGCCTTCGGTCTTCATCTCCGATCTGTCACTCAAACTCAGTCCAGCCTGAGTCTGCGCGCTGTCAAGAGTCCCGGTAGAGGGGACACAACACCAGGCGGAGGGCGGCCGGGGAACTCGCGGGCCTAACCACACTCTGAAACTGGGAACTCCCGCTTGTGGCAGTGGTCCGTTCGGATTCAAAGATTTGGGACGGAAGTTCCTATGCATTGGTAAGTTCACCGGCTTGTCAGTTCGCTGTGCGTTAGAACGGCGAATGTTGCTTTGGGCATCGCATAATCGTACGGGGAAGGTGATCTTACGTTTCTAGTGGTAATACGCACACTGTTTTCTTGTTCAAAATGGCAATAAGATTTAAGCTCCAAAGTGGTCGGTATATATTAGACTGAAAGAAAGGTACTCCTAACCCAAAAAGTTCTATCATCATCAACATATTAAAGAAAGGTACTCCTTTTTTCCTCCTCCCGTTCTTTTAGTAATGTTTCAACAAAAACTTCTTTATCATCTACTCCAATTTTCTAGATAAAAATAAAGACATAGACTCTATCGAGGATCTAGCTTCTTGGTCTGACATAAAAACTTCACTTCTTTTGCAAATAAGATAGGCTTTCAACTCGAAGATGATGAGGATGCTCATAATGTTCTTAACAACCTAGAAACCTATATGGGATGGACAAAAAAAAGGCTTGATCATGTCAACATCAAAACAGCGATTATCTAATTTGCCTTTTTGCACTCATCTTTCTCTTTTTCATAATGAAAATTTCATCTTGGAATATATGTGGAGTTGCAAACCTCCATAGAAGGAAAAAAATACACTCTCACATTTATAAAAACAATATCGATCTTATTACCATCCAAGAAACAAAAACCTTTCTTACCCCTTTTGCCCTCAAAATAATTGGAGGTAATCGAATCACTAACTGGATCCAACTACCTCCCGAGGGTTTCAAAGGTGGCACCATTGTTGGTTTTAACATTCAGGCTCTTGTTCCACAAAACTCTTCCATCCTTAACTTCACCATAACCATTGAATTCAAAAACCTATCCGATGAATATCTCTGGTCTTTTTCAGGGATATATGGGGAACCTGGTTACAACAAATCCCTCTTCCTTGAGGAACTAAATCACCTCATTACAAATTTCCACAAGTCTCCCTGGGTTTTGGGTGGCGATTTTAATCTGGTCACCCAAATCACAGATAGGCTCAATTCAAATCCCTCCACTCAATCGATGTCAACAGCTGATAAAAAATTTTGTCAGATGCTTACAAACCACTCCCTGATCGATATCATACCATCAAACGCTTTATACACCTGGTCTAGAAACCAGACATTTGCCAAGCTTGACCATTTCATTTGTACAAACCTTTGGGATGATAAACACCCTCTCTTATCAGTTTATATCTCCCATAGAACCATTTCTGACCACTTCCCTCTAATCCTTGATACAACCTCTTCCTCGTGGGGTACTCGACCTTTTTAATTTGAAAACAGTTGGCTCTCCATAGACAACTTCTCCAAATCCTGTCTAGAAGCTTGGACTCTTGCCGACTCACAAACAGCTAACATAGGTCTTCATATCCTAAACAACACAAAAAAGATCAAATCTCACGTCAAAAAGTGGAAACTACAAAACCCTATGAACTTATTTGAACTTCAAACAAATCTTGAAGATCAGTTCCTCTTTGTGGACAAGGATCCATATGTTGACCCTACCCTAGTCCTAACCATCAAAGCTGAACTTGATCACATTAACCGTTGTATTGACACTAGATGGAGACAAAGGGTGAAAATCACTTGGGATAAAGAAGGGGATAAAAATACAAAATTCTTTCACAAAATTTGTAACCAAAACTTTCGTCAAAATGCCATAACCCATCTAACAATAAATGGCAGATTCACATCCCATAAACAATCCATCATAACACACATAAAAAACCATTTTAAAAATATCTTTAATAACAACCACAATCCCATTTGTCTCAATAACTTGTCATGGAACACAATTTGTCAAAAAAACATAAAAAAATCCTCATGAACTCATAAAATCCTTCTCCCTCGAAGAATTACATTCTGCCATCACTGAC
The DNA here is from genome assembly GCA_963693085.1 of Alisma plantago-aquatica. NCBI lineage: Eukaryota > Viridiplantae > Streptophyta > Magnoliopsida > Alismatales > Alismataceae > Alisma > Alisma plantago-aquatica. The sequence goes on along the minus strand of OY856409.1, from coordinate 378,601,146 downwards.
CTTGGTAAAAATAAATCTCCAGGACCTGATGGTCTCAATGTGGAATTCTACTTGGCAAATTGGAACCACTATAAAAATGACTTCACAACCTTTTTGTCTGCTTTCCATGCTAGTACAAACCCACATAATATCATCAAATTCATAAATAAAACCTTCATCACCCTGATAAAAAAAAATAGTCAACCTGAAAACATTTCTCACTTCCGTCCCATCAGCCTCATAAATACCTCATATAAAATCATTGCAAAAACTCTAGCAAATAGGATTAAGCCACACTTGGAAGACATCATCCCTCTTAACCAATCTGCCTTCCTAAAAAACAGGAGTATTCAAGATACTTTCTTGATGGTAAATGAAACGATCCATCTTTGCCACAAAAATAAATCCCCCCTTCTAGCCATAAAACTTGACTTTGAAAAAGCCTTTGATTTTGTTAATTGGCAATGCCTTCTAAAAACTCTTAAGGGTTTTGGTTTTCCTGACAGGTGGATTTCTTGGATCCATGCGTGTATATCAACAAACCATTTCTCCACTATCATAAATGGTGTTCCTTTCGGTTATTTCCATAACTCAAATGGACTTAGACAAGGAGACCCTCTCTCTCCTTATCTTTTCATCATCCTGACTACTGTCCTCTCCCGTATGATCCAACTGGGCAAACGAAATGGTCTTATCTCCTCTCCTGATGTTTGTAAGGAGAATATCATTCAATTTTCTGATGATACCATTATTTTCTCCTCCCCAGATGAATCATCCCTTCAAAATATCTTTAGGATCATTGGTATCTTTTCATATATCTCTGGGCTAAAAATAAATATTTAGAAATCTTCCATCTTTGGTGTTAACATAAATCAATCGACTTTGGAGCATTTTAGGGTCCTCCTAAAATGCAAGACTGAAGATTTCCCTGTCAAATATCTAGGTCTACCCATCACTCCATACAACATTACAAATGTTATATGGACTCCCATTATTTCAAAAATAAACACAAAACTCACAAACTGGACAAACAACTTCCTTAACCTTTCAGGTCGGCTTACCCTTTTAAACAGTGTCATCACTCCAATAACAACCCACTTCCTGAGTTGCATTCCGCTGCCCTCAAAAACAAAATCCATTTTAGACAAAATCAGGAGAAATTTTCTGTGGAACAACTTCCACAAACTAGACAAACCAGGGAAACATTACCATCTCGTAAATTGGAAAACCATACAAGCTCCTCTTGAACAAGGTGGTTGGGGAATCATCAACATTGAAACACACTCGCTCTGCCTCATTGCCAAAATCATTGATAGTCTGCTTCAAAACAAACAAAAAATCTGGACCGATCTCATCAAATTCAAATATTATCAAAGCTCTCCATCCTGGCACCAAATCCCTCAGAAAACAGCCTCCCCACTTTGGAAATTCATCAATAAAAACATCCATACGATAACACAAATCATAAACACTCCACCTCACTCACACAAAAACATCTCCTTTTGGTTTGATCCATGGTTTGAAAACATCTCTATCATAAATCTCAGACCAAATTGGTCTATTCCAAATAAACTCCTCAACATAAAGATTAACAAAGCTCCACCGCTCATCACCAGTAATAGATCAAACTCCCTTAAAAGATGTATTCTTTCTCAGATCAGTCAAAATGAATTCGGGCAACTGATCCTCTCACTGGAAAATAACACCTCAAATACTATCACTTGGAAATGGGGTAAAAATTACTCGGTTAAACTTGCCTACACTTTCCTCTCCTACAGAGGTATTTCCCCATCATCATCAAAGATATGGAAACAGAAATGGCCTCATAAATACAAAACTTTCCTTTGGCTTTTGCTACACAACAAGCTTCTCTCAGGTGAAAACATCACAAAAAAGGGTTTCATTGGCCCTTTCAGATGTGCTTTTTGTGAAAAAAATAGTGAATCGGTTGACCACATCTTCTTTAAGTGCATTTTTTCCCAAAATATATTCTCACATTTTTTAAGAAACTGTCTTCTTGATCTCAAGGAAGCCACATTTCCCATACAAACAACATCAAATAGACTTTACAAAAATTTCAAAAGCAGTGATCTATTCACCACAATTAGTTGGAATCTATGGAAAGAAAGAAATAACAGAACTTTCAACAACAAGAAAAATTTGGCCAAAAACATTATATCTCAAATAGATGTCGACCTTTACATCCTAACAAAATGCAGGAAACCTAGCAGATGGGGAACAAGACGACTCTGAGGAAGGCAAATCTGAAGCTGCTTTTCTATGTGATCTCAAAGCCATGGTTGATGATGGGACTGGTGTCAGTTTGGTTCAGCAACAACTGTGATTCCTCTTTCAGGCGAATGTCTCTATTTACAAACTTGAGTTCACCATCTTCAAAACACCTAGAGGCTTGTTATGGGGTGCCTCCCCCTCATTATCAAATATTTCTTTTTATCTGATTGCTTTCTTTCAGTTTTAACTATGTTGCTTATCCAAAAAAAATATATTAGACTGAAAATTGGAAGAAAGAAAGGGTTTGGCAAGACCTTTCTACATCTATATTACAAGTTTATCTTTCTAATTACAAATCTGAACCCTAAGATTATAAAATTTATTAAAAGCTGCCACAACAACTTTTGGATTGGCGAGTCCAAAGTGGATGCGGGTCACAAAAAAGCTCGTTCAAGTGTAATCAACGTCTAACTTGCAAATAGTAAATATTTTTTGTTTTCAAATTTCATCAATATCAACATATTATGCTTAATGGACCTGAAATAGATATAGGAATACTATGTCGCAATCAAGCTTGTTAGATATAAAACCGACTATAATGACTAAACTATACAAGACAAAAATGTACATATAAAATTTAGCAAATGGGAAAATCATAGAAATATAGATTCGTTGACACTACATTTTTGCTCACTCAATCATTAATTATGAAAAGAATATTATGTGGATAATGATGGAGTTTAATCTATTAAATTCAAAATTTCCATCTATTTTGCCTATTTAATCAATTTATTTATCCCATTAACCACGTTTCGGGATTTTATACGATCTACACTTATGTACAATTTACCCCCTAATTAATCTTTTGATAAACCTTTGTCATAATCCAATGAGTGTGTCTTGAACAAAATATTCAGTGTACATCGTACAGATTTTCAATTACTATTATTTTTACCAAAAGTCTATCTTCGTGATAATAAGGAAAACTTAATCCCTAAGTTTTATCTCTTATCTTCTTTTATTTTTTATTAAATTTTATTCTATATATGACTGAATCTCACAATCTAGATTATTTAATCTAAAATATCTCTTGCCTGCAAAATACAATCTCAAATAAATAAGTTCATTTTCTTCCATGCCTAGGGACACCCTACGGATCTCAACCATTCGCTTGGTTCCGTGTGGTGGAACCATTTGATCTGCCACGTGACTGCCCTGTGGATGGTAGCAATACACATTTCTTTTTTAGAAACTTATAATGGAATTCATGAACCCTATTTTATGTTATAAATACCCCTCATATCTACTATATCATTTTGACACCTTTCAACTATCATGGATCTAGAGAAAAACTATCTCTGTCTTTACTTTTAATCGCTTGAGTGACTAGAGGATCCTTCCTCTAGTACGACTACCTTTTTTAATAAAGTTAGGATGTAGAACGATAATCGGTTACAATATTTAGATTTGAAATGCTCTTACCTATTTTAATTTTATAATTAAGGTTGCAATTTCTCTATTACTCCATGTTCACTTAAAAATCTTAGCCATAACTACTTAAACTGCTCGTGCATATCAACTAAATGATCTAAATATGCTTTCCTATGATTTACTCCAACATCTTAATTGATTTGACTAACTTCAAAGATTTGAGTCTTGTTGATACCAAAATGACTCTTATCATCGTTTCTCTTAATTCTCACGCTTTGATCCTAAGGCAATGAGACAACCATAACCAAATGATTAGGATCTTGAGGGCAACGATGGAAAAAACATAGACATCTTCAACCTCAAAGATCTATAAATAAAAAATCACCCTTTTTTATGACAGTTCTCTCTTTGCTTTCTCAGAAAATGATTCTCTTCTGACGTTACGGCTAATTAAACTTAAGAGTGTCATTTTAACTCGAGAATACAAAGAAAAAATCAGTATTTATTGTCGAACTAGATAGGGGTTCCTGACACCTTCCCCACTAGTAATACAATTGATGAATTCTTCCTTTGGCCATGTTTTTTTTCCTTTTCTTATCACCCTTAGTGGAGTTAGATTCATTTCTTCTCGTGTTTTTTATATATTTAAATCGAGATCCTTATTTTCCCCTTTTTCATATAAAATGTGGTGTCCGGTGTGAGCTTTATCTTTTTATTACTCTATTGTATTTTATGTGACTGCTCTCAATTTTTATTTTTATTTTTTTAAAGTTGTTGCACAAGAACAGGACAAATTTGGGGGGTGTGAAAACAAAGAAGGAAGTGATGAAAAAAATATTGATCTTTCCTCTATTCAACTCGGTAGGGGTGAGCAGAATTTGGTTAATAACCGATTAACCAAACGGTTAATTCCGAATGGTTAATTTTTTTGGGTCAATTTGGTTAATTCGGTTAATTTGGTTAATTTATTTTGGTTAATCGGTTAAATGGTTAATTTGATGGTTAAAGATATTTTTGATTTGGTTAACCGAATTAACCTAATAGTCAGAATTTATTCATAAATAATATCCTACACATGCATATATACATATATAGTTGTACTTTTATTTCAAAATACTTCCCCATATATATAGTAATCAAGTTTTTACGAGCCATACAAAATTAAATTTACAACAATACTACTATAATATAACAATATTGTCCCAAATTCTATGACTATTTCAAATAATATTATTATGCGAGTGTTATTTGGTTAACCAAATTAACCGACCAAATTAACCATTAACCGAATTAACCGACTCAATTTGGTTAGGTTAATGGTTAAAATCTCAAACCACAAATTAACCATTTAACCAAACTAAATTAACCGTAACCGACCGAATTAACCGAATGCTCACCCCTACAACTCATGATATGAATTTATGGAGTTGTGCTTACATTGGTCACAATTTTTTCATGTGGACTGTTGACATCTTTTGATGGTACGCCCTTTTGTGGGGTATGGAATTTTTGGGAAGCATGCCATCTCGGACTTGATTTTTGTCCAGTGGTGATTCTTTGCGTCTCTTTTTTAGAAAGAAAATAAGGGAGAAAGAAGAGATGTTCTTGTGCTTATAACCATTTTTTCATATATTTTTTGAGAGAGTGTCATTGCTCTAGTTTTAATATTCCTATAATTCACATTGTACAAGTTTTATAATAACATAATACATTTATTTAAATATAGGGAAAAATTATGTTTGGTTCTGATTAATTTTTTATGACTTGTCAACTATTCCAAGGAGTGATGTTATTAGGGGTCCTAGGTAACATGGTAGTTTCAGACATGGTAATTTAAAAAAAATGCAAAATATTTACTACATTTAAGGGGTACAATGATAATGTCTATTCAACCTAACCAACTAGATAAGGGCCAAATTCAAAAAAATTGAAATATTTTTGAAAAATGAAAACTAAAATATATAACATTATGAAATTTTGATTAAGATAGAGTGGGTGGAAAGAGTACGTACCACCCACCTCCACCCCAGACCTAAAATTTTGCTTGTCCCAAGCAAAACTTAAATCCAAGATGGAGGGAAGAAGAGAGCATCCAGGTGGCCCTGGTAGCTCAAAAAAGGTCCTGCTGAAGGGGATGTGTATGAGGACTGGAACCTTTATCAGAGGAGCTTGATATTGTACCCTATGATAGGGTAATTGTGGAATCTCAATAGGATGTTCATATTTTCTTTCACCTCGCATTCCCACCAATAAGATCCACATATCTTCCTTCAATAGCAAGGGAAGTGTTGAACATAGATGTGGATTGGAGGAAGTTGGCGGGTACTTGACAAGTAATGCCGGTAGATAAGGATGAATAGAGTCAGGTGGAGGATCTGGCTCAGGTTTTCCACCATCATAATGACCTGTGTATTGGAGAATTGATGCTGGTACAAAAAAAATAATCATTTACAAAAGCGGTTTGTTTCTCCTTAAAAATAATACCATCAACATTGGGTTTGTTAAGTTTCACTGTTGATATAGCATATGGCTCTAATTCGTTTGTACAAGGAGTCCCCAAGGATTCAGGAGGGATGAGGACATATTCCTTGCAAACAGCAGAAGGGGATGTATGGGCTTCTTCCAAGGGCGTCTCCCCTTCTACATTAGCCTTATATAGAATGAGAACTGGATGTGTCAAAATGGGAGGAATTGTTTTGTCAAAGGGGGTTGATGCTCATTATCCAAAATAGACTAAAAAAAAGGATTTGGTCTCTGATATCAATTGGGTTTATGTTAAGGATGGGAGGGATTGTTGGATATTCATAATGACTCTCCTGCTTTGACATTTCATATTCAAGTAATAGAGTCTCTAAAGGAAAGGTAGGGATACCAACGTCCTCATCACACATAAAATATGGCTCCATCGTTTGTGCTATTTCTCTAGGATCTGACATAGATGACACAAAAATAGGATCATCGTCGTCATCATTGGGGAGAACTATTTTGGGTTGTTCAAGATCTATAGGGCGAGTCTGTGATTGAGCCTCTAGTAAGGTAGCTAACAGGTTTTCATTGGATTCAAGTTTTGCTTGTCCTTCTGCTACCATCTTCTCTAGGGTCTTAAGTCTCTCTTCTAGTAGAGGATTATAGTGGGTATCATAAATATATATATTTCCCCCAAAGTTCTATTGGTCATACCCCCTAAAATTGTGTTGATCATACCCCCCTGAATATGGATCACAAGATTTTCCATAACGGTTCTCAGAAAAATATGGATTCACATTGTACCCACTAGGAAAGAGCTCGTAATTAAAAGGGGTGCTACCATAAGTATGGGATAAAGTCAGACAGGAAAGGGATGCATGATGGTAAAGACCAATTTGAACATTGTGGAGGATATTGGGATGCACACTCCATTTGAAGAAAAAAAATCTTGAAAGATACGTCAATTAACACACACAAGTAGAGATATTACAAGATAAGGGGATAGTCAAAATTACAAAGAACTAAAAATTATAAAGCTAATAAATTATGGAATAAACTAAAATTACAAAAAAAAACTAGAAATAGTACTGTTGGAATGGAAGCTCAGCAGAATGAGGAGATACACCTCCAGAATTGTTCTCGAAAGGCAAAAAAAATTAAAAAAATCTAAGAAAAAATTGTAGAATAAGGCTAAAGTTATTGAACAGTCTATAAAATTATGAAACAAAAATAAATTATGGAACAAGATTCAAAATTACAAAAATAATAAAGTAGAAAGTAGTATTGTCAGAATAGAAACTCGACAGAAGGAGGAGATACACTACTGGAATGTTACTCGATAGGCAAAAAAAATTACAAAATTTTAAAAAAGAAATTATGAAATAAAAAACATAGAACAAGACTAAAGTCTTACAAGTTAGAGAAATATGAATAAGATTATACAAGATATACAAGCAACCAAATCTGAAAAAAAAATAGTTTTATTGATTGAGACAATGAAACGTCCTTTCAGGTTCTGGATCAAAAACTGACGATGCGGAATCAGCATTTTGCAGGCGTCACATGCACAATTATAATTGAACAATAATAATCAAGTGTAGAAAAAATATACTGCTGGAATGAAAACTCAACAGAAAGAGGTATACACTTCCAAAATGGGACTCAGTAGGTATAGGAAAAATGAAAAAAAAAATGTTTAAAAAAGTTTTTGGGGGTTTAAAAAAAACAATATGTTGTCTCCGACAATGATGTCAAATTGATATGCGTCGATGTGTACACCAATCACTAAGATAATTAGATAATTATCTTAGAGTTTAATCCTTTTTCTACTTTCCCATTAAGGCTAGTATAGAAGGATTGATCCCACAGGACAATGTTTTTAAGATTGTTGGCTCTATTTCTAATTAATTTTAAAACGTCATTTTATTTTTGGAGTTTTAATTAGTTTGAACAAGAAGATAAATTCCACATTGAGGGGTTGATTGCTTACACTAAAAAAAGAATTGATACTGCAAAATAATAAAAAGATTACACTAATGTCATTAAAAATGGAAAGAGTTATGCTAAGACAAAATAGAAGAAGAATGTTAGAAAGAAAGAGTTATCTATGGAATGAATTAAAGTGCACGAAATCAAGAATGGTCGGTATACAAACGTTGATTGAATCATATGGGAAAGCATCGAGTCTTAGGGGTTTTTACCACCTTAGCCATGTGAGAAAAAAAATCAAGGTTGAACGATAGAAGGAGAAGAAGAAGGTATGTGGATCACGAATAATACTCAAAAGTTAAACTCCACATGAGCCCATTGGTCCCGATGCTCATGTTTCTTGGCTTATCATCCTAATAGGGAAAAATCCACGATCGTATCAAAATCCCTATGTTATTGGTTTTAGTCATTCTAAACTTCGGTTTCCATGGTCATATCCACCAGAATTAACATATGATCAAATGAGCAATTACTTCATTTTGATCATCGATCTCTAAACCAAAATCCATCTACAAAAAACATCACTTAAACCTTCAATTCGATTCAAAACAATGGCTAAGAGGGTATTCCCCTTGCCTAGAAGAAGGGACTACTCAATCATGATCATGAAGCAGGGGGAGGAGGAAGAAAGGATCTTGGCCATAGTCTAGACTGAGAAAGGAGACGAGTCCTTATGCTAGAAGCAATTAAATGGTTGTATCCTTAATCCCTTGCTCTAGGAAACCAGAAATAGGATAAGAAGTTCTAGATCTAAGAAGAATAAAAAGGATATTTGGAGAGTAATCTAAAGAGAGAACTTAACTTCAAGAGAAAACTGCTTTATTGCTGAAAACTGGGTACAAAATACAAGTAAGAAACAATCGCTCCAAACTTTCTCCGTACAAAAATATGATGATGAAAGATGGAGAACCCCCCCCCTTTATAGGAGAAGGAGGGGGTAGGATGCCATAAAAAGAGGGGGGGAGGGAGGGATCCATCTTTTTGAATATTCTGGATCTAGTCAATAGAAATTTGATTGTCTTTAATTGTCATGACCATGTAACTCTCTTTAATGTAGATTCCCACAGCAGTAATTTCGAACGTATTTTGCCGTCATAAAAAAATACAAGAAGTAAAAATAATAGAATATTATTTTAGGAAATTGAATTTATTTTCCAATGAATACTTATACACCCAATTTAGAGTTTGGACGCAAAAGTTATGGCACTTTTGGTGACATATATACATGAATTACAGGACTGCTACAAATTGTGCAATTATGCTCCAAGAATATTTATGTTGTTTCCTACACAAGCCCAATAAAATATAATTAAAATTCCAGTTAAAGAGAAAAATATAAAATAATAGAATTATTTATAAAACCAAGAAAATAAATAATAAAACAATCCTAAAAAGATATCTAAAAGATGTAAATAAAAATGATGAAAACATATTTATCATTCGGCACCTTGATCCAAGGTTGAGCACCTTGTCCACCACCAAGAACACAATGGATGAGCTCCAAGGATGAGAGAGAGCAAGAGGGTGTAAAAGAGATCTCTTGCATGCAAAATAAGGGGTATATATACCCAAGGGTAGAGAGAGGTAAAGAGGGCTAGGTGCCCCATCCTCTGTCTCATGGAAGCCCTCACGCTACTCGTTGCCAAACTCTAATTGGATCTACTATATCACAATATTATTATGTTGTGAATCTCTAATCTGCTACCTCAAAGTGGGTTTCACCTACAACTGCGCCAACAAGGAAACTTCTAACTTCATGTCCATCTGACACAATGTCACCAACATATCTCTCTTATGGCACACCAAGGAACACAATTGTGCTTTATCAATAGATGATGACGAAGAAGATTTCCTACTCAAGGCATCAACTACCACGTTCGCCTTTGCTGAATGGTAGTCTATGGTGCAATCATAGTCTTTAAACTACTCTATCCAACGTCGTTGCTGCATGTTCAACTCCTATTTTGAGAAGATGTACTGAATGCTCTTGTGTTTGGTGAACATCTGGCACTTCTCGCCATAAAGGTAGTGTCTCCAAATCTTCAAAGCATGGACCATAGTTGTAAGCTCCAAATTGTGTGTCGGGTAACTCTCATTGTGTTTCTTAAGCTATCACGAAGCAAAAAAATCCCATTCTTATCTTACATCAGCACACATCCCAAGTCATTCTTCAATGCATCATAGAAGACGATATAACCTTTTCCTTGATCAAGCAATACTAACACCAGTGCACTGGTCGGCTTCTCCTTCAAAAGCTAGAAATAATGCTGACACTTGTCTTCCCAAATGAATGGTACACCTTTCCTTGTCAACTTCATTAGGGTAACACTGCAACATTGAAGTTCTTGATAAACCTCTTGTAGTAGCCTGTCAAGCCTAAGAAACTACAAACCTCCGTCAGTGTCTTAGGCTGCCCCTACTCTAACACTGATTGAACCTTCTTAGGATCCACATGAACACCTTCATCAGATATCACATGCCCAAGAAAAGACACATATTTCAACCAAAACTCACACTTATTGAACTTGGAATACAACTTGTGTTGCCTCCATAACATCAACTCTAGGTGATGTTGCTCATGTTGTTAGTTGTCTCTGAAGTATATCAAGATGTCATCGATGAACACAACCAAGAATTGATCTAGATAAGGCTGGAACACCTTGTTTATCAAGTCCATGAACGTTGTCGGTGCATTGGTTAGCCCAAACAATATAACCACAAACTCGAAGTGACCATACATAGTCCTAAAATCTGACTTGGGAATGTCATTCACCTTGATCCATAGCTGATGGTAACATGACCTCATATCAATCTTTGAGAACACTATAACACCTCTCAATTGATCAAATATGTCATCTATCCTAGATAATGGGTGCTTGCTCTTAATTGCCACTTTATTCAGTTGTCGGTAATCTATGCATGACCTCATGGGAGTATCTTTTTTCTTCACAAACAACATGGGAACACCCCAAGGGAAAGTGATAAGTCTGATAAACCCTTCTCTAACAACTCCTACAACTGTCTCTTCAACTCTTGCATATCTGTTGATGCCATCCTGTATAGCGACTGCGCTATTGGTTGTGTTCCAAGGACAAGATTGATCTCAAATCAATATCTGTAGGAGGGGGAACTCCAAGAAACTCACCAGGGTACACATATTCAAACTCACGAACAATGGGAACCTCCTTAATATGAGGAATCATCACCTTGTTATCCACCACGTGTGCCAAAAAAACCTCACAATCATATCTCATTAGCCTCTCTGCCATCATAGCCGACACCAAACACGTCGGGAGAATCTTCCTATCTCCTTAGAAGACCCATGAAGCATCACCGTCCAAGAACTTTACTACCTTAACTATAGTCCAAGAACACCCGATACTTCTCCAAAGTATACATATTAAGGATCACATTGAATCTATGCATGTCAAGTGGCATAAGGTCCACTTGAATGCTAGGTCCTGAGAAAGAAAGGACGCATGAGGGACACACTTCTTGCAACTCGACGGAACCAACCATAGGGGTTTCTAGAAGAAGACTATCAGATCTATGACTTACAGGCAAAGAACAACTATCTATCACTTATTTGGTGATAAAAGAGTGTGTCGCACCTAGGTCAACCAAAATAGATACAAAGGAAGTTGCAGACAAATCAGAATGAAGTAACTCCATCTGACTTGTCATGACCTGTGGATTGACCACTCCCTTTGGCTGATTCATGGCATAGAATTGATTCGTCGCCCGTTGTCACCTCTGTCCTTTGTTGGCCTGCCCAAAAGGTCATGTTTGTGATGCCTATATAGGTCCTCTGCCACCACCACTATTGAATCGTTGTCATTGGGAACCTTAATGACTCAACCTCAGTTGTTGTGCCACCTCATAATCCTTCATTGAACAATACCACTTTGTATCCCTATATGTCCACACTTGAAGCACGTATTACTCTCATACCATGGCCTAGATGGCCCTATCACTAAAATCGATGTTGTGTTATGAGCTCCTATCGGTGGAAAAGTACAGTATTTGCTCTTGCTCGGTGACCACTGAGATGGAACTCTAGAACTCTATTGTGACTGAGGTGACAAAAACCTAGGCTTCTTGAAGCCTCCAGAAGACTACCCTTGAAATTGAGTCGACCTCTTCGTAGTTTTAGCCTCACGCTTCTCCATAGATGACCGCTATATATGTCTCATGGACTCAATAAACTGCTCCTAATTCTCAAAAGTAGATACCGTCGTCGTCAACTCCTTAATCCCTTCTCAAATCGTTAGATCTTATCCTTATTTGTCACTACCATGTGAGGATAAAACCTCAATAGCTCCATGAATTTGGCCTCGTACTTGTTGATCATCATCGATCCCTACTGAGTCTTCTCAAACTTTGAGGTCTTCTCATCAAGATACGTCTCTGGGAAGTATCAACTCATGAACTCCCGCCAAAAGTCTTCCCAAGTGATCAATACACCAAACATCTTCTCTTCCTCAATGGCCCACTAATGTCCAACACTACCCTTCAGCAAGGACACTGAATGCTTCACCCTATCCTCTTTTGGGATGTTGAGGATCTTGAAGGCCTTCACCAACTATGTTAGCCACATGTCCGCATCTGTCGGGTCTATTGTACCTGCATACTCTATCGCGCCCAGGCACCTCAACCTCTCGAAAGTCTCCCCAAAATTTGGGGATTCCACATTGGGAACAATTGCCCTTGCTTGGGGTATGGGCACTCTATTTGCCATATGCAAAATCATGGCCATAAACTGTCCAAACATGCACTAAAAAGTAGTATTGGCCATAGTTGTTGGGTCAAACTGAGACATTTCACACACTTCATCTACTCTTGCATGCCTCCTGGCACCACTTCCTGGTGCAACAACACTACTCTTAGCATGTTCTTCATGTTCTCTAGACATATCTTCTTCTTCTTTTGCATAATCAGACGATGCAATCAAATATACTAGATAAAGAAAGAACAAACACAAACCCTAGTCCTATGTCCCTGTAAACTCACCAAACCTAGAGCTCTGATACCAACCTGACTGTGACACACCAATGCCACATGATGAGATAACTCAAAACCAAAGTGTGCTATTAACAACTAAACAAACACATTACCACAAACTAGGGTAAATTAAAATTGATCTTATATAACCATTATGTGTGAAAACATAGTATGTCAAGGTCCACAAATTGTACCATATCACATATCAGGACATATATTTACGTATTTATAGTGGCCAACTACCACACACCTATTACAAAAGATAATATGTTCACATGTACAAGTCATATATACAACCAGGGCATACTGCCAAAACATGTGTTGAGGTACATATCATTTACAAAACACAACTCTCCCGGAGCTGAGAGTACAAGGATGACACATAGGACCATACTACACAACACAACAACTTATCCAACCTTCTGTGTTCACTACTCTCCGGGTTGCGCTTCCTTAACAACACGATCTCTACCATGCGATGCACAAACACCTAAAAAGATTTGGTGAAGTACAAGGGTAAGACCCATGTCCCAAGGAGAGATATGCTCTCAGCCAACAACTATTGTAAACACAGATTATGCTTAAGTAGGAAATAACATCATTGAACAGGATGAGCAGATTCAACTAATGAATAATTTAAAAACTAATTACATAGGCTAAGTAGGTTAAGTAGCTACAACATATAAGTAGAACATGTTATGTATTTAGAAGGAATATGAAGAACAAATATAAGATTTGATTTCTCTTACCACATTATAATACAACTGAGGAGTACAATAAATAAGACAAGGATAAGCATATAATGTGAAGCATGTTTAACCCTAGCAACTATGCTACATGACTGCATTACGTCTTTTATTAAGCCCTGGGGAATTTGAGTTGTACCCCCCAAATCGCAACTGACCACCACTTGGTTGCAATTAGTTCCATACAAGATCAAGGAAGAGTCAAACTCCAAGATCTTCTCTGGCACTACTCCATCAGTACGAGTATGCAACACAATTACATATCAGTCAAACAGCCAACAATGACATATAGTCAAGCTGAAAACATCTAGCCCACCTTAGTACATGTCACGATGCTAGAAATGAGGGTATATAAACCTAATCACTGAGGTACAACCACAGTTGTCCTCCAATAACATCACACACACACACACACACACACACACACACACACACATATATATATATATATATATATATATATATATAATCTCTGAGATACAATCGTATTCCTTATCAAACAATTGAGGTCAAGATGACAAGCACACACAGTCAATTGCACCTTGCATACTCAACATTATGCGCTCCAAGTTTGCCTTAGGAAGACTCATTTCACCATCCAACAAGTTCTGAAACTGTGATGGATCTATGGCATAGGGCACTACATGATTAGGGTTCACTTGATTAGTTAAGCCAATTGGGTGTCTTTTATACTACATCAATCAAGTTACATGCAAATCCTAAAAAGATTCTTACAAAGATAAGGGTAGATTGCAACCTTAGAAGTTATAAACGTATAAGACATAACGTTGATCACATCACCACATGATATTGTCTCAACACCTTTCACAAGATCATCACCATTATCACTCTATCACGGGATAACAATCCTATATCACATCACACAGAGGTTATCACCTCAATAATAGAACAAAATCCATTGCCAAGGTATTAAGACCATTCACTTAATTCCCTGTAGAACATCATGATCTCTCCATGACTCATCAAGTCTCATAATCACTACATTACACACATACATTACTTGAGTTGACATAGCATTTGCAAATAAGGACTATAATGTCCATAAGATCACCAATTAGGGTTACATCATACGAGAGAGAGAAATATTCTATTTACATGCTAATTACTTAAGAAACTAAGTAGTATCACCATGTGCTTACATTAGTGTTAGGATCTGTACACATCATATAACTGAATTAGGGTTTTAAGAGCAAGGTGAGGTAAACTCTAAATTTCTACCATCTTCAACAATATTGAAAGCGCATAGGTCAACATTCTTATCACCATGGTCAACCACAAAGTGACCGCTGAACCACATATCATGACCACTGAAAACCAGGTCCACAACTGTTGAAAACACAAAACATGCTCATTGAAAACTCATCCCATGATTGCTGAAAATCATTTGAGTTGATCGCTAAAAACATAGGGATGAACCCCATCATCATCCGCTGAACGGTGACCATCTTCAGTGACCATATGGCCAAGTGGTCCATATCATCAACCACATAGAAAATCAAATTTCAGCAACTAGCATAGGTCCATCCATGGTGACCAAAACCCATAGTAACATCATCAATGACCAATGAGAAAAATCATTATCACATGAGCGACCATCATTAAGCAAAACTCAGTGACCTCAAGAAGGTGAAGAACTCATAGATCATTAGATAATCAAGGAGATCAACACCATATAACCAAAACCAACATGGATCAAAACTCAAGGAGAGTTTCGTGATGCAAAACCCTAAATCCAACCACCAAACATGGAGGATTTTGAACCATCAAGGTGTAACCTTATGAAGGAAAACATCAACATACCCTAAATATGATCATCATCAAGACTTAGGAAAAGCCATATATGAGAGGAAAATCACCATTAAACACATGCACATAAGAATCGACACCTCTATCATTATGCAAAAGACAAAACCCTGATTATGAGAAAGGGAACCAAGGTTAACCATATGCTTGAAAGGATCACCACTTCCACCATCAAACAAGAATTCAACGACATAGATTAAGGTTTAGCAAGGGAGAGTATCTACTCAAGATCATCATGAAAACTGAACCCTAGAACATAGATTTTATCACCAAAGTACTTATAATCATGTCTTTAGTGTAGATCATTAACATGTCGAAAAGAACAAGAAAGAAAGAGGAGACCTCTAAATCAACTCAACACTACATGGAGAACCATGGATTTGGTTAAGAAGAGAGGAGTACCTCAAGAAGCACTACCATGAAGGACCATGGGTTCAACCAAGATGAAGAAGAGAGGGGTAGGGTTGCAAGGAAAGAAGACCAAGAGGGTAGATTACTTACCAAGATCAAGAAGAACCAAAAGATCACCAAAGGAGAGTTACTCCAACCCTAGATCACCACATGCAATGGTTTGACCACTTTGCTCCAAGGTTGAGCACCTTATCCATCACCAAGAATACAAGGGACGAGATCCAAGGATGATAGAGAGAAATAGGGTGCAAAAGAGATCACTTGCATGTAAAAGAAGGGGTATATATACCCAGGGGTAGATATAGGTAAAGATGGTTAGGTGTCATGAACATAAGTGCCACTTGTTCATCAAAACTCGACCTTGTAAGAACTAAAATTGTCCATGCATCAAGGTTCATTAAGACCAATGAGCTCATCAACCACCTTGGTCTAGAAGGGCCTTCATTTGAAGGAAAAATGATCCAAAAACTCAAATGGTCAAAGATAAAACCAAGTCAATCGGTCGCATAGATCCCTATCTAGGGTTTCTTGGCTCATTGACCGAAGAGAACCCTAGGTACATTCAAGAACTTCATCGTTCAAAGAAACCAAAGCCAAAGGTATGTAATGATGGTCTCTGAAAACCAAGGAGATCATTGGTCAACCCTTGAAGTCAACACCAAGACTAGGGCATCTGGACAAACCCTGGACATCAACACATGGCATCCACACATCTCTCCACATCACATCAAGGAGAAACAAAATGCCCAAGGGCTCCAATATATACAACATGATGCCAAAGCATGAGAGGCACATAAAACATGTGACAAATTTCAAGATAACCCTAAACATTTATAAATTGCAATTAGGTCCAAACTAAGCACACATATAGCATAACTAACTCAAACAACATTCGAGCTGGACCAAATTGAAAACACAAGCTTGTCACATGTTACTAAAGCACATCATGTGATTAGATTAAGGTTTCAAGCATTTAGTTATGCTAAGTAAACAAGAACAAGCATAAAGCCAGGTCAGGGGTCAGACACTACCCTATGTTGATAGGTTGTCCATATTCCACCATATTACCTTACCAAAATTCAGAGCATGTAACCTCATTGTTAGCTCGTTGACATTTACCCTCACATATCATATCTCCCTGAGTGGTTACCTTCCTTTATAGTAGCTGATGTGCACAAATCATATCATCTTTTGGATCATGTTTGGTTGCATATTCATGTTGTTTTGACTCAATTATCACTCTCATTCATGCTAGATTCTATATTTTTAGCTATTCTTACTTGTCTCATGGTTTGGATTGTAGGTACTACATATTGCAATGAAATTATGAGTAATATATCATATTATCTCTTTTTGGATCACTCCTCAAGTATCTACATGTTTTGGAGTTCGAAATTGCGCAAATACCACTTTTTACGGCATGTAAATCGGACCTACACACTGAAAGTTATGAGCAAAATACACAACAGCCCAGAACAGCAAAGTGCACGCCGTGCACCTGGGAATTTCAGGCAGATAAAAGTTTCTGGAAAGTTGTGCGGCGTGCACCTGGGAGCCAAAAGTTTCTGGAAAGTTGCACGGCGTGCATTTCCAAAGTGCACGCCGTGCACAGTGCATTCTGGAGCAAACTGAAAGTTTCTGGAAAGTTGCACGGCGTGCATTTCCAAAGTGCACGCCGTGCACCTGGCAGTTTCAGCATTTTGTAAAATACGAGTTTTTGTTTAAAACGAAGTGGGAACTTAATGGGCGGTTACGCCCGGTCATTTTATGAACGTTCCCTCATCCCAGAGCAAGCCTAGAGCAGAGGAGGGTGATTTTGAGGAGATCAAGGGTGGTTTCTTGGGAAAGGAGTCCATTTCTTCTTCTCTTCTTCTCCATTGTCTTCTCCAAGGTGCAGCCAAGCTTCCCCAACTTCGTGTAGCTTCTCGGGAGACGAGCCAGTCCGTTTTGGAGCAGCTTTAGGAGTGGAATTTCGTCCCCAAGACGGAATTCTACTTCTCTTGGGTTACACTTTCAATTCTCCTAGCTTTTCCTTCTCTAAACCATGTTAAACTCTGAAAATTCTGTAGCATTTCTACAATACATTATCATGGACGAGTAGAATCTGAATCTTGGACATGGGAGAGTAACTCCCATGTCATAGCTTGTATGAAGATATGAATTTCGTACTAAATGTTAGTTTCTTGCATGTTCTAAGAGTTGTTTCAGATCTGAAATGCTTGTTTGTGTGATTGGCCATCATACTTGCATGTTTTATGCTTTCTTTCATAATCTGAGAAGATGTGTTTGAGGGTATGGAGTTACTCTTTTGGCAAATTGTCCTTGACCGCGAGAGTGGCTGGGATTATGTTGAGGAGCAAGGTTTGTGATTTGAAATAAAATACATACACGAGAGTGATGTATGGAGTTAAAATCGTCATCACTTCACCGGGAGGTGAGTGATGACTACAAACCTCCTTTGCAAGTTAATTAACATGTTTAAATTCATATTTTAATATAAGCTATGATGTGATAGTGAAATCCCAAGTCTAAGATCCTTCCAAATTTGAATCTTAACCTTTCTTAAGTGATAATTTAATGTTTTGTTTTAAATCTATAATTTAGTTGTTCTAATCCAATCATCTTGTGTACAACGATCTAGATTATTGAAAATCATAACTCTTGCGCCTAACTAACCAATGCTCCTTGTGTTCGACCTCGACTACAACTACTCTCGTATACTTGCGGGATATAGCTAGTTGAGTAAAAGATCATTCTTAATGATTGAAACTCGTTAGTGTAAACAACCAACAGTAGCCTTCATCACACTGGAAGGCTACTAAAGTTATCCTTGAAGATACCTTATGCTTTGGGAACCTTTCCCACGATCTCCAACTTGATTCGTGTCAAAAGGCTATCAGATTTTAGTTTCCTTTGGTGACAACTCACACTTGAACCATTTACCTATCAAAATGCTACCAAAAACCATTCAAAACTTCAAATGCTCTTCAATCTTGATCCGTGATCATAATTTGGCCAAAAGCCTGCCCATTCAAGAAAATCTTTTGAGAAATTCTTGACCTTTTGAACATATGTTAGCCTTATGCCAGAAGGTTGTCCAGTTTTAACTACAGACTATGTGTTTACATGAAAAAACCACATCCAAGTTTGTACATGTAAGAAGTGATACCCTAGATGGGATCCACTCCTTACTTTGAGAAAAATAACACATATACTTCCATCCACACAAAATCACATAATAAAAAGTACTGAAGTAAAAGGGGTGTAGGATATTTCCTCAAACAAAATTGGTAAAGAATAATGTATTGTATAAGTAAACAGGTAAATCTAACTGTTACAAAAAAATTAATCCAAGTTTGGTAATCAGTCCTTTATTGTACAAATAACAAATTGAGAAAGCAAATCTAAAAGCATCAATTGTAGTGGGAAACTTGGCCATCTCAAAAATCTTTTGTGGCTAGTTTTGGGAAATAACTTCTAATCCTTGCTCCTCATGTTGTCAACTCCCGGTGGGTTGACAACAATACTCGAAAGAAGGAAAGTCAAATATAAAAGGGAAGTTAGTATAAAATTGAGTATGTGCATATAATAAATCATTAAAAATTCTTTTAGGGAAAAGGTGTAAATTTGAAGATTTCAAAGAATAGGATACCAATGTTTCAAATAGCCAAAGAGAGTAGTTTAAGATAAATAAAAGCCAAGTAGATGAGACATTTGTTTTCAAAGAAGATGATTTACAAAAAGAGATTCTTTCCATATAAATAATATCTCAAACACAAACATTACATGGTAAGTACAATGTTGACTACCATGCACTAAAAGTAGGGTGGGAACCCATATATTCCATACTAATGGGCATGAGGATTAAAACCTCAGTCTCAAATGAATTTAGAGTTTTGCAAGAGGAATAATACCTCAGTGGATGATAGGAGAATAACACCTAGTGCCTAACATCATATGTCGCATGGGAATAAATTAGTTGGCTAGCGAGTGAATAAATGCCAGTTCCCAGCATAGGAAAAAACCAATGCCTAAAAACATTACATGTGGTAGGGAAATAAACCCAATATCTAAAACATGGTGTCACTACTTCTAGGTATGACTAGTCAATTCAAACATGAAAATAGGGTAGGCACGATAAAGTATAGTCATTTCCATGTAAAGGGGTCAGATATATCCAATTATTATCAAGTTGGGTCAGAGGACCCATATAAGTAGCAAGCTTATCTCATAATAGCATCAATAACATCAATAATAAATTAGAAAATTATTTTAAAAAAAGTACTTTCAATGAATGTTCACAACTCAAGTTATGCCTCATATTGGAAAGGATGCTTATTCATAAAATTCCCAATCCAAATAGAGTGGATGCACACACATCAAGAGAGAAATTAGACCAGTCACCCAATAATAATTGAAAGAATGCAACGTAAATAGGGCCAGATCTTAAAAGATCCAAAGTCAACACTAGATCCATCTCAAAATCTTAATTCACCTATCGCATATATGGGGATTAGGTTTAGTTACAACTTAATCACATAAACCCTAAAAAAACTCATTTTTATAATATTGGAATTACATCATGAAATCCACCCCATTACATGGGGAATAATATGCTTGTTAATTTTTTACATTCATAGAATCAATTATGAATTATTTCCTTTAAGTGTATTTATCTATTTTTAATGCTTAAAAACCTAATACAAAGACTAATATGTCCAAACTTGCCCTAGATATGATATGGGGAAAATAAAGAAAATACAAGAATGATTGATCGATCTCTGTGCATAGTTGAACCATGAATCTAGACACCAAATCCCCAAATGAAACTCATTGAAACCTTACAAACTTGCAATGGAGAGCGATACCAAACTGTAAGGACCCTGACCTTCATTTTGGGCTTACCCTATTTGCTTTGCCTAAACCTGGTGTTTAGAGGTTTGCTTAATCAGCAGAGGTGTGATTAG
This sequence comes from Alisma plantago-aquatica, assembly GCA_963693085.1. Lineage (NCBI taxonomy): Eukaryota > Viridiplantae > Streptophyta > Magnoliopsida > Alismatales > Alismataceae > Alisma > Alisma plantago-aquatica. The sequence goes on along the minus strand of OY856409.1, from coordinate 378,580,100 downwards.
GATTGTTGTGCTTTGTTGTGGGTCTTTTTGGTGCAACTTGCAATTTACCCAAGTTCTAGGGTTTCTATGCAAGATTGCCACCTTGAGAGATCTCTTTGTATCTCTTTGCATCCTCTAGGGTTGATGGGATGAGTTGGGCGCCTTGCTTGAGTTTTTTTGGGCCTTGTTTAAGCTTGGGCTTGTTGTTGGGCTTGAAGCCCTCCCTCCTTGCTTGGTGTATCGGGCAAGAGGTGCTTGGAGGTGTATCGGCCAAGGAGTGTTGGTGGGTGTGTCGGGTTTCCATGTTGAGCGACACACCCCCTCCACCTAGCATCGTTTGTGTCACCCTCTCTTGGACACATGGTGCTTGTTGCTAGCAAGTGGTGAGACCTTGGACAAGTGGTGTTGGGGTGCTATCATGTGGTGTGGCCCTTGGACAAGTGGTCCTTAGTGGATGCCACCTTTCCTTTCTCCCCCCCTTTACCCTCTTGTATATATACCACCCACCTTGCTTGCTAGTAGTCCCTTTAGTTCCCTTTAGCCGTTGCCCTCTTTTCCCTTGGTGGTTGAGCAGAAGGAGAGGTGGAGGCTGATACATCTTGCTGCAGTAGCTTTCTTCTTCCCTAGTGGTGGCCGATACACATAGTAGTGCTTGCTTCTTTTCTTCTCTAGTTGGTAAGTCTCTCTCTTAGTGTCATCTTCTCCCTTATCTTTCGGCCATGGAGAGTGATGGGTTCCCCTCCATAGTTGGCTCTCTTTTGACGTTGGTTTCTCTTCTCTTATTTGACGTGGCCGAAGGTTGTAGGTGGTGCTTTGGAGCTTGGAGCTTGGATAAGTTGTGCTTAAGGCGGGTTACATAACTTCTAACCTAGCTATACTATCTCCCTTATATAATGTTTTGATATGTTTTCTTGATCAACTATACATGTCTTGCTAGTAGTTGGTTATGCTTAATTGGTAATGTTACTGCCCTATGTGCTCCCTAGATCAGGTTGGGCGATATGATGTAGCTACCCTTGTGTTGGCCGATCCTTTAGGTTATAGAACCTAAAGCAACACCCCTCTCTTGTTAAGTTGAGAGGTGAGCTTAGGGTTTCTTAATCCAAGGAGGTATGGTGGTGTGTTCGTGAGGCAATACCCCTCTCTCACTTTGTTATTGAGAGGTGAGCCTATGTTCTAGCTATTTGGGCATCATGGTTAGTTGGTCTGGCCAATAGAGGTGTTGACTTTGGTTCTACCCTAGTTGCACGTTATGTCCTTGTTGGTACCTTGGGCGACATAAGTGGCCATACCTTTGAGGGTGGGCTTTGATCAACACCCCTCCTTCCTTGAGTTGTGAGGTGAGCTCTATCTCCTGCCCGATATGCTTGAGTTTGAGCAACACCCCTCCTTCCTTGAGTTGTGAGGTGAGCTCTAGCTCTTGCCCGATATGCTTGAGTTTGGCAATACCCCTCAATCAACTTAGTTGTTGCGATGTGAGCTAACACTCTTATTGACCTTGGGTGATATGGTTTGGTTGCCCGATATCTCTCTCCCCCTTGAGTTAGGGTTTGGGCATTAGGGCGTTGCGATGGGCGACATGGCGTTGCTTCTATTTGGCACGATACCCTCTTGGGTAGTGTTGTCTGATACCCCATGGAAGTGTGTTGCCCGATATGGTGTCCTGATGGGCGTCATGATCCTTACACATTAGAGATGATCCTTGGTTTGGGTGTTTCCCGATATGATGTTTAGGGTGCTTGCTTCTCTTGGGCGTTAGGGTTGTCTTGCGTCGGGCGTTGCACTTGTTAGGTTGCTTCCTGATACCCTTGTTTGTAATATGCCCGGTGTCCTTTGTTGGTGTTGGCCATTTCAGGGAGATGATGTTGAGACGTTACACGATAAGGTATTTGCTCGACATGATGCTGCGTTGATCTAGATGGAATATAGGGTGTGTCACTTGGGTGATACAGGTTGCACGTTATGGTGTTGCACGATAACAACTTGCTTAAGGCTTGCCCGATATGGGTGTTAGCCGATATGGTGGGTTGCGTTTGTTGAGGTGTTGCCTGTTAGCCGACACCCATAGGGTATGGTTGCAATCGATACCTTTGGTGAGGGCCTCTATACCTTTGGTGAGAGATGTGGTACCTTTTGGTGAGGGTTATCTCTTACCCGATATGATGTTGTGGGGGTTATGCTTGAAACCCTAATGTCGTTTAGAATGCATATATGTTAGTACGATGTATATGCACGTTCATCTAATGTTGTACAACTATATCTCGATGATGAAGTGTTTATCTACTCTTGAGCATACTAACCATGCATGTTTCATCAATTGAGATGTGTGATCAGGTATGAGTTGTGATGATGTCATTAGTGACATAAGAACTATAAGAATACATGATGTGTGTTGCCTATGAGATGGTAACATGTGCTTGATGATGGGATGGAATCCCTATGATGGTTAGATCCTTGTGATGGATTATGATTATTGGCAAGAAGCCAAGTGGCAACATGTGATGTTAGATCCTTGAGATGGATCATGATAATGTTGATGGCATTGAGAATAGCAGTAACAGTGTGACACAAGATAATGGAATCTATGTGGTTTACTCTTGTTTATGGTTTGCATAATATAACTTGGTTGACCCCAACAATCCACTTAAAATGTATTAATTAATTACAGATGAACCTTCCATGTAGTCTGCCATGGCCATAGATCCATCATTGTCATGAGCTGGTGATGGTGAATCGAGTTTTCCTACGGATTAACCTGGAGCGCATATTGTTGAATATGCAGGGTTTCTCCTAGCTAAAAATAGGAGGATTAGAGTGCAACTTCGGTTGTAGACTCAATATGTGTATAAGAGCATGGCGAACAAGCCCATGGCTTAGTGTGATAGAGCATGAATGCATTCATGGCTCAGAAGCATAGTGAACAGGCATGTGGCTCAAGGTATGCTAGCGCCGAGACCTGTACCAAGGCGGGCTAGAGGAAAGGGTAGCCTGCGGGAGCTAACCCTGTGACTGAGGTCACTTAAGAAAGAGATGGCGGCCCTACTTTGGATATTATGCACTAACCACAAGGAGGTTGAGGTCGTGGAGTCCGACTCTTCCATTGACCTTGTATGGCACCTACTTTGGGTTTCGCAACCAAAGGTTGGATTTGAGCAGTACAACTCACTTCCTCAGGGCATAATAAATGGTAATCCAGCCGTATAATATATTTGCTTAGGGAAAACATGGAACATTGGTTGAGGCCTTGCATAATGTATGATTGTCTTATATACATGCTCTAAGTATTTCTTGTAGTTAGTTATATGCCTATCAGATATCATGGTAAGTTGTTACATATATAATCTTGTTCTTCATATTTCATATGTGACCTGGTTATCTGCTACATACTTTATGTAAGGACCTTGACCTCCGTTTAGGGCTTATCCTGTTTGCTTTGCTTAACCCTACTGCTTAGTTGCTTTCTAATCACCTTTAGTGGTGATTAGGGTTTGTTGGTGCTTTGTTGAGAGCTGGAGGTGCTACTTGCAATTAACCCAAGTCTAGGGTTTGTGGGCAAGTTTGTCACCTTATGAGGTGTTCCTCCCTCTCCTTGCTTCCTCTAGTGTTGAGAGGAAGGGTTGGGCTCATTGCTTGAGTTGCCTTGGGCTTGGATGAGCCTTGATGGGCCTTGTGGTGCGTTGCCTTTGCCTTTTGGACCTTGTATCGGGCAAGTGAGCTTTGTGTCGGCCTAGGTGTGTCGGCCATGGTGTGGAGGTGTGTCTCCCATGGACCCTTTGACCCTCTTTGACCTCGTTTGTGTCACCACTAGTGGACACTTGGTGCTTGATGCTTGCATGTGGCAATGGCCTTAGACATGTGTTTAGAACATGTTAGAGTGGTGGCTTTGCTCATGGACAAGTGTCCCTAGGTGGGTGACACCTTGCCTTGTCTTTCCTTAGTTTCTCCTCCACCCTCTTCTATATATGTGTTTCCTTTCTCTTGCTAAGGATCCCTTTAGTTCCTTAAGTTTTCTCTCTCCCTTGGTGCACGACACCCTCTTCCTTTGCAAGCTTGGTGGCCGATCCTTCTTGGAGTCTCCTTCTTCCTCTAGTGGTGGCCGAACCTTAGAGTGCCTTGCTCTCTTCTTGTGGTGGAGCTTGGAGCTTGGTGCTAGGAGCTTGGAGCTTGCTTAAGGCAGGTTACATAACTCCTAACCCTAACTACATTACCATCTTCTATGTTCTTGTTTGTATGTTTCTTGTGATCATATCGGCTATGTATGTTGTTAGTTAAGTTTCTTGCTTAGTTGCTTCTTGTTGGCCGAACCATGTTCTATGGTTTCTTGTTGAGCAACACCCCTCTCCCTCCTTTGGTCTAGAGAAGTGAGCTTGAACTCTAGAAATATGAGCAATACTCCTCTCTCATTTGAGTTGAGAGGTGAGATTGTGTTCTAGTGGCTTGAGCAACACCCTTCTCTCACCATGGATTCGAGAGGTGAGCTCTATGGTGGTTGTAGACCTTTGTTAGAGTTGGTCCTTGTGTTGCCCGATTGGTGATAAGAAGCTAGGCAAGACCCATCTCTCTTGGTTGTTGAGAGGTGAGCCTTCTTCTCGATCCATTAGGGTTTTGGTTCCCTTATGCTTGAGGTTGATGATGACCTTGTTGGGTTGCATCTTGCCTGCTATGGTCTTGGAGGTGATGTTGCCCGATATCCTTCTTTGGCCTAGAACCTTGGTCGACATGATGTGGGGTTGTGTCGGGCGACATACCCCTGGCCCTGGCCTTGTTGTGTCGGGCGTCATGCTATGATGAGTACCCTGCCCGACACACTTAACCTAGGAGGTGGCTTGGCGTCGTTATACCTTGATGTTGTTGAAGCGTTGTTAGCTAATTCTATGGTGGGCGTCACCCCTTGGCCCTAGCCTTGTGTGTTGGCTGACAGCATGAGATCGGTTGGATGTTATGCTTCCTTTTTCGCCCGTTAGAGTGGCATATTTTGGGCGTTATGCCTTGTTGTGTGTGTGCTGTCCGATATACCTAGTGTGCGACGCGCCGTTGCACGATATGCCTCTTTGGCTGTGCTATATGCCCTGGTTGCTCGTTAGCAGTTGGTTGCATGGCACGCCCATAGGCTCAGCTGCCCGACATGCTTTGTGGCCATTGTCCCTGTGTTGCACGACGCACCGTTGCACGATATAGACTGAACTGCACGTTGCATATGGATGCCCGATACCCATGATGCATGACACAACGTTGCCCGATACACCCTGAGGTGGTAACCGTTATCCTTGCTGGTTGCTTGGCCGATACAAGGCTAGAGTGCCTTGGGCGATATGAGGGAATTACCCTACCCGATATCTCTTTAGTGAGGGTGCCCTACCCATCACACTTCTTGTGAAGGTAGTGGGCACTTCTAGTGAGGGTCTTGTCTCTTCTGGAAAACCTATATGCTAGATATTGTCCTTGTTATCACATTTTGTTTATAATGGTGACCCTTCATATGCTTGATGGTAATTGAGGTGGTAGATTACATCTATGAAGTCTTGATATTACCTTGTTTATGATAATCTTGATTATTTGAATAATGTTGAGTTAATGGTAAGCATGTAAGATGCCTTGCTTGATGATATGACCTATGTTTATGGTCACAGGTTGAGGCATGAATGATAAAGTGTATAAGCATCAATGTTGCCCTATGTTTGATAATATGATCTTTCTGTTAATCCATGATGATTGTGCATACTAACCATGCAGGTGTCTCATACAGATGCATATCCAGGTAAAAGGCTATGAGGTATATATGTTTGAGTAACACTGCTCTGATGGTTACTCTTGATGATGAGATAACATGCATGATGTGTTTTGGTCTGAGGACCTGAGTTTGGCTAAAGTGCCAGTTGAGGTGTTATCCTCTGATGATGATCTGGGATTGATATCCCAAGTGATGAGAATGCTAGTTGAGGTAGTGGTTTCTGGTGATGAGGGATTGAGATCCCGAAATAGCATGATGGTGGCAATAATAATGTAGTTTTATGTTATGCATATGTTACAACTTGGTTGCCTCAATAATCCACTTAAAATGAACTAACTAATCACAGTGGAACATATCATGTAGTTTGCCATGGCCATAGATCCATCATCGTCAGGAGTTGGTGATGGTGAAACGGGTTCTCCTGTGGGTTAACCCGGAGCACATATTGCTGAGTATGTGAGGTTTCTCCTAGCCTAAAGTGAGGAGGTAAGAGTGAAACTTTGGTTGTAGACTCCAGGGTGCGGATTCAGGCCCGTAACCCGAATATGATAAGAGCATGGTGAACAGGCCCATGGCTCAGGATGTGTGATATGGGAGCATGAATGCGTTCATGGCTCAGAGCACGCTGAACAGGCCCGTGGCTCAGTTTCACTAGCGCTGATACCTGTACCAAGGCGGGCTAGGCAGAGGGTAGCATGAACCTGTGGCTGAGGCCACTTAAGCATGAGACTGTGGTCCTACTTGTGTTGTACTCGTGCACTGACCACGAGGTGGGAGGTGTAGAGTCCGACTCTTCCTCTGACCTTGTATGGCACCAGCTTGGGTTTCGCAACCGAAGGTTGGATTTGAGAGGTACGACTCACTTCCTCAGGGCATAATAATATGTAATCTAGTCGAATAGTATTTACTGCTTAAGGCAAAACACGGAACATTGTTTGAGGCCTTGCTTGAGTAGATGATCTTGTTATACTTGCAGTTACTTATACGTTCCTTATGTTATGTGGTAAGATCTTATAAATCTTATATTGTTAATCATGTTCCATAATGAAATACTTGGGTACATGCCTTACATACATCTTGGTAAGCTTGATGGTATGAATAGCTTTACTTATTAAACTGCTCCTGTTATACCTTCTATCAGATATCTACTGCTTTTGCTTTCATACTTCTATGGTTTTATGGTTTCGGCGGGGAGTTATGTTTCTCGCTGGGACTGTGTGTCTCACCCCGCTGGTTTATAACCTTTTTAGGTGTTCGAGCTAGATGTGGTGGTGGTCGCAGAGTTGCGACTGAGCAGCAAGACGAGCAGTAGAAGGCAAGAGATGGATATGGTGATGTTTTGGTTGTTTTGTAGTAGAGTCTTAGAGTCATCCCTATACTCTCAGGTCCTTGGAGGCATTTTGACGTTGTTTCACGATGTATAGCTGTTGAAGTTTTGTATGTCCTGCTGCTGGCCAGATATGGGCCGTTGTGTAAGTATAAACAGGTGATGAACTCAAGTGATTACAAGACAGCTGAGCTCCTAAGCTTTGGATACGTATCAAGACTTGTAAATGTTTATATAACATGTGTTCTTGCAGGACGAGGACTTGAATGTAATAGTTTCTTAGTTTATCCGCTTTTCGAAATCAGTTTCAATTAACTCATGTTTTTGTTAAGAGGTGGTTATGGTGATTTCCGCACATTTTCATGTGGCACCTCGCTATCTGTGTGATGGTGGGATGTGTCGCCACACTTTATCTACTCTAGCTTTTCTGAGGTTTTATAGTTTAGTAGGGAGTTATGTTTCTCGTTGAGACTGTGTGTCTCACCCTGTTGGTTTCAACCTTTTTAGGTGATCGAGCTAGACGTGGTGGTGATCGTTGTGTTGTGGCTGAGCAGCAAGAAGATCAATAGAAGGCAAGTTGGATATGCTGCTACTGTGGTTGTTTTGTAGTAGAGTCTTAACGTCTCCCTATACTCTCAGGTCCTTGGAGGTGTTTTGACAAGGTTTCATGATGTATGATTTTAGAATGGTCTCTTGTATCCCGATGTTGGCCCTGGTAAGGCCTGTTATGTATATAAACAGGTGATGCATCCTAGATGGATATGGAACAATTGGATCCTATGTGTTGGTGGACATATATCATGCTTATATATATAACACGTTCTTTGCAGGATGTGGATCTGGTTGTGATAGTTCATTTCTTATGATCTTTTCCGCAATCAGTTTTAATTAACCCGTGTTTTTGGTAATGTGTTGTTTATGGTGGTTCCGCACGTTTTCACATGGCGTTTCACTGTCTTTGTGATGGCGGGATGTCACACAAACACTTCCCACAACTAGAAAAACTCAAGTACCCCTCAAGGAGGTCACGGAGTAGACATAAGCCCCAAATAGACTCCCACCATGACTCTATGGGAAGAGGAGTCGAAGTCTACTTAGGGACCAACGTAATTTGGGGAAAGTTGAGGAGGGATTCAGAGTATTAGAATAGAGGGAAAGAAGGTGAGAAACTATCACATCCTTAACTAAATATGCCAAGTCTGGTTGGGGTTCAAAATAATCCAAGAAGGAGGTCAAGAATGGGAAGGAGTAGTACCTATTTGTGGGGGTAAATTCCCTAGTGAGGCTCCTTCACACAAGTGTTGTTGTGTTTCTGGATGACTTCCCAAGAGTTCCAAGGGCACCAACTCACCTAAGAGTTAGGGAGTTATGCTGACACAAATAGGTATGAGGAGGGGTGTGAGCCAAGAAATCAGTTCAAAGAGTACTAGGGAATGTCATAAAAAAGTTAGGCAAAGGTATTAGGATGGTTTTATAGTGATTTACTGGTCTAGGGTGCCAAGAAGGTGGAAGAGTCAAGAAATAAGGGGACAGAAAGAGGGAGATTCCTCAATAGAGATGATGGGCAAAGGAAACACAATCATCTCAGGGCTTAAAAGGTTCATCTATGTGTGGGAATGTGGAGGGAAAGGAAAACCATAGTGAGAAGGAATGGAGATAGATGTTGTGGAGAAAGGATACCTATCAATATAAAATTTATTCTTGATCTGGGGGTAGAAGATAAGTCCCTATCTTCAAGATGGGAATCCAATAGTCCAGAGGCAATCTGAGTAAGAGGAAAAGAAATAAATCTAGCACGACACATCAAAAATGTGTGAGAATTTAGAAAATTTATATATTAATAGTATTAAAACTATAGTTTAATTGGATTTTCAATTCCTTTATTTCTTAGTACATTTTTGGGACAGAACATGTTAAATTGATATGAAATTTGATACCTAGGCCTTCAAGGCATGTAGAATTCGAATTTGTAATTAGTTTTCACTTTGAAGTCACCCATTACTTTATTTAATGTCTTATAGTCTAAGTTCTATTTAATTTCCTAAATGATCGCAAGGCGTCTAGGATTTGTCAGTTAATGTAAAACTTGCCCCTATGCAACTTAAAACATGAGGAATCAGATCTAACATTAGTTTTCACTTTCATCATCATTAGTGAGTATGGATTTTCTTAACTCCTATATGCAACCACATCCCTTATTCATTTTAAGTTTCCCTTTCAAAAATATTTAGTGATATTATCTTTTTAATTAAGTACAACCAACTTTCAATTATTCTATGTATCCTTTTATGACAATAAATGCATTCCTAATTATTCTTACTATATGTATATGTTCAATCTTGCTTCCACCACAATTATACATATTAATTGAAATAGTTAACTTAGTAAGGGCTAGGGACACATCAACACATTTATATGCATGCATCATCCACTATATGAAACTTGCCACATATTATAATATGAATTTATGAATTATAATTTTTTTCCTTATAATGGTATGAGTAATTTGTATAAAATGATGTAGGGCTTATTTCAATAATGTCCAACTATTTGTTTTCATTAACATTAGCTATTTTATTAGTTACTACTTATAGTTTCCATCTGATTAATGTTAAAGGTGAAAAATGACCTATCTTGCATAATTATAAGATTTTTAATATTTCCATCAAGTCAAACAAGGAATCTAATGCCATCTAAGCCCATCATGTGTTCATGCTAGGGCATAAAAGATACCTAGGAAGTATAGTTAATGGTACCTACTATTACATGCACATCTTATAATAACAAATAACAAGTTGAGGACTAAATATAGTACTTATTTCTTTTTTTGATCAATTTCAAACTCCTTGGGTTCTCACATTCTATCACATAAACAAAGTTTTTGATGGAATTTAAATCTTGATTCCTCTATATCTGATTTAAAAAACAATGATACATTATAAGACATTCATTCTACTTCTCACACTTCCATGTAAATAGGTGTTGATAATTGGAAACATAATCCCTTCATAAAGGAATAATGTTGCACATCATCATTTACAACTATCTTATTTCCTTACAAGGACCTAGAATGGCAAGGACCAACTAAACTTGACTAATATGGTACTTGTGGCAGATATATTCTGATGCATTGACATCTTCAATTCACATGGCTTTACTAAAGAATCATGAGTCGAGGGACAATCTACTAGCTCAGTGAATGAGTAAAACAATAAAAAAATTTATAGCACTACATTACACATCTAGCTTTCTGAGATAAATGAAATAAAAGCAAAATCGTAGTGTAGATTGAAAAACTAGTTTTACAAAAATTTAGAAATAAGATTGTACCAAGCATTACTAGCAATACACAAATATCAAAACACTTATCTCATTATTTTCTTTCTGATCATTCATTAACTTTGATTTGACTTGAATATTGAACTGACTACTACTATGTTGGACAACTAAATGTAAATGACTAATCAGACAAATGACACTCTTTTTTGAACTTAATTGAAATCAATTAACTTTCTCATTTCTTTACCCCAAAAGTCTCTTAGATCTTACCATCCAAGAAAAAGCCACTACTGTGTGACTCATCTGTCTTAAAGTAAAACCTAGAGACCTTAAGTTTGCTATAATCTCCTCTATCTACATTGAGGTTGCCTTGTAAGGCTTGATGGAGGCTAAATAGTTGGTCATAAACTGTAGCCCCTTTTCCTAGGTACTCTAGAGAGACACCTCTAGGCTAAAGACCCTTTGACTTCACAAAGTGCAGTTCCACAAGGGAGGGCATCCAATACAGAGTAACTTTCAGAAGGAGTAGGTCCTCCAGAGCTATATACACCAATTTTTGGGTAGCACCAAAATTTCTAATTATTGTTGGATACCCCTACTACTAAAATAGTACCATTAAGATTCCCAATTATTTTTGGGTACACTGATACTATACCAAAGTACCACCGATACCTATTTGGCTAGTATTGCGTACTCAATATCCACACTACTTCTTCCTTTATTTGATAGTCCATAGTCTGTTTCGCCCTTCCCGCTATAGACCTGTGGGGATGGGCTCTAGGGTGTTTAGGGCATTACTACTGCTATAAATTTTGATATATCTTTTTCTAGAATATGGAATGAAATGTACTTGAAATTGAATTAAAAATAGTAACTTTTCATTTATTGTCACCAGTGGAGAAATTTAGAATTTAAAATAGCATCATATAATTAAGTGAAACTTTTTGAATGATTCATTTACTCACTCACCTTAGGTGTTAAATACCTCAAAATGCGGCCCAAGAATTGATCTCCTTGAATCCAAATTGAACTTTGAGAATTCAATCATTTTCTTACTCCTTTCAACTTAGAAACACTAGAAATAGACATTGAAGAGAAAGAAAGAGAAGATAAGATGATTTGATATATTTTAATTCAATCAAAGTTAGGATGGAATTTATGTATAAGAGAGAATACTCACCATGAAAACCTATCTAAAGAAGATTAATTTCCTTGATTTCTTCACTTCTAGGAAGACATAACCTAAGGTCAACATCTCTAGTCCATTCCTCTTTCAAACCCTAATTCTCCCATGTCTCTTTAGGATCTTGATGTGCATGATTTATATAGTCTTTTTTCATATTCTTTCATGCATTTTTAATTCATTTTCTACCCCAACTTGCCTATAATCATTGCTAGATTTCCCACTTTGTTGAAATCTTTACTTGCTCCATGGTTTTTTTATTGTAGGTACAATATTTTGGCATCAAAATGGGGAGAGAAACACCATCATATCATTCTTTAACACATTTCCCAATCATCTAAACTTTCAGAAACTACCAACAACACATTGTGCCCAAATAGCAACACCTCGTGTCCAGATAGCAACACGTTGTGTCACAATAATAAATTTGGATCCAGATAAGTCAAGAGTTACTGAATCCCAACAACATTTTGTGTTGACATATCAACATGCTATGTTTCCTCATGCCAGAATTTTCCAGAGTTCCCTGACATGCAATAAGATGATGTGCTGGCCAACTAAACACTGTGTCATCATTGATCTAGGTAGTTCCACTTCTGAGACCACAAGTAACAGGTGTGTTACCAACAACTTCTTTTCAAATCAGAAGATAAATCACCCCACAATTTTAAATATAAATGGGGGTTGACTTTATCATAAACTATCACGAGTCACTTGAACCAAAAAAACATCTAGAGCAAAGCCAAGGAGAAAGGAGAGAAATTTTAGAGAGAAAGGCACGGTTACTTGAGAGAGAACCACTTCTCACCAATTGTTCTTCATCCATTGCAATAATGATTTCCATCTCTGTTCCAACCGCTCAGTAGAGAAGGTTTCCAGAGAAAGAGCTTTGAAGAGGATGAGTGGCCACTCGTAGTCAGAGGTTTACTTCCTCCCACTTGTACCTTGGAGTTTTTTTTCCTTTCTTTTCCTTCTTATAGCATGTTCTTCTACACATTCTACTGATTATTTCTTCCTTCTCTAGCCATGGATGAGTAGAGACCTTATTCTTGGACATGGGAGAGTAACTCCCATGTCAGAACTCTATTGAATCCAAATTTCATGCTTAATGCTAGATGAATTCACTATTATAAGGTTCAACAATGTAGTTTTATTCTTACATGATTTGTTGTACACTTAGTATCTTTGACTGGTGCTCTGTGTTTGATCTGGAAATCTATGCACATGAGTAAGGAGTTGCACCTTAGAAACACTACCTTGACCACGAGAGTGGATGGGATGTGTCGAGGATAAATGTTTTTAGTCCAAGACTTGGCATAAGCACGAGAGTGCTATATAAAACTAGGGTTGTTCCACACTATTGAGAGGTGTGTAAAGGACGCAAACCTCCTTTGTTTCATTTCTAGCATAGGTAATTTTTGTATTTTTGTGAAAATCAGTCACACTAAAAATGGTTACTAAAAACATAAAACACAATTGATCACTAATTAATCCCAAACCCAAAAAAGAGGGTAAATTAAAACCAATTTTAACATCACCACATGCTCAGAAACATTTACATTCAATCCCAACATCTTGCTTGTATTCATACTATACCAAGAATCTGCTACAATTTGTTCCATGGCCTTAGCCACAACATCTATACACATGAGAACATTATGCATATATGCCACATAAACAAGCATCTAAATGCTAATAAAAGCCTAATTTGATTGAAACATCATATGAAAACTTTCCCGCCTGGACCTAAGAGTAAATGGATGACTGTAGGACATACTAGACAACTAAACAACCATCTCTAAGGTCCATCATGTTAGCTCCTCCTCACTGTCACATGTATGCTACCATACACCTAAAAAGATGTGGTGACCCATGGGGTGAGACCCATGTCCCAGCGAGAGATATAACTCTCAACACCGCTTATTGATTACAGTAGGTTAAGCAATTAAATAGTTTAAGTAGACCAGGAAAATTAATCAGATAGGATTAACTACAAGCATGACTAACTAGATACATAGAGGAACTATAACAACTATCATCATTAGAAAGATTATCAACATATACCTTGCTAATAATATAAGCAGTCTAATGGCATAAACATGTCTAACATCATAAGCAAGTTTAGTAGCATAGCATCTCTATCATCATGAAAAAGTCTAGTAGCATAGGCATAGCTATCGGTATTAGCATGTCTTAAATGGTTGAGAATATCATAAGTAGATATAACCACAAAAGCAAAACTACATGTATAAGCATGACTATCAATATGAACACCTATAACATAGAGGCTTAGCTAGCAGTATAAACATAGATAATTGTATGTGGTAACTATCATCATCATAATCAATAGTAGCAATATATCTATCAACATAAGCATGACTATTGTATGTACACATCTATAACGTGATCATATCCACAAGATAAACATATCTACTATTTCTTAATTACACTAAGAACTATCTTCATGTAAAGAGAACAAACAAGGGTTATCATCTGATATGAAGTGTTGTGTATAACCCTAAATAGATATGCTACACATTTGTATTACATACATCTTTTATTAAGCCATGGGGATTTTGAGTTCTACCACCCAAAGTCTAACTGACCACTGCTTGGTCGCAATCAGTTCCATATAAGATCTAGGAAGAGCTAGACTCTAAGATCTTCTCCATACTCAATTTATATGGGTCTGCATCACAGTTACATATAGTCAAACTGCAAAACAATGACATATAATCTATAACTAGCCCACCTTGGTAAATGTCACAATGCTAGTAACTGGGGTATTCAAACCCAATCATTAAGGTACAACCACAGTTGTCCTCTAATAACATCATATCGTAACTGTTCTAAAAAAGCGAGCTAGGTATGACCACATCCATCCTCTCGAAACACTTGGTGTCAGGATGACAAACACCCCACATACTCACCATGTTATGTATGCGCTCTGAGTTTCCCTTAGGAAGTTTTATTTCACCATCCAACAAGTTCTGACACTGAAGATGGTTCTATGGCACAAGGCACTACATGATTTGAGTTTCACTTGATTAATTACTGCCAATTGGGTGAATTAAGGCTGCATCAAACAAGTGGACATACAAACCCTAATTCATCTGTAGCAGGTATTAACATATAAAAATTCATAAGATATAAAATGTATGAAACTTATTGTTCCTCATCTCATCATCACATGGTGCTATTTATTTCCCATTTGAGAAACTACACTTGTCGTTATATTATCACATGATATAAATCCTTGTCAAAATATCACAGGGTATCAACCCTTGTCAACATAAGAGGATTACACCTCATTCAGGGCTCAACCATGCTCAAAGGTCATTCAGACCATCACATCATTACCTATAAGATCATCATTATCTTTCCATGCCTTATAACAAGACTCAACAAACATCACCACTCATGTGATACACAAACTCAACATAATATTGCAGTAAAAAACTAAAAGATGTTCACATAATAACATTGTAGGTTTACCTTAGCATTTGAGAGCACTCCTTTATTATATTAACATATAAGGAATCTAGGTATGATTGGACATCAACACACTTATAGTGTACAAGTTTAGCATAAGAAAGCATAAATCAAAATCTATAATGGCAACCAACTAACATAATAGAGTTATCAAAACACTAAGAAGAATATCACATCCTTATATTAATCATTCAAGAATAGATAGCATAACTAACTACTATAATCTATTTGCCTTAGGGTTAAGTTCAACAAGATAGATTACATTGTAGCTATTGTTCAACACTCATACACAAACCCTAACTCATGGAATCCTCATTAAATCGTGGATGCATAAGATAAAGCATCGCCATCATATTACACACGTTCCTTAGGTATGAATCCATGCTTAACTCTAGGTATAACTAACAAATTTATAGCATATTAGGATTTCAATAATAATAAGAGAATACTCCATTATTCTATTAATCCTTCATAAGAGGCTAATCATGTCTAATCACCATCAACTAATGGTATTAGGGTCAAGAGTAACAAGATAAGTCACATTGATGCTACAAATTAGCATTCATACCCAAACCCTTACTCATGGCGTCCCCATCGAATTATGGATATACAAGGTAAAGCATCACCATCAAATTCCATACTATCCTCAAGTATGGATCCAAGCATAACTTAAGGTAAAACCATCAAATTTATAGTATACTAGGGTTTCAACCACCATAAGAGATTACTCCATTATTTCACTAACCATTCAAGGGGGCTATTCATAAGTAATCACCATCACTTAGCTACATTAGGATTAGGTGTAATAAGCTATACTTCATTAGGTTTACCCGTTAACTCATTATGGTGATTATCAATTATATCCACCCAAGGGCAAAGGTAAGACTACAAATTTAAGGGTATTGAACATCAAAGTCTCATTAGTAGAATCAAAAGATTATACTATTGACTTCCTTCTAAACTATTGGATGTTGAAGCATCCATTCACAACCATTGGATCAGGTTTAACATTTCAAAACCATAATTTGATATGTAGTTTAACCCTTGGATCATATAACCAAAGAAACCATTAGTTTAGGGCTTAATGGAAGCAAATCATGATATGTAGTTACACCATCGTGTGGTAACCTAAACTACCACCAGTTTGACACATTGTCACCATCAAATGATGGGGTCACTACTACCATCATTGAACACCATCGACCAAGTAAGATTCTCTTCCAAGAAAGGGAGAAAACCCTATGCGAAGGGACCAAGAAAGATAAGTTCCTTGATCTTGAAAGTAAGCCGCTCCATGGAAAACCATGGTTTCATCCAAGAAGAAGGCAGGAGGAAGAGGAACAACAAAATAAATGATGAGAGAAGGAGATACTTACTAGTTTAGGTCAATATCACCTAAAGGAAGCTTCGCAAATCCCAGATAAGGGTAAATCTGAACCCTAGATGCTTCAACAAAAAGGTTAGCTATTTTCTCCTTCCTTGGGCACTCTTGTTTTCCACTCAAAAGGAAATACGAATCTCTAGAAATGAGGGAAGAGATAAGAGTCTAAAGGTTTCGATTTTGATCTAAAGGACATGTATATAAGGCATGAGGATAAGGGAAGAGAAAAACATGAGGTGTCTTAGTAGCTCCCCATGTGTCCATGGCCTTAAACTTTTATGAATATACAAGCAGCCACACAAGAAGCTGCTCTGCCATCCATGAATACCTATTTATACATAATTTTTTGGATTTCCAAGCCAATCAAAGAAACCATTGGTTGATAGCTTCTAAAGGTAGCTCATCCATAAAAGGAATAAACCCTAAAATACCCTTTATGAGAAACACCTCCAAAACAAGGTACAACTAGGCGCCCCATGGCCTAACAAGCTTAAGAATGGTAAGGAAACATCTAGGGGTCATAATACATGTGAAAAATTGCAAGTATACCTCAGATTTGGGTAAGTTTTGTAAAAATCTAAAATCTTGCATAAAATTACATAACTTGTACAAACAATGTCCAAATTGGATCAAATTTGTAACTTAAGCTTGTAACATGATACCAAAACATATCACAAGGTTATATTAAGGTTTAAATCACTAAAATATGGTAATTAAGAATGTTCAACACTTTAATTAAGGTCAGGGGTCTCACAATTTCATATTGTTGTGACATGGTTGTGAGATCCTATTCTTGAGACTTCTTAATCAACTGAATTCTTTTGAATCAAGTGATCGTTGTTTTAGTTTAATTATCTAGTTTCCTTATTTTACTAGTGTAAAAACAAACCAACCTTTAAAATCGATCTACATTGTTGAAGTTTAATACTCTCGCTCTTAACGATATCTTGCTCCTTGGATGGCCTCAATAATAGTAGATGCACCCGTATACTTGTGGGGCAGTGTTCTAATTTATAAATTTAAGACTTTCACACACATATAACAAGTTTTTGGCACTTCTACCAGGGAGCATTAATGTTTTTTTTGGAGTAAGAAGTGTTGAATAGTAAGAGAGACTAGACCACACTATCACTTGTCATATCCACCATCATTTTTCTCCCATCACGATCACCATCATTATCATATATTTGTATCTTCCATTTCATTTTTGTACTTCACTGTCCTTCTTTACTTGTAGGACTGTATGATGTGATCCAAAAGGGTCTTGAGCCTTCCACATTTCTAGACCTCAAAATTGAGTATTATGTTAGCAGTATTCAAGAAGTAAGGAGGAGTGAACCTCAATCAGATTTGGAGGAATCACAAAATTCATCACCTTCATCACCACCAGCTTCATCTGAACTTCCGTCTCATCAATAAGAGCTAATCATGGAGTACGATCATCCCTTTAAAGATTTCATTGTTCCAACTACTATGAATATCAATGGCCCACAAATTGAGGCAAATAACTTTTTAATTAGCCGCACCATTATACAAATGATAGAACATAATATATTTTGAGGGACACCAATGGACGATCTGAACCTCCACATCAATAAATTTCCACAATACCTAAACACTTTGAAGATAGATGACATTCCCACTGATGCAATTATCTTCTTCTTCTTCTTCTTTTACCATTCTCTTTGAGAGATAGAGATAAGGCATGACTCTCTTCTTTGCCAAGAAACCCCATCAACATCTGGGAGGGACTCCTCATATCTTTCTTAACCAAATATTTTCCACCAAGAAAGACTGCACAATTGAGGATCCAACTTACCAATTTTTCTCAAAGGGATGGAGAGACCTTGTATGACACATAAAAAGGTTCAAAGACCTTCAACATCTTTATCCACACCATGGTTTAAGAAATTAGCTTCTATTGCAAACTTTCTATAATGTCTCATTCTACAATATAAGGATGTCTATTGATGTTATTGCAAATGGTGATTTAATGAACAAATCATACACGTAGGCTTATGACATTATTAAAGAGATGGAAATTAATCATTTCTAATGAAATTCTAATAGAAGCAGCCAACCTTCTTCCTAAAGCTCTACTTTTGTAAAGCAAGTCAGGAAACACATGGTTGATGTCCTGAAGTTGTTTGTAACAAAGTTGGATGCTTTATCTCAAGAAGCTTGCAAAATAAAGCACTCAACCCATCCAAGCCGCCATAGTAATTTGTAAAGAATGTGGAGTAGCAGGACACACTCCTTCTTCATGTTTTTTCCATACCAATACAAATTTAAGAGACACTAGAGCAATGCAACACCATAGGAAATTCCAGGAATAAGCATGCCTACAACTCCTACTCAAATCCCTACATTATGGTTGAAGAGATCATCTAAATTTTCTTGTATCACAAAAATAGCAATGCGCAAAACCTACGTCATCATCCAATCTAGCAAGAGAAACATTTACAACCCAAGACAAGTTTAAAGTCCATGCTTGAGACTTTTGTCTCAACTCAAATTCGGAAAAATGATGAGTTCCATCAACAAAGGAAACTTGTAAATGATGATATTTTACAACGTTCTTCTAAGGTGGATGGAATTGCCACTCATACTAATATGTTGGAGAATAAAATTCCTTGAAAAGATCTTGCCAACTGAAAGGCTCCTTTCAGTCCCATTACCTAGTAAACTAGAGATGAATCCTAGACAAATATACAAGTCAGTGACTTTGAGGAGTGGACCTATTATAGGAGAATATTCTTCACAATCAAAGAGAATATCATTTGAATTTGTTGACACTAATGAAGATAATGAAAATGGACCTCAAATGAAGAAATCAACACATGTTACAAAGTATGATTATTCACGTTATGATTATTTTTAAGAGGATAATGCAGAGACCAACAACATTGATATTCAACAGACCATTTCTACTACATATCATAAGCATAGATCTTTGTCCCAACTTAAAAATACATTGACAAAGAGGCGTAGATCCTTAGAACAACAATTTCCACCCTCAAATTAGAGCACATGCACTCCACCTTGAAATCTTTGCCATGATGAGGTACCCGGTTACTATTCTCTTTGTTTGATTTCTACAATTGGACACTATAGATTCAAGCTTAGGGGGGGTGGAAACCTAATGGTAGTTTCTTATTCGCTTTATTTGCATTTATTTTTCTTAGTTTTGTTTCACAGTGGTAAATCTAGTGTTTTTTTAGGCTTTTTCTCTTTATTGGATTGATTTCCTTTTATGCTAAACTATTTGTCCCAAGTTGTTTCTTGAGGAATATCAGTTGAAGAAAATTTTGAAAAGCCTTGCATCAATTAAATGAAATATGTTGTCAATCACATTTATTTCATTTTTATTTCTTGTTGCTAGCCTACATGTTCATCTTCCCCACTCTTGATTATTTAATACATGTAACAAATGAATCTTTTTGGATCAATCAACATTACAATTTGTTTAGTGTTCTAGATGTATTTGTCAAATTCTTAGTGCATTTTCAACTACCCTCTGAATATTTTTTAAGATAAGTGTGAAATCTAGTTGATTATGCAATCAAATTGACTCTTTTATGCTTGAGAAATTAAAGATTTAGTTTAAGGCCACGTGGTTCTCAAGCATAACTTGACTCACTTGTGATCATTTTGGTTTATTCTTCAAAAAATTTACATATATTCCATAATATGGCTGAACTTCCCACATATCATGTTAGCCTAGTGTAAGTCTGATCTGGCTACAATGGTAAGGCATTACATCTTAAGAGGGTAAAATAGCCCCAATCAAAATTCCACATGTGTATAATTCTATTTTATCTACCCAGTGTTGAAAACCATGCCTCATTGTCTTATTCTCATTCTAAAAGCAAAGAGAACATTGTTGGATTATTTATCTTAATTCAGGTTTTATCTTTTATATCTTCTATTTTTAAGAGATTTAGGTTGCATATCAATTGATTATTTGGCTTGGTCATCTAAATTCTACTTAATGTAGTTTTGTTGACTCTTTCAATTAGATTTTTTCCACTTATGCTAAACTAAATTTCCATCTTGGGTATTTCAGCTGAACTCATGGCTAATAGCATAAACCCTTTGATTATGGTTGGATTGTCTTGATAAACTTCTTTCATTTCATTTGATTCATACATGTGCTCGACACTTTCTTCAATTCCTTATCCATATTCTTTTTGCTTGGGTACAAGCAATGGTTTAGGATTAGGGGTATTTGATGTGCATGATTTATATATATTTTGCCTATTCTTGCATGCATTTTCAATCCATTTTCTGTCTCAAACTACCTATAATCATGGTATATTTCCCACTTTGTTGTTATATTTACTTGCTCTATTGTTTAATTGTAAGTACAACATTTTGGCATCAAAATAGGGAGAGGAACACCATCATATCATCTATTAACACATTCCCCAATCATCTAAACATTCAGAAAAGAAATGATGCAGAGACTTCCAACAACATGTAGTGTCCAAATAGTAGCACATTGTATCAAGATAACAATAGATTGTATTGATATTTGAACATGTCGTGCCACAATGTAGAACTTGGAGTCAGAGAATTCAGGAGTTACTAAATCTCAACAACACGCAATGTTGACATATCAACATGTCGTGTTTCCCCGTTCTAGAATTTTCAAGAGTTCCCTAACATGCAATCACACACCATCTTGCCCAACCAACACGTTATGTCATCATCGATCGAGGTAGTTCCACTTCAAAAACCACAAGTAGTAGGCGGTGTTGACTTGCCAACACGTCGTGTAACCTGTAATTTCTTTCAAATCAGAAGATAAACCACCCCATGCTTTTAAATACAAATGGGGCCCAAGTTGGTATAGTTATCACAGACTATCACAAGTCATTTAACGCAAAAGGCATCTAAAGCAGATCCAATGAGAAAGGAGGGTGATTTTAGAGAGAAGAGCACAATTACTTGAGAGAGAATTAGTTTCTCCCCAATTGTTCTTCATCCATTGTAACAGTGATTTCCATATCCCCTTCCAGCCACTTAGTAGATATGGTTACCAGAGAAAGAGCTTCAAAGAGGATGAAATTGCCACTCCTAGTCAGAGTTCTACTTCATCTCACTTGTATCTTGGATATTTTTGTTCTTTTACTTCTTCTACCATGTTTTGCTATATATTCTATTACTTGTTTCTGCCTTCTCTAACCATGGTCGAACAGAGGCCTTATTTTTGGGAATGGGAGAGTAACTCCCATATCATAACTGTGTTGAACTCAAATTTATTATCAAAGCTAGATAATTTCACTATTCTAAGGTTCGTCGACATAGTTTTCTTCTTACATACTTTGCTTGCCACTTGATATGTTCGATCTATGATCCTTATTTGATCTGGGAAGATATGTACAAGTAAGGAGGTGTGCCTTAGCAACACTACATCTACCATAAGAGTGGCTGGGATGTGTTGAGGAAAAAGATTTGCAGTCTGAAATTGGTACATGCATGAAAGTGCTATGTGGAATTAAGATTGTTTTACACTACCGAGAGGTGTGTATAAGATGCATACCTCCTTTGTGTTGTTTCTAGCATAGTTGATTTGTGTTGTTCATATTGTTGTGTATGATTGTGAAACTATGTTCCTGAGACTTCTTAATCGACTAAAATCTTTTGAATCAAGTGATCTCTATTTTAGTTTAATTATCTAGTTTGTTTGTTTTACTAGTGTTAAACCAAAAAAACCTTTGAAATCATTCTATATTGTTGAATTTTAATAATAAACATAGTCATATACTTGTAGGATAGTGTTCAAGTTTATAAATTTAAAACTTGCACACACGGCTAACAAATCTCATTTCTTGGGGATGAATCACAGATTATGATATCTATTAGGTTATTAGGTAATACACACACACACACACACACACACACACACACACACACACACACACATATATATATATATATATATATATATATATATATATATATATATATATATATATATATCAATTGAGGTGTTGGGGTCAAATGCAAATAATACCCACATTACTTTTTATTAATTTAACATTTTTTGTCATAAAAGTTAACTGACGTGTTACTTATTTGACCAATTAAATGATATCCAAAAATTCTAAAAATTAAATATGTCGTAAATTGTTTTCATACCTTTAGTAAAAATGTCACTCAATTTGGATACCAATATAATAATAAAATTAGATACTTTATTGATAAATTTAGTTTGAACGACATGGTTAGATGAATTAAAGTTTGATAAACCAAAAAGGTACAAATATCTTCCAAAAAAAATGAAAATATTCAAATACACTAATAACAGAGTTTTTAAAAAAACTTCCAAGCTTCAAATCCGAGTTATCAATAAAATAATAAAAATCATTTACACCACTTCTTTTCATTGATTTTCCCATCATATTTCTAGTTAACATGCTACCAAAATTAGCGCACTGAGCTTCAATATTCTAAAAGTAGTGTACATTAGGATTTCTAGTAAAATCTTGCATATTTCAACCATGTATCTGAATAAGTAGCATGCACATCTAAATTAGATATCAAATTCACATTAAAGTCTCAAAGTTTGTTTTATAACCCTCAATTATCTACTAAGTACAGAGAATGCCATTACAATCTATCTCCCTTAAAAAGTTTCACCCCTAAAACTTACAAATATAAAGAGATAGATTCATTAACAGTTTTGTTTGCATTCTAAATTATAGTATATCTCTTATTCTTGTATCTTTTATCTGAATGCTAAGTTATTCACTGAGTTTTCCTTTTTTCTTTAAGTTCCAATCACCTTCTAACATATCATTTCAATATCAACAAAAAAACATACGTTTCATTATCAATTGACAATAAATTACTTTCTTTCATTGTGTAACATGCTCTTGCGGTTTACCTTAGCATGTATGTTGTTACGTACTATATCAACTATATAGTTATATCTCTGTTATAGATCTATTGCAAAACTGAAACACCACTTTGTTGTTTTGGTATCTTAAAGACCCCCATAAGCTGCAAGATCAGAATAACCACAATTCTACCACTGAGCTAAAATTGTGACGTTTGAGAAGTAGGGATCATAATCAATTATCCCTTCTACTTATCTTAAAATATCCTTGTTACTTTCATTAAATGTCTAACCAAGCTAAAGCAACAAATCATTCTAGTATGAGACCCATCTCATGGAGGTGCCTTGGTTGCCAAAGAGAAAGTTTTCCTACCTCATAAGCAATGGTATTACAAGATTAATTAATAAAAGAAAAGAATATAAATAAAAGAAACTAGCTAATTGTTGAATTTCATATAACACCAACCCCAAATGGTCATGTTGGTGCCTTGATGTGTGTAAGGCATCAATCACTATCTTTGAGTCTGAATCAACTTCAATACTTGAGAGGTTCCACTCCAATGCCATGGTAAAAGCTTTAGCGATGTTGCTTCTGTAATAGGGAGCAACCAGCTTTGTCTCATTTTTTCACCTATAAGAGCCACCACCGTGCCTGCCTCATCCTGAACAACACCACCCGAGCCAAGACTACCATATCTATTAATCACCACATCATAGTTAATCTTCAATTTCCCTTGCACCGAAAGTCTCCACCTGGAGTGTGTTTATTGATGCACTCATCCCTCACTTGGCATGTTTCTAGTATTATATTTCTAGAAATCTTCAATCAAGCTCGCATGTGAGTATATCACAGTATCTAGAGGCCTGTTGGAACTGTTGAAGATCCGACTATTTATAAAAGTCCACGCTCCACACATGATGCCCAACATGTGTCTAGAGTCCTTTCCTCCGAAGACTCTTGCAGCCATAGTAATGCCTCGCCCAACGATATAGAAGCCAAAGTCATTAGGGAGGAAAGGTTGTCCCATTCGTCTAAGAAGAGAGAGCTGAGGTGCAATCAAACAAGGTGTGGGAAAATGTTTCTTTTTCTCCACCGTACATAGGACATTGTCCATCCAGGCTACACTACATATCACATAGCCTACCCATCATGGCCAAACTCCCCATGCACATTCTCTAGATAAAGTGAGAAAGTTTTAGAGTCCAACATAACTACCATATTTGCTGAACTATCCGTTCTACTTGATTATCATACATTCATACACAATTATAATCATATAAACAAAGTCTACTTTTCTTAGAACACTTTTTACAAGCTATATTTTTAGAAAAATATGAACATCACAAAAACCAACTTGTTTTTTTTATTTGTTTCTTATCCATCATTACTTGTCCCTTCTTATTTATCCTTATTATTTCACTATGTAAATAGATGCTTGACTACGAGTGTTCAAGTACTTAAAATTTATCATGAACGTCTTGTCTTTCCTAACTTTTTAACTTGTATTTCTTATATTTTAGATTCATTTGTCATTCTTTTTTTTTGATAAAAGGTCATGCAATTCTATTAAAATTAAAAAAGCTACAGATATGCAGGCTATAACCTGCATGAGATCATGTTTGGTACAAAATAGAAGCTATGGATATGATGAGATACAATTGCGATGAAGAAAATATTCCATGGGGAGGCACCCCTTAGACAAGCCTCCAAATGATGAAAATCATGAACTAAGCAAACTAAAGATAAACATCTACTAGTCTAGCCAAAGTTCTCTATTAGAAGTCTGATTCTTCCTCCAAAATCTCCTCTAGGGTGTAGAAGACATCTCCTGTAGCTGTGTTGTATTTCAGGCTTTCTTCTGCTGGAGTCATCCTAGATGACGTCGGTGCCTGACCTGCAAGCATGTTGAATAGCGACATTTGATGTTATCTTTAATAAAATGATATGAAATGGATTTTTGGCGTTATGAAATTTTCTATGATTTCTTTCTATCCAAATATGCCATAAGATGGTGATAATGATGTCTTCTGGGTAGAAATTTGCTACTCTGTGCAGAGGTTTTATATTGAAAGGTATAGTGGTAAGATTTTGATTATTAGATCTAATATCGAGAAAGTTTTTGATGATAAGTTTTGAGACGAGAAAGCTTTTGAAGATATGTTCTGTTGTTTCTGAATCGGCTAGGAAGAGATAGCATCTAGAATGCCCAATAAATCCTCTCTTTGTAATGTTTTGTAGGAGCCAATTTTTTTTTTTTTGCTTCTGAGACCATTTGTTTTTCCATGTGGGGGTGTAGTTAGGGATGATGCCTCTGTAGGTGAGGAAAGTGTAAGCTGTCTTTGGGGTGTATAATGCCCCCCATCTCCATGAGATCTTATTTTTTTTGTTGAATTCCAACTCATGAATGATGTTGTTTATTTCCAAATTTTCTAGGTTTGTGAGAAGGATCTTCTTGAGAGCATTTGTTTTTTGTTGGTGAGGAGACTGAGGGCTTTGGCCGTAGTAATAGAAGATAATTTTTTTGGTATAGACCATTGTGGATGTAGGCTTTTGATGGTATTTTGATGGAACCAATGGTCTTTCTAGAAGTTGATGTGGCAATGAGCGTGTGGAGGGGTATGAATGATATTCTTGATCAGGGGGATGTGTCTGTTAATATATTTCCAGAGAGGCAAAGCAATGCATTTTGTGGTTTTATGCCATGGTGGGGATTTTTTGTAGTATTTATGATGGATGAGGTCACTCCAGATCTTATTTTTGTTATTTGCCAAGGTGTTGATGATCTTAATCACTAGGCATAGAGCATGAGTTTCAAGGTCGATGATGCCCCATCCTCCAAAGCCCGTGGGAGCTGAGATGGTGTTCTAGTTAACCAGGTGGAAATATTTTCTTTTAGCATGTGAGTGATTTTGATTATTCCAAAGAAAGCTCCTCCTGATTTTATCAATGATATTTTTTGTTTTGGTAGGTAAGGGAATGCAACTGAGGTAGTGTGTTGTGATGGGGGTAATGACACTATTTAGGAGAGTTAAGTGGCCAACAAGATTGAGGAAGTTATTTGTCCATGAGTTTAGTTTTGTGTTGATCTTATCTATGATGGAAACCCATATAGAATGAGTGATGTTTAGAGGGGTGATGGGTAAGCCAGGATAGTTGATCGGGAACTCTTCAAAGTTGCATTTGAGGAGAGTTTTATATCTGTTGATGATGTGATGATCAGTGTGAACACCAAAGATGGAAGACTTTTGGAGGTAAGTTTCAGTCCCGAGATGTATGAAAATATTCCAATGATTCTTATGGTATTTATGATGGTGTCATCTTTTGGTGAAACCAGGATGATAGTATCATCCACAAACTGTATGATGTTCTCCTTACATTCAGAGGAGGAAGTAATAAGCCCATGGGCAGAGCCAAGTTTTATCATCTTTGTGAGGATCGTGGTCACAATTATAAATAGGTAAGGGGAAATTGGGTCGCCTTGCCTGAGCCCATTAGTGTTTTTAAAGTATCCAAAAGGTGAGCGATTGATTATTGTGGAAAAGTGATTTGTGGAAATGCAGGCACGTATCCAGTCTATCCAAGGTTCTGGAAAACCAAAACCAGCTAGTGTTTTAATGAGACAATTCCAGTTGATGTAGTCAAAGGCTTTTTCAAAATCAAGTTTGATAGCAATCAAAGGGGTTTTATTTATGTGGCATAGATGAATCATCTCATTTACCATTAGGTAAGCATCTTGGATATTTTTATCTTTAAGAAAGGCATTCTGGTTAAGATGTATGGTGTTGTTGAGTAGGGTTTCAATCTATTTTCCAAGGTTTTTGTAATGATTTTGTATGATGTATTGATGAGGCTGATGGGACAGAATTGCGATGTATGCTCAGGATGATCAGTTTTTTTTATAAGAGCAATGAAAGTTTTGTTTAGATGTTTGAGGATTTTGTGAGCATTGTTGTGTTTATGGATTTCTTGAAGCAAAGCCAAGAAGTCTTTCTTGAAATGGTTCCAGTTTGCAAGGTAGTATTCCACATTTAGCCCATCAGGCCCAGGAGATTTGTTTTTTCTGAGTGATTTTATAGTAGAATCAAGCTCATCAGAACAGAAAGGTTTGATTAAGTTTGATGGAGAATCAATCTTAATTGGGCAAAGAATTTTCCAGTTTATGGAGTTAAGGAAGGATGGACTGTGGTGGGTATTAAATATCTTTCTAAAGTGTTCAACAATGTGAGAAATGATCAGGTGTTTATTTATGGTGATGACCCCTTGAATGTTTAAAAATGCAATGATATTTCTCCTATAGTTATTGTTGCAAACTTTATGGAAGAATTTTGTGTTTTTGTCACCTTCCTTAGCCCTAGTGACTTTAGCTCTTTGTCTCCACTTGATGTCCAGGCAATTTTTAATATGTCCAATCTCCTACTTGATAGTAAGAACAAGAGCTGGATCAGTTGAGGGGTCGCTATCAACAAAAAGATGTTGTTGTTCAAGATCTTTAAGAGAGTTTGCAAGGTTTTGGGGTTGTTTGAGTTTCCAATCTAAGATTTTGTGTTTCATGAGTTTGGTGTTTCTCTATATGTGGAACCCCAGATTTCTAGTTCTGTGATCTGCCAAGATCCAGTAGTTTTCACACAATTTAACAAATTGGGGGTTTGTGAGCCAGAAGTTTTCGAATCGAAAGGATTCCCCCCCCCAACTTCTCTATGGGTGTCAATGATTAAGGGAAAGTGGTATGAGATAGGCCGATGGGCAATATGGACAGAAGCTAGAGGGAAATGTTCTTCCCAAGAGGAGGAGTAGATGAAGTGATCCAATTTGGCTATGGTATTATTTCTAGTCCACGTGAAGCCAGCATTAGAGGGAGGAAGGTCAATCATTTTGTGTTTAGAGAGGAGGTGTATAAAGGTTTTATTAGCTGGAGTAAGGGTTGATGTTGTTGAGAATAAGTTCTGTCTGTCAGTGACCCTGGTAATGAGGTTGAAGTCCCCTCCAAGAAGCCATGGTTTATGATAGTTGGCTTGCATGATTTCTGAGAGTTCCAATAGAAAAAGAGATTTGTTGTGTCCTAGCTCACCATATATACCAGTAAAAGTCCAGCTGAAGTGATCAGATGAGTTTGTCAGAGAGATAGAAATGGAGAATGTGTTGAAATCCTAGGGAGAGAAAGTGAAAGTGTTTTTGTTATATCCCACTATGAGTCCCCCTTTGAAACCATCTGGTGGGATTTGAAACCATTCAATAATCTTGTTTTCTCCTATAGTTTTTAAAGAAAAAGGAGAAAGTGTGGTTTGGTTTATTGAATGGTAATAATATATATGTTGTTTTTTTAGATGTTGTTTCTAATCTCTTTTCTTCTACACGCATTGGCTGCACCATAGACATTCCAGGATGTTATTCTCATTGGTTCAGAAGAGAGGACAAACAAATCAAGATGATTCAGAAAGAAAGGTAGTTAAGTGATACTCAATAAGTTGATATTCAGGTTTGTCACTCCTAATTGCCTTTAGTTTGTCCAGTTCATAAATTTTTCTATGTCATTCAATGCAGTGTTTGCTATGTTTTCCTCTTCAAATTGTATTTCTATTTTATTAGCAAAACTGTTGAAACTTTGAATGTCAGGCCATGATGCCAAGTCTTCAATATTGTCAATATCATGATCTTCTATGGAGGCAGATGATGATAAACTAGAATTCAAAATAATATCTGAGTAGGAAGAAGAGAAACAAGTACCAATTTCCAGAGCAACAAAGATGTTTCTCCTGAGCATCCCTTCTGGCCTGGATTGCATGGTGTTGATGGACTTGATGATACTTGTGTCCTTTCCTTTTCCCTTCTTATTTGGACTCTATGAAGATATAATCTCGTCAATGATTGATGTTTTGAGCTTCTTGATAGTATCCAGATCTATCTTTAGAGAAAAATTTTCATCTTTTGGAATCGAGGAGAAAGGTTGATATGTACCATTGGGGGAGGGAAAAGAATTTTTGGCAGGTGGAGAAGTTGTTCTTTGTCTTTTGAGACGATGAGATATGTTTGAGTCAGCTGAGGATTTTGAGGTGGCTGTTTTTCTTTCCCATACCAAGTTCCTTTCGCTTGGTTTACGAATAGGATTGTAAGCTTTTGTTGTTGTTGATGGAAGAGTACCAGGAAGGGGGATGAACAGAAAGACTAGAGAAAGAGGTTTTGATGTCAGAGGGGTGCTATGCAGAGAGTTTGATGTTGTAGGCGATTTCTCCTAGTCTGATATTCAGGGAAGATGGGAGAGAGGTGGTTTGTTTAACAGAGAATAGGTAGTAAGCTTTGATAAACTACGAGGGGTGTAAGGTCTCCGGACTGATGTATTGGAGAGTAGCACCAATAACATGAGCAATGACTCTAAAGACCTCTACTCTTACCAAAGGTGTGGGGGGAGGTTGGATATAGTGACCCACCCTGACCCACCCGACTGGGCCTCAAAAGCCCCCTATCCAGATGTCCATTTAGAGAGATTGGCTTGAACAAGGCTAGACCCACAAGGAATCGTGGGGATATATCCAATAAGGTGGTCAATTCTTGTACCCTTAGGGATAGAGTATAAAAGTTGTGAGGGCGAGAGAATTTTTGGTTTGAGAACAGTGTGCCCAGGGATTAACATGGCAATAGCTCTAGTGACATCCAAAATATTGACTGTGTTGTTATCTAGGTTGTTTTCTATAGTGGCCAGGACACTTCTAGCTGTGAAGACCTTCAGAAGTCTCATAGAGTTGGCTGGGAGATCAAAAGGAATAGCAGACTCAAGGTGGGAAGCAGGAGCCATGGCGAGGGTTTGGGTTGCCGAAAGAAGAGAAGGGGTTATGTTGGGTTCAGAAGGATGGGGTGTGGGTTTTTCTGGTGGTGCCATAGAGGGATTAAAAAGAGGACGTGAGAAGAGATTATCGTGTGCATGGGGGTTAGATGGAGGGAAAGGTGGATCTGTAAGACATGCAAAAGAGTTGTTTTGAATCGAGAAAGAATGATTAGGATGTTTCTGCTGATGGGATTTGTCATATCTGAAAAAGAGTTTAGCAGGCCTGTTTGTGAGCATCGTAACCTGGAAGAGATCTTGGGAAGTGCCTAAGCTTTTTTGGAAAATGATTTAGGGTGGATTTGCAGAAGCGCCAGGTGTGGCCCCTCTCTTGGCAATTGAAGCAGATTACTTTTTTGGTGCATCTGAGTCGTGAGTGGTGTGGGCTGTGGCAATAGGTGTAGCAAAGGGCTCTGAGGGGCTGGTTCCCTAGTTTGAGAGTGTCTCTCTGTCTCAAAGCACAACTGAGTAAGAGCAATCACTGGGAGGTGTCCAAGAGGTGGAAAAGAAAGATTTAGTTGGTGAGGGTCAGTTGGGATGATGTTATCTTTTTTTTGAACGTGGTGTTTACTAGCTACCCTACAAAACTCAGACAGGAAAGATTTTTTGTACCTTGTTGCAATTGTGTTTCCGATAGATGATGATGTAGCTGTGTCTTCCATATCTTCATTATCGAGGCTAGACGATAGGGAGATGGGCCAGAACTTTGAACCAGTGGGAGGCTGGTGCTCTTTTCTCATAAAGAGATGATCAACTGAGCTAGAAGTAGAAGAGGAGATGTGCTCTTCCTTGCTGAAGAAAAGTGGGTATAGTTCTTGGGGGTTTCATTGTTGAAATCATTTACCCACACAGTTAGGGTTTTGTGAGATGAGGGTTTTATGAAGATGGTCCACTCCTGCTTAAGCTTCAACTCAATGATCATGCTTGCCCATTCGATGATGTAGAGGTTAGATTTTCCAATGAGTTCTATGGTGACTGGGAAATATTTGTTTCCAATGAGGATAGTGTTAGGTGTAACGACTGTCATCAAACTGACAAACAAATCATTATTAATTAAGCGGAATAAACATAATCAGCAGATTAACAAAAAAATCACTAAAATTTAAAACCATTTTACAAGGAGATCCTTGATCAGAAAACTTTTATTGAAAGGTCCAAAACCCATACATATCTTGATTTACATTATATAACATTATTTCATTTCATCTTGAGGACAAAATATAATAGTTTTTCTATCAAATTACATACTGGAGCAACATAAAACCTCGAGGCATACAAGCCAAAATCTCAGATTGTTCATGAAACCATTACAAACCAACTCCAAGGACCTATGAGTACAGAGACGACACATAGGACTTTTATCTACAAGACATGATAGATAATACACTCAACCTGAGCTGTCACTGCTGCCACGACTGTTGTTCCTCCTCTGTCGAACGATCTCCACCACTTCGTACTTGTCTACCTAAAAATTGTGGATCCCATGGGGTGAGACAATTATCCCAATGAGAGATATAACTCTTCACCGACCATATTATTATTGATGATAAACATTATAAAAAACTGAGCATGGTTCTTTTATATTAACAGGAAGGATTAATCATTATATGAACAAAATAAGATAATCTCCTTTCTCAAGTAGAACACTGCATCTAC
The DNA here is from genome assembly GCA_963693085.1 of Alisma plantago-aquatica. Classification (NCBI taxonomy): domain Eukaryota; kingdom Viridiplantae; phylum Streptophyta; class Magnoliopsida; order Alismatales; family Alismataceae; genus Alisma; species Alisma plantago-aquatica. The sequence continues at coordinate 378,548,410 of OY856409.1, read as the reverse complement.
CCTTGGTAGAGTCATAATTCATCTATCTGCTTTGTAAGGAATGTAAAGAATCATAAATAACATCTATCAACTAAGATGTATAAATGAATTGCGCATCAAACAATATTTTCCATATTCAATCCTTAAGTAGATATGCTACACGGCTGAACATATTTTACAATCACACTTATGCCCTAAGGATATGAAGCATACCTCATTCATCTCCAATCGACTACAAACTTCTCACAAGTCGGTACCATACAAGGTCAATGGAAGAGCCGATTACCATGACCTCCCTTGTCTCAGTTAGTACGAGACCACTTAGGCTTAGCAGGACATCTTGTGTCAGCTGCAATATAGTTGTGCCAGGGTACGTAGGCATCCTCGCTTAGAGCTACAGAGTCAACTGTGCTCTCTTAGGGGAAACATCTATGATAACCATCCCAGTTATTGAGTTATGGTCACTTAGGCACCATACTCTGAGCCATGGTCACATAGGCACCATGCTCTTGAGCCATGGTCACATAGGCACCATGCTCTTGAGCCATGGTCACATAGGCACCATGCTCTGAGCCACGTGTCAGTTCACCGTGCTCTGTTGAGACATTCTTATGAGATTATTGAGTCATGGATACTTAGGCTCCATGCCTCCACATATTAAAAAATATGCATTCCGGGTTATGCAGCGGGAAACCCATTTCACCATTCAGCAAGTTCTGACGCTGATGGATCTATGGTCAGAGCAACATTTTATAGTTCCTAATGATGTATTACATGTATTACAACATTCTTTTATCATCAAACAAGTCATCATTATTAGTCACAACAAATGCTACAAAGAAAGGTGCAATACATCTATTCAAGTCTTTAAAACACATTTAGATACTTGGTACTTGGGATCTCAGCCCATTATCACATTACCGGGGATCCTCATCCCTTCATATCATTATCATCATGATTACTGGATCTGGGTATTCAAACCCCTAGATCATCACATAGCATTGTTACCTCTGTAATAGGTAACTATTACCTCTAGGTCCTCAGACCAAGGTATTCATTTTACTTGTTGTACAAGTATTTCACATAGTTCACATAGTTTGATTAAGTATCTTGTCACTTTTCATCAGGAAACAACTATACACATGGCTCACAAGGCCCATTAAACATCTTGTCACCTCTCACTAGGCAACAACTATACACATGGCTCACAAGGCCCATTAAACATCTTATCACCTCTCACTAGGAAACAACTATACACATGGCTCACAAGGTCCATTAAACATCTTGTCACCTCTCACTAGGAAACAACTATACACATGGCTCACAAGGCCCATGCAATAAGAGAAATACAACCTTCCCATTATTAGGGTTAGGGTTTCCCTTTATAGCCGAATAGGGTTTCAAGTTCATATTATCAGTGCAACCCTAATTCATTGCTCCACACATCTAGGAGCATATATTGATATCATAAGTATGCAATAATACTTATCTATTTTCATTATTTATCATTAAATGATTATCAACACAAAGTATGAGTTTCTCTCTCATCTTCACTAAGATATCGATTACACCATACTTTTGGCTCAGTCCTCCTCTCGAGGAATATTAGTCCATCATTAACAATTCACATCATCTTTTGATTAACACCACATTCAACATATGTCACTCAGTCAATTACTCATGATTGGAGTGTCTCTATCATATTGGGCATCAATATGTGTGTATTATCATATTATACTTTAAACCACATTCTTTACTTCATGTCATGTATCCATATCGGGCATGTGGTATAACCACATCACCATGTCATTTTTAGGGTGTATCCCCTAATTAACATATCATGTACCCATATCGGATGGACTATCACTTAGATCTTATCATTTCAAATTAGCTCTGTATCAGGTATGAGCTAGGTGCTTGACCCCATATCAGGTTTAAGCTATGTGCTTGGTGCCATATTGTGCATAAGATGTGCCCCATATCGAGCATAGAGCATATGCCTCATCACATATCCTTTGAGTGGTATACATAAGATACCATAACGGTTTCCCTTTAGGATTGTCATATTAGGTATCCATATCGGGCAACATATCGAGTTACATATTGGGTGACATATCGGGTTACCGTCTTAGGTAGACCCTGAAACTCATAACCCCTTCATTCCTTCAAGGATCATCTTTATCATATAATTACTTGACAAGCTCGTTGTCTTATTAAATTCTCATACCACAAACCATTACACAAAGGGTAAAGCATATCAGGTTTCAATCCCTCATCTAGGGTTTTCTACTAGATTAGGTACTTTATACCATATCATACATGAAGTATGAGTTGAACCTCATATCGTTCACAAGATAGGAGTAAGTGATATTCCTATCAACCAAGAGATATCATCCATATTGTTCATGTGGTATCATTCACCACTTATATCGGCTTACCCTTCACCTAGGGTTAATCATCTCTATATTGTTTAGAGTGTTCTCTATCTTTTTATCGTGCAAGAGATATAGACTTGAACTTGTATCGTGCATAAGGGGTAAGTAGGTATATCCCATATCATGCAAGTACAAAACCCATATCATGTATGAGTCTATCATCTATTTGGATATTGGTTTAACCCCATCTTGGGTTTCATATCGGGTTGAGGCATTCCAACCATATCGGGTTACACCTTGTATTTTACTCCATATCTTATATTGTGCATAAATGTATACTCAACCCATCATATCGTGCATCAGATGTATGCTTCAAGATATCGTGTACAAGTGTATATTACATGATCATATCGAGCAAGGAATACTTGCTAACTTACTCATATCGAGTTACCCAAATTAGGGTTTCATATTGACTTACAAGTGTACCCTTATTTCTATATCGTGCATGGAGTCTATTCTTGACTTCCTATCATGCAAGAGATTTATGGATAATACCATATCATGTTTCAAGGTATGAACTTCACCTCCATATTGTGCAAGAAGATGAAATCTTCTATTCATATCATGCAAGATTTGTTTGCACATACCCGTATCGGATTAGAGCTACTAGTGTGTATGCTTGAACCCGATATCACTGATAAAGTGATACCATCTTCTTCAAGCTCTAGAACTTTGTTCTAACATTATATTTCATGGAAACAAGTCTAAGCAACTATTAGAACTCATAAATTCATCAACTATTTCAAAAGATTTTCAGAATTAAAAGTAGTTCATTAAGTATAGCAATTTAGGTGATGAATAATAACATGATAGAGTTCAAGTTATATAACCCACCTTGTGAACAACTTCAAAGCTCAAAGCTCCAAAGCTCCACGTCCAAAGGTTGAAGAAGAACTTCTCCAAGGTCCATGGCTCGTTCACAACTCCTCCATAGATAAGAGATCACCATAGTTAAGCACTTGGTGAAGAAGGAAAGAAAAGAATATCCATAACCCGATATCCTACTTCAACCAAGGTTGAAGGTGACCAAAGACTTACCTAAAGCTTAGTGCTCGAGCTCTCCTAGCTCCTTGATCTGCTTTGAAGGATACCTAAGGGTCTTTGCATGATATCTCCAAGGGGAATGGTTATGAGGATCGTAAACTTTTATAAGTTGGTCAAAGGTGGAGTATATATACTTGATTTCATGAGATAAAGCATATATGAGGTGTCTTCCCCTCATGCTACTATATGACACGTGGCCATGCATGGTTGACACGTGGACATGCATGCACACATGTATATCTTGCCATTCAAGAGTCTTGAGGATAACCTAGAGACAATATCTCGGCCCTTACTTATCTTGTTGGACAGGTTATCTTGTCTTTATCTCATTAAATAAGCAACCTGATATACTTTTTGTAAGGAACTTTGCAACTCATCATGGGCCACCTCCTTGAGGTGCTCTGCCCGTCATGGCCTTTGCCAAGGCTCAAAAAACTAATAGGAGGCTCCCACTTTGGCTCCTTGGCCGATAGGGCTCCTTATATCAAGTCTACAACTCAATACAACACATATAAGGATCTTACCTTCAACTCATTCTTGGTCCTTCATTACCAAGAGTATCACCACTCAAAGGTGATTCAAACATAGTGTCTCTGAAATGACCATTCTCAAATTGACAAACAAATCATTACTAATTAAGTGGAATAATCATAAACATCGGATTAAAAAAATCACTAAAATTTAGAACCATTTTGCACATAGTTCCATCTTCCAAAAAACTCTAACATAAAGAAATGAAGCCTTATATACACACTATACATTCAGTGTTCTGTCTCTTCTTGAGGATAACAAGTGCTAGCTGCTTTGCTTTAATACACACAGTAACAACATAAAATCCTCGAGATAAACAACCTAAAATCTCAAGTCACTTGTGAAAACCATCAAGACTATCTCCCAAGGACCTGAGAGTACAAAGACAACACATAGGACTTCTATCTACAGGACATTACAGACAACATACTCAACCTGAGATACAATTATGATCCTTGCTGATACGCTCATTCTTCTGCTGCCCCAATTCTTAGTCCCTCGTCCGCGTCTTACCCAAAAAATTGTGGATCCCACGGGGTGAGACTATTGTCCCAACGAGAGATATAACTCTCTGCCAACAATATTATTATCAAAGGAAATGATATAAAAATAGACAGAATTATTAAACATCTATTTACTTGAAAAGAATTATAAAGAACATGTATAACATATATCTTATCAAGATGTATGAAAGTATTAATTCATCAACCAATGTTTCTAACAAACATTATATCAATTGCTACAAAGAGAAGCATAATTGCATTTATCAAATACTTTCATATTCACTGAGACACATAAATCACTTAGGATATAAATCTTACATTACTATCATACTTGGGTATTCAAACCCCTATTTCATCACTGAGTATTGTCATCACTTAGCAGATGATCATTATCCCTAGATCATCAGACCCAAATATTTGTTCACATAGTCCACATAGTTGATTGAGTCTATAGCACAGGGCCACATAGCTCTTACTTAGCCATTGTTATTACTTAAGGATACTTGCATGATTATCATATCATGTTATCAACCATCTCAACATATGATTCTAACCATGAAGTACTAAGGAACACATCCTCCCTGATGAATTTGGGTTATAATTAGCCAATCAGGGTTTTAAGATTTTATTAGCGATAACCATGCCCTAACTCATACTCCACTCATCTCAGGAGGATTAGTGTATGCTAATCACATACTTACCTTTCAAGTCTTAGTTTCTCTCTCATCCTCACTAGGATGTAAATTACTTAGCTCACATCTTTAAGGTTTACAACCTTATCAATATCAAATGAGTTAAGCTCATTGTATCTCAATATTACATAGATCATATTTATTACTTAGTTAATCTTAATAATTAAGGACATGCCTACCATGTCAAGTAGCATGATTGATATTGTCATTCTATTGTATTTGAAGATACATATATCATTTTATCAAGTATTCAATTTGATCATGTGGTATAACCACATCCTCATATCGGGTATAGGGCATATCCCCTATCACCATATCATGCATCCACTTAGGCTACCATATCGTGTACCTACTTAGGTTACCATATCGTGTATCTACTTAGGTTACCATATCGTGTACCTACTTAGGTTACCATATCGTGCACCATCTTTAGTCACCATATCAGCCATGCATGTTGGGCACCATATCAGCCGTGCATATTGGGCACCATATCGGCCATGCAGCTTGGGCACCATATCGACCATGCATATTGGGCACCATATCGACCATGCATATTGGGCACCATATCAGCCATGCATATTGGGCACCATATCGACCATGCATTTTGGGCACCATATCAGCCATCCATAAGACCTACTATGACTTACCTATATATCTAGCAATTAAGTCTCCATGTCGGGTTCCATATCAATTTTCCCAAGTCTCTAACCCATGTTGGGTTACAAGATCTCCAACCCATATCGGGTATCCAATGATGACATCATCATCATCAACCTCAAGATCATTAATCTTATGAAAAACTATGGATAACAATCCTAATTACATTTTGGAACCCATGATTACATCAATTGATTATAGGAAACCCTAATTTGTAAATAATCAACAATTTGAACAACATTGAAGAAAGGATAATTTTTTTTTGAAGGGTTTAAGTTATATAACCCACCTTTTAAAGAGCTTCCAAGCTTCAAGCTTCACTTCCTCACATCCCAAGGTTGAAGGTGGACCTTCTCCAAGCTCCAAGACTTGGGCTCCAAGCTTTTGCACAATATCCTTCGTCATCTTGGGCGATATTACCTTAATTGGTTGCTTCAACCTTCCTTGGCCGATATCTCTCCTCCTTGGCCGATACCACTCAACCCTCTTCACTACGGGAAACACAAGAGGGGGGTGTTGCATGATACAAGAGAAAAGGACACTTGCTTGATCCCAAAAATCTTGCCAACAAATGAAGGTCAAGGTATTTATACTTGAGGTTTATAGAAAAGAGTGTCATAGGTGTCACTAGCTCAAGGTGCTTCATGCCACCTAACCATGCAAGGTCGACACATGCTCTTGCATGCATGCCACTATTATTTTTCCATGCAAAAGAATAAAGAAAAGATAAGGGGGCGGCCCTTGAGTTGCCTCCTAGGGCAAGCTCTCTTCCACTAACTTATTATTTTATTCAACTCCATCATTTCCAAGGCAAGTTGCAAATCGATGCCTTTTCTTTTCTCTTGAAGTACCTTGCCCGTTATGAATCAAACCAAGGCTCCAAAAACCGATAGAATGCTCTCCTTATGGCTCTTTGACCGATAGGGGCTCCTTTACTTAGTCCACAATCGATATGGCTCATGTATATAACTTCAACCTATGCATTTTCTTGTTTTCTTTATTATAAAGAGTAATAACACTTCAAGATGCTTTAATAATGTTGTAACCTTCTTTCTCTTTCTTCTATATAACACTAGGTAAGAGTATAAACAATATTGAGGTGATAAATTACATATTAACCCTACATTTTGTACATATTGCAAATTGTACTATAATTGATGCACCAAGCACTTAGAATTATTTACACAAGTTCTCACTTAGGGTTTAGGCTTTGTACAAGCCACCACTTAGCATCATATTCTCTTTCATGACATACAAAACACTTATAATATATTCAACATGTAACATTTGCAACATAACCTTTATCTTGGGTAAATTGTACTTTTCACTTAGGTTATTATATAATGCAGACATAGTTTGCATATAAGCTCAATTTAGAGAATAAACTTCACAAAGGCCTTAATTACTTTTCCCAAAAGATAAGAAAAAGTTGTAAGCAGCTTGTTTAAGCAAAATATCTAGGGTTAGGCCATAACCCAGGTCAGGGGTGTTACAATTGTAAACCCCTAACAAGGATTTCGTCCCCAAAATCCCAGATAAAGGGAGACAGTTGTTGTTCATGCATCATATCACAAAGTGTCCCCATAACATCTTGATGTTATGGATATACCACAGAAGTTTGACTAGCACAAGGTTCTTTCACACATGATTATCAGAGAATCTTTTATACTCAACTGTCCTTCCCAAACTAGAGTTACATTCTATCCTTCATTTGAGGCTACAAGTCTAATCATACTTCTATTGTACCAGTCTAATCTGTTGGTTCAACACTAGCTTTCTTATGACTTATATCAACCATTCCGCTAGCTGTTTATTTTCTTGTCATAAGGAGAGGCTACTTGTCAAAGAAGAACTTATCTCAGAGGTATCTCTACAGATTAGGTATAAGTTCCCTCAAAAAATCTAGATAGGGATATTTTTAAGGAATCATTTTTAGCTTGATAAGCTTTTCTTAAAATGACTCTACAATTGTTCCTTCAATTAGTACCTCCTTATCGATGTTATGTTTATGTAGAGCATAAACCCCTAACATATGATCTCCATACTATAGTTATCTCAAGGTTGGCCCTTCTAATTTACCAAACATTATTCATTTTATCGGAAGTTATGTTCTTAATCTCTCATATCATCTGACACATCTTGGGTACTAGAATTCCTCATCTTGGTATTCTTCACATGTGTCGAAAACTCATCACATCCTAATCATTTCCATCTCCTCATTACTAATACCAAAGTTAAACATACAAAAGGATCTTTCTTTAACCTAAGACATTATACACATCTCTTAGTTTTGGAACTAAAGTCCCAAACGAACTGGTACCTTTCTAAGTACCCATCAAATGAACGATCCTAACTCATGCACATTAAGTATAATAAAACTCACTTGATTTCCATGTTAAAAAAAGGAAGGAACATACCCCCACCATTACCCAAGGTTGTTCATCAAAGAGGAAACATATATTTAGCCGAGGAAGTCCACTTAGCAACCTCTATTAGTTAGGGAAGTCCACTTAGCAATCCTTGTCTAGTTAGGAAAGTCCACTTAGCAATCCTTTATTAGTTAGGGAAGTCCACTTAACAACCTCTATTAGTAAGGTAAGTCCACTTAGAAATCTCTATTAGTTAGGTAAGTCCACTTAGCAATCCCTGTCTAGTTAGGAAAGTCCACTTAGCAATCCTTTATTAGTTAGGAAAGTCCACTTAGAAATCCCTATTTGGTTGGGAAAGTTCACTTAGCAATCCATATGTATTTGGGAAAGTTCACTTAGCAATTCCCTATTTTGTTTCATTCCTTTCTTTGTTTTTGTCTAACATGTTTATGAACATTCTATAATTTCATCATATTTCCCATTTCCATATTATGGAAATGATCCTTACTATGCACACATACTTTATTGGATAGGGATCATATCCCTAATTATCCTTCCTCTTATCATGAGTATTATACTTTTTACTTCCTCATACACATAGATTGGTCTTGGGATTGTCTCATATTCCAATTTACTGCACTTAGGATGTGATGAAAACACTAATGCCATATTTCTAGTTTTGTTAGGCTTACTAGATTGTCTCAAAATGACTACTTGATCAGAGTAATCAAAGAGATAACAATCTATTCCTTACTTTTCATATTATCAAAGCATAGGAATTAACATCCCTAGATTTTCTCCAAGCATCACCTCTATGCCTCATTCTCTTTCACACAAACAAGAGTAATTATAAAGCATTTAAAAGAATACTAAACAAAATATAAATTCTAGCTTTCATCATTTATCCCCTGTGTTCCCATAGGGCAAACAATAGAGAAGTCAATAACAACAACCCCCCTTATGTTTATCAGATAAAATCAAAAGAAGGCATATCAAAATGGAAAAGCTCTATCTGGCTATTACCCCTCACGGTCATCTATCACTTCATGTTGACTTAACACATAGAGTCTAGTTGTTTCATGTCGTTACTTTTGCCCTTTTACCCTATTGGGCTGTGACTTTCATACGTCCTGCCGAGTCTTCCTCAGTCGTTGGGTCATTTCCTCCCTTCTTTTAAACAAAAGGGGTTCAGTATGCTCAACATGTCTGTATCTATAACATGTTTTGTCCTCGTACCATGGTCTTATCGGTCTTATTACTGATATAAAAGCTAAGTCAGAAGTTCTTACAAGTGGAAGGTTAGGACTTTTGCTTTTTCTTAGTGACTACTATTCCAGAGCACTAAGCATTTATTGCACTAGTGGCACTAAAAACTATGGTCTTTTAGAACAACTAGACAGCTATTTATAGAATTGTAGAGACTTCTCGTTGATTCTCAGCTTATTGCCCCTCCTTGGGTACTACTATCACAGATGTACTATCTGTCTTAACTTATGGTAGAGTCTATTTTCTCTCCATATGCTAATTCTTCCCACATTTTCCATTGTTCCAACATGACTATGTCATTCAGGAACCCTTTCAGAACCCAAAGTTTCAACATTGAGGACTGGTAACCTAGGTTGTAATGCTAGTATCCAGTCTACTATATGCATCACTGTTGTCCTAACCTGCCCAACAAGAGCATAAAAATTAGGATTCTCTATCCAGATTGGGTCAAGATGGGAATTCTCAGGCACTCTTTCTTCCCTTGCTTGATCCCTTACACCCATTCCTGGTGCAAACAACATTGCTCTAAGCAATGTATTTTTTGTGTTCTACAGTCATTCATACACTTCCCCCTTTCTTCATAAGCAGAAGTCACTATAGGGTATACTGGAAGACACTAACACAAACTCAACACCTTAGTCCTATGTCTCTGTAGACTCAGCGAACCTTAAGCTCTGATACCAAACTTGAAATGACCATTCTCAAACTGACAAACAAATCATTACTAATTAAGCGGAGTAATCATAAACAACAGATTGAAAAAATCACTGAAATTTAAAACCATTTTGCACATAGATCCATCTTCCAGAAAACTCTTACATAAACAACCGAAGCCTTATATACACATTATACATTCAGTGTTCTGTCTCTTCTCTAGGATAACAAGTACTAGCTGCTTTGCTTTAATACACACAGTAACAACATAAAATCCTCGAGATAAACAACCCAAAATCTCAAGTCGTTTGTGAAAACCATCAAGACTATATCCCAAGGACCTGAGAGTACATAGACGACACATAGGGCTTCTATCTACATGTCATTACAGACAGCGTACTCAACCTGAGATACAATTATTATCCTTGTTGATACACTCCTTCTTCTGCAGCCCAAATCCTTAGTCCCTCGTCCGCGTCTTACCTAAAAATTTTGGATCCCACGGGGTGAGACTATTGTCCCAGTGAGAGATATAACTCTCTGCCAACAATATTATTATCAAAGGAAATAATATAAAACTGGACAAAATTATAAAACATCTATTTACCTGAAAAGAATTATAAAGAACATGTATAACATCTATCTTATCAAGATGTATGAAAGTATTAATTCATCAACCAATGTTTCTAACAAACATTATATCAATTGCTACAAAGAAAAGCATAATTGCATTTATCAAATACTTTCATATTCACTGAGACACATAAATCACTTAGGATCTCAATCTTACATTACTATCATACTTGGGTATTCAAACCCCTATTTCATCACTGAGTATTGTCATCACTTAGTAGATGATCATTATCCCTAGATCATCAGACCCAAATATTTGTTCACATAGTCCAAATAGTTGATTGAGTCTATACCACATAGCCACATAACTCTTACTTAGCCATGCTTATTACTTAAGGATACTTGCATGATTATCATATCATGTTATTAACCATCTCAACATATGATTCTAACCATGAAGTACTAAGGAACACATCCTCCCTAATGAATTTGGGTTATAATTAGCCAATTAGGGTTTTAAGATTTCATTAGCAATGACCACGCCCTAACTCATACTCCACTCATCTCAGGAGTATTAGTGTATGCTAATCACATACTTACCTTTCAAGTCTTAGTTTCTCTCTCATCCTTACTAGGATGTAAATTACTTAGTTTACATCTTTAAGGTTTACAACCTTATCAATATCAAATGAGTTAAGCTCATTGTATCTCAATATTACATAGATCATATTTATTACTTAGTTAATCTTAATAATTGAGGACATGCCTACCGTGTCAAGTAGCATGATTGATAATGTCATTGTATTGTATTTGAAGATACATATATCATTTTATCAAGTATTCAATTTGATCATGTGGTATAACCACATCCTCATATCGGATATATGGCATATCCCCTATCACCATATCGTGCATCCACTTAGGTTACCATATTGTGTACCTACTTAGGTTACCATATCATGTACCTAGTTAGGTTACCATATCGTGCACCATCTTAGGTCACCATATCGGCCATGCATGTTGGGAACCATATCAACCATGCATATTGGGCACCATATTGGCCATGCAGGTTGGGCACCATATCGGCCATGCATATTGGGCACAATATCGGCCATGCATATTGGGCACCATATCGGCCATGCATATTGGGAACCCATCCTCATTCTAGGGTTTTACACATATCGGGCACAAGGTATTATTTCACCCTTGTGCTAAGTATAAGTGATGGATAAGGATCTTTCATATCATCCATAAGACCTACTATGAATTACCTATATATCGGGCAATTAAGTCTCCATATTGGGTTCCATATCGGTTTTCCCAAGTCTCTAACCCATGTCAGGTTAAAAGATCTCCAACCCATATCAATTTGTTCAAGAGTGATCAACTCATATCGGGTATCTAATGATGATGTCATCATCATCAACCTCAAGATCATTAATCATATTCAAAACTATGGATAACAATCCTAATTAAATTTTGGAACCCATGATTACATCAATTGATTATAGGAACCCTAATTTGCAAATAATCAACAATTTGAATAACATTGAAGAGAGGATAAATAATATTAAAGGGTTTAAGTTATATAACCCACCTTTCAAAGAGATTCCAAGCTTCAAACTTCACTTCCTCACATCCCAAGGTTGAAGGTGGACCTTCTCCAAGCTCCAAGATTTGGGCTCCAAGTTTTTGCACGATATCCTTCATCATCTTGGGCGATATTACCTTAATTGGTTGCTTCAACCTTCCTTGGCTGATATCTCTCCTCCTTGGCCGATACCACTCAACCCTCTTCACTATGGGCGACACAAGAGGGGGGTGTTGCACGATACAAGAGAAAATGACACTTTCTTGATCCCAAAAATCTTGCCAACAAATGAAGGTCAAGGTATTTATACTTGAGGTTTATAGAAAAGAGTGTCATAGGTGTCACTAGCTCAAGGTGCTTCATGCCACCTAACCATGCAAGGTCGACAAATGCTCTTGCATGCATGCCACTATTATTTTGCCATGCAAAAGAATAAAGAAAAGATAAGGGGGCGGCCCTTGATTTGCCTCCTAGGGCAATCTCTCTTCCACTAACTTATTATTTTATTCAACTCCATCATTTCCAAGGAAAGTTGCAAATTGATGCCTTTTCTTTTTCCTTAAAGTACCTTGCCCGTTATGGGTCAAACCAAGGCTACACAAACCGATAGAATGCTCTCCTTATGGATATATTGCTGATAGGGGCTCCTTTCCTTAGTCCACAATCGATATGGCTCATGTGTATAACTTCAACTTATGCATTTTCTTGCTTTCTTTATTATAAAGAGTAATAAAACTTCAAGATGCTTTAATCATGTTGTCTCCTTCTTTCTCTTTCCTCTAAATAACACTAGGTAAGAGTAAAAACAATCTAGAGGTGATAAATTACATATTAACCCTACATTTTGTACATATTGCAAATTGTACTATAATTGATGCACCAAGCCCTTATCATTATTTACACAGGTTCTCACTTAGGGTTTAGGCTTTGCACAAGCCACCACTTAGCATCATACTCTCTTTCATGACATACAAAACACTTAGAATATATTTAACATGTAACATTTGCAACATAACCTTTATCTTAGGTAAATTGTACTTTTCACTTAGGTTATTATATAATGCGCAAATAGTTTGCATATAAGCTCAATTTTGAGAATAAACTTCACAAAGGCCTTAATTACTTTTCCCAAAAGATGAGAACAAGTTGTAAGTAGCTTGGTTAAGCAAAACATTTAGGGTTAGGCCATAACCCAGGTTAGGGATGTTACAATCTCCTTCTTTCTATTTCCTTTAAAAGATACATAGAGGGAGTAGGGACACTCTAGATGTGGTAATTTGCATTTTATCCCCACATATTGGGTAAATTACAAATTGTACCAAAATTGGTGTACAAGGTACTAACATTGTTCAAATGAGTTATAACTTGGGATTTAGGCTTTCTACAAGCTTTCACTTAGCATCATTCTCTTTCTTGTGATACTAAAACACTTAGAACACATTCCACATGTGACATTTGCAATGTAATCCCTCATCTTAGGTAAATTGCACTTTTCACTCAGACTATCAATTAATGCACAAATAGTTTGCAATTAAGCTCAAAGTTTGAAAACAACTTCACAAGAAGCCTTAATTACTTTTCAAAATATTAGAATCAGTTGTTAAGTAACTTATTTAAGCAAAACTTCTAGGGTTAAGCCATAACCCAAGTCAAGGGTATTACATTAGGACTAGGCGAGATGTCGAATTTGTGGTATTTCCATGCTTTCAGAAGGGGTATGCTGGTGAGGTACAAAGTGTTGGATAGGTTGTAATCCATGAAAGAGAAGCATGAATCCATATTTGGTAAAGTAGGTGGGAGGTAGTCTGTTTTAGCAGGGGTCGATGGTTTCTTATACAACATAACACATTTGAAAAGAGTTGAGATCATTTTCTTGCCTTTTATCCTCTTGTTGCTACTCAGAGAGACAGAGATGGTACCTCCAGTCCTCATATTGAAGTTTTTAAGGGATATAGATTGGGAGGGTGGCTCGAGGGAAATAAAGGGACAACAATTAATTCTAGGGGCACCGGCGATGGTAAGAGATGCCACAAAATGTGATCGCTAAAGGTAGAGAAAGTCTTGCTTGAAGAGTGAGGGATCAGGCCGTGCATGTAGGGAGCATGAACGACCAAGGGGCTTCCCATAAAGGGGATGATCGTAGGAGGATGAGAACAGGTGTAGGGCAACTCGAAAAGGGTGGGCGATCGATTCTGGAAGATGCAGGAGTGGGAGTCCAGATAGGTGGTACAATTGCAAAATCAAATATGTAGCAGCTCCTATCTGGAGGAATAATAACTAGAAGAGCTCACCTGAGCAGAAACCCTAGGTTAAAAAGCTCACCTGACTGGGCCCAAAGAAAGTCTAGATGTCTACCTCGATCTGTCATGAGAGGCTCTACGAGATTGATGCACCGTAATCCGTAGTTTGAGAGGACGGTTGGTGTTCCAGATGTATGGGCTAGTGAGTAGTTGGAGTTCAATGCTCTGGAGCTCACCAAAGGAGATAGATGTTGATGTTCCTAAGGTTGGAGCTAGAGAGAAGTTGGAGCTTTTTCTCACTACAGAGCTCACATCTTTTTGAGGCATGCATTTCTGTAGGGTAAACGTTCATTTTTCATTCTCTTTTCTTAATTGTTGCCATATTATTAACTCACATTTATGAATTTCACCCTCACACTTGAAATTATTTATTAATAGTTAATTCACCTTCCTTATATATTTTCCCAGTTTCCTCATATAACTTCATTGTCATCTGAGGTCAAGTTGCTATGGACCAACCTTAATTTACCAAGTTCTACACATCCTAATATGTATGCTTCATCGGTAACTTATCCTATTTACTTATTCTTTCTTTACTATGCTGAAAGTTGATTCCTCTTTTAAGATTTATATGTATCTAAATATTCTCGCATACTTTCATTTTCTTTTCCTTATACTAGACTTTTTGTAATTGACTAGAATATTATAGATTTAGATGTATCATCACTACTCTTACTTGATATATCTCTCATGATGTTTAAGTTTCAAAACAACATTTCATTATATTATATTCCTATTACAAAATTTCAAATTCCTTGTTATTATGATCACTATTCTCCAATTCTTTACTAGAATCTAAGATGCAAGTATACTTTCATATGGAAAACAATACAAGCATCTAAAAAATCCTCAAGCATTAATCCTTTGATGAAATCTCAAAATTTTAGATCAAGCTATTTTCTTCTCTTAGGAGGTGTGACCCAATGATTTTATGTGATAATTTTCTTACACTAGTGAGGGCTTTATAAACAAGTATTTGTGAAGTACCTATTCTGAGCTCATATATTACTTTGTTACATTCTTATCCTTTTCCCATTTTCAAATAACTTTATGAATGTCCTTGTTATTTGTATATGGTTTCATTTTTAGTGGGTATATCTACTCAAATTTTCCTTATTATGATTTATATATGAGCTTATTATGTATATGTCATTAGTGTTTTTTTCATAATCATTTCCTTCATGTGTGTCATTCATTCCATCTACCATTAGTCTTCATTAATTTCTTACAAGTCAAAAATTCCTAGATATACCTATGCAAGTTCATGATTCCATGATATGTATAGTTCTCAATGTTGCCATGGATTAATTTCCTGCGTCAATATTTCTTGATTCACTTCACCTTATTAAAGTTAGTACACGAATTTCTCTTCCTCTTGATTCATATGAATCATGTAAGTTCAAGCATTCATCTTAATATTATTATTGACCAGGTGAGTCATTTACTTGTTGGACATCATCTCTATCCTTCTTAGATTTATCCATCCACAAGTAACTATTTAAGAACTTCAGACTAAAATTGATCAATTACTCAACAAAGAAAATATATATCAATAGAAACAAGGATGAATACATCAGTTTATCATTGAATGTATGTTTTCATATAATCATCCTATGATACATCCTTGTTCTTGCTATTTCATCTAAATTAATAATCTTAGTATCACATTTTATTAAGATCTTTTAGTAAATTTCTCTTTACCTCTATCCTTTTGAGAATTATTTCTCTTTAAGGGACTTTATAGTTTGTATCATTTTTATTTTTATTTCATGTTTTCTCAACTAAGGAATACATAACTATGAAGCTCAACTATGGAGTTCATTCTTATAAATCCATTTCTTTTCTATAATTTGTTCTATGTATTTGTGTTTTATCTTATCCATTGAATCATATAAAAGTTCTTGTTACAATCTGATCATTCCATTTTTTGAAACAAATTTCAATAATTTACCTTTCATATTATTTTACCATTACTTATCCATTTACAAATATTATTTCAAAAATTCTACATGTATTAAATCAACTCAATCATCTTCCTTTACTAGTCACTCTACTTGATAACTGCTTGATCAACTTATAAGTTAGGTGGAAAACTTCCCATTTATATATGGGCATTTCAGATGTTTACATTGTTGTAACTTTTCAAATATAATCCGGACACTATCATGGGCTATTATAACCCATTTTTGGCATGAATAGTTATCTCGTGTTCTCCATATACATATGTATCTTGAGTCGACTTTTATTCTCTCTTTTTGCTTCTACTTAGGCTGACCTATCACTATTTGAAATCTTCACTTGGTTACTAATTGCAATAGACGTTTATTAGTTATTCCAACGTTTCCTTTGAATTCTAGTATCTTAGTATTCTCAAGCCTTCATATATCCTAATATTGCAATATCATATCTTAGTCTTATCAAATTCTATGTCATTAGATCTCAATAATGTAGCCTACCATCTAGACTAGGCCACATCTACAATCTTGAAGCCAAGATGCACTCAAGTTTTACCAACTCCTATCTATGTCAAACATGTGAATAGAATATCCACTTATGGTCTACTTGATGCAACGAATATAAACAATATCTGATGTAACTTCATCGTGGAAAACAATATTAAAGAACCATACACACACACACACACACACACACACACACACACACATATATATATATATATATATATATATAAATTGAATATCTAGAGTCATATATAAGAGCATTTCTGTTCACCTCGTATTAAAACAACAATATAGAATAATATTTATTTACATTCTATCATTATGCTCTTATTCTTTTGTTATTTTTTGGTCTCATAATCCTAATACTTCTAAGGATTTTCTCTAGACAATCCTCCCATTGCATACTTGGCTAGGCCATATAGTGAGGAATAGACATAAGAACTTCTTACTGTAAGATCCAAGTACTTAGATACCAGGCCAAAGTATCCCAATACTCAAATCTCCAAATATGTTAACAAATTATTATCTATCATTCACACTTATCCACTCTAACTTACTAACTTAATGGTCCCTAACAACTCAACCTAAGCTCTAATATCAAGTTGTTGCACCCACATCATACAATAATCACTAATCATGAGATTAGAGCATAAGTTGAGAACTAAACATACTACAAGGATCACTCTTTCTTTTATTATAAATTTCAAACTATTTGGTTTCTCACATTCAATCACATAAACAACTTTGCAAAGGAATTTAAATATTGATTCCTCTAACTCTAATTTCAAATATAATGATACATTCTAAGACATTCATTCTAATTCTCACACTTCCACATACACATGTGTAGATGATTGGATACATACTATGTTAGTAAAGAAACAATATTACACATCATCATTTACAACTCTCTTATTTCCTTAAAGGACCTAGAGTGATAGGGACCGATTGAAATTGAGTAATTTGATATTTGACTCTTGTGGAAGATCTACTTTGATGCATTGACATATTCAATTCACATGGTTTTCCTAACAATTTGTGAGAAGAGGGGTGAGATAATCTCTTGAGTAAAATAATCAAACAGACTAAAGCACTGAAATAGGCATTTGGCTTTCTTAGATAATTGAAATAAAAGAAAAGTAGTGTTATAGTTTAACAGAGTATCTATACATATATTTATTAATAACATTGTAGCATGCATCAACAATATTATGCAAAAATAAAAAAGAATTCTCATTATTCTCATTCTGATCATTCATTAACTTTGACTTGGCTACTGAACTGACTACTACTATGTTGGAAAACTGAACATAAATGATTGACCTGACAAATTAAACTCTTTCTAGACTTAACTGACTCAATCAAGTTTCTCTTTTGATTTGCCCCTGAACTCTCTGTGATCGTACCATCCAAGCAAAAATCACTTGCATGACTTACCGTACAAGTCTTAAGGTAAAACTTAAGAACCATAAGACTATCACTAACTCCTTGATCTGTATCAAGGCTACCTCACGAAGCTTGGCGACGACCAAACATTTGGTTGTAAATTGTGGCCCCTTGTCCTATTTACTAAAATAGGGGTACCCCTAGGATAAAAATATTCTGACTCAATGGCATGTAGTTCCACAAGGGATGGCATGCAATATAAAGGAACTTCTAGAAGGATTAGGTTGACAAGGGCTATATTTCCCAACATGTGGGTACCACCTAAATCTTCAATTATTGTTGGATGCCCCATACTACTAAAATAGTACCATTGAGATCTGTAATTATTGTTGGGTACTATGCTACTATAATAAAGTACCACTAATACTTACCCAGTTGGTGTTGCTTACTTGATATCTCGAAACTTCTTCCTATATATAATAGTCCATAGCCTGTTTCACCCTTCCCACTAGAGACCTATAGGGATGAGCTCTATGGTGACTCAGACATATACTACAACTCTAATTTCTGATTATATATTTTTATGTGATTGATCTCTTTTATTTTTATATTTTACTGACTACTTGGATCATTGAAATGAACTCAATGATGATACTGAATTAAATGCTTAACTTCTTGAATACCCTTCTCTTAGGGTTTCTCATATCTCATTCACATATAGAATTCCTTATTATGTCTACTGATATAATCATTCTCATTCAACAATTCTCACATTTTTGCATGAGCGTCAATAAAATACCTATCGAGGGGAATGCCATTTTTTATAATGGTGAGATTTTGCTCTTAATGTTAATAATGGTTGGATATCTCAAATTGCACTCATATAATCCATTAAAAGAAGACTTTTCATATAACTCATTCATTTTAATATATTAATATACACTTTAATGAGAAATATATATATTAAGGGCCAAATAATGGGTGAAATGAGAAGCGAATTACATAGCATGATTCTAAACATTAATTTGTGCATTTGGTTAAAATTTGGTGCCTTTTGGACTTCATTGGCCCTTCAAACTGATTTTATAAGCTTTCAATATAGTATAACTATAGTGCATGCATCAAATCAATGATATGAATGTGTAACACTATGGATCGTCTGATTTTTCTAAGTCATGTGTTACCGGTTATTTGCGTTTACCTACAATAGCATAACACTTATGTATTTCATGATAAAGATCTGATATAGAGTTTTCGTTTCACACAATAAAAAATATGTGTATATAGAAAAATATGTTGGTATGTATGCTAGAGAGCCAATCATATGATGATTGTAATGGCATAACTTGTAAATGATTTGATTATTAATAAAAGTTATGGTGAACAATATGAGTGAGAAAAAAACAGATAGTGGCAGGTTGGACAACCAGACTCAATGTTTCAAAGTCATCGATTATTATGTTTATTCAGTTTTGAGATAATGAAATAACATATAAATGTCTAGAGAATGATATTACTCGATGGCATATGTCTTCAGGTTGAGGACCTAAACAATGAGATCATACAGATGTTAAGAGTATATACATTCTTGTTATGTCCCCGAACAGTTGTTATTGTGGAAGGAAAAATAGACAACAATGACAAATAAGATTAGAGTGTGAGTTGGTTGATGACAAAATCTCATTAGTCATGATATGGTAATATCAAACCAACCACACAAATACATGTTAGAGAATAGTGTATAAGATAGACCCACTGTGAGAGTGACACACGGATGCCATCATCATGGAAGTCATAGTCATCTCTCACAGTGATGGTGGTGGTTGTGGTTCTTATACCTGAACTCATTACACTCATCACAATTCGTCGGGTACACTTTAACATCATCAAATACAGTACTGAAACATGGGTTGTTATAAAGGTAGTGATTGGGTGACTTTGACACATGGGGATAGACTATGAATCATAGAGATGGGATTTGTCTATCCAATGGGAGTATGATATCCAAGTCCTCTTTATTAGTGAGACTAAAAATAGTGTGGCCACACACATGTGAGTCAATATGTGATATTGAGATTACATACATCTTAGATAGTCTGCTCTAGTTTAAGAAACAAGATTGAATAATAATGAGGATGACATGTCCATACCTCTAGTTCAATCTGGATATTAGTGACAAAGGAATTATACAAACACTGTAGCACCATACACATATTGTAGGTTAAAGTTGTTCTCCAACCTTCCATTTACTTGGGTAGCAATGATGTGTGACTAGGCATCACTCATTGCTTGTGATGTCATAAGTTGTTATGGACATTTGCTGCCAACGTAATATGGGACCTATAGGGTCACACACATAGGAAATCATCTAAAAGAGGAGTTTGATCTTGAATGATGATTATATTGATTACTAAAGTATTTAGGTACTCAATTCACACAACAAATCAGCTAACCAGACTGCTAGATACTTAGTTCAAGTGTTGAGACTGTCGTTTGGAGTGTTAGGGTGAATAGAACTAAATTGGCCAAGTTTTGTCTGAACTAAACAATGAGATGACCATTTCTCTTATGTGAGATGTCGTCTCGTGGTCAAGACAACCATTTCGTGGTTGTGAGACCATCATCTTGTGAGAGAGAGACGAGCGGTTCATGGAGAAATCTGAATACATCAAGGATTAGTGTTGATGTCATGTTGAACATTAATTGGATTCAAATTGGCAATTCATGTGCGATTGGGAAACATCGTGAAATAACCGTTTCACCTAGAGAAAAGACCATCTTACATGCAAGACGACCATTTCAGTTGTCGCATGCTGTGAAATTTCCAGATTTGTTGTGAAAATGGGAGATCTTCCGATCGCTTCTACTCCCACATAGAAAGGGAACCCTAACCCTAACCCTGCCTATAAATAGAGGGGTAGTGGTGGCTTCCCAGAGTACAACACAGACAATTGAGAATCATTTGCTTTGTCAAACATTGTCCTCTCTAGTTGTGGTAACCAAAAGAGTTCAGGTAAGTCCTACCTGACTAGGGAGGGATAGCCAAGGGAGATAAACAATTGAGGATCATTATTGTGGGAGAGTAGGTTGACGACTAGTACACCAACGGAAGGGACAACTCCTTCATGTCCATTCTACTAGGACGATATGATTTCTAGTTGGTCCGTGTGGACTTCTCTAGAGGCAAGGTCACCTTTTCCTGTCGCTAAGGATGACGACGTCAGCCAGCAGTCCATGACAAGAGGAGTTGTTGGAGATGATGACGTTTGAGTCTGCTATCCCTAGAGGAGCAGTCAAATGAGTCCCAGTGCAACTGAGAGTTTTACAGACACCGTCCAAGACAAAGTGCATATCTACATCGATGAGGATTGTCATTGTACTTGCTCTAGGACCAGGTATATCTTTGTGAAACCATCCTTCACATTATATAGTTATTGACGCGATCTGTTGGTTAATGCGAAATATGTAAGAAATTTTTGTTGGTATGTATGCCCTGAGAGCCAATCATGGGATGATTGGTGGGATACATTAAGATTGATTTGATAAACATCAAAGGCAAGCTTCCAATTCTTTCTGGTTCAGTCATATGAGATAGTGATAGAACAGATTGAATGTCTAGAGAATGACAGTACTCAATGACGTATGCCTTCAGGTTCAGGACCTGAACGATGAGATCATACAGATGCTAAGAGTTTGTACATTCTCATTATGTCCCTAGTCGGATGTCATTATGGAAGGTAGATAGACAACAATGACACACAAGACTAGATTGTGGTGTTGGTTGATGACAGAATCTCATTAGTCATGATATAGAGATATCAAACCAAACACATAGGTACTTGTTAGAGAATAAGTGTACCGAACAGACCCACCGTGACTTTGACACATGGAACCATGACATGGTAGTCACAGTCAGTACTCACAGTGATGGTGGTGAGTGTGATTCTTTGACCTGAAATCACTACACTCAACACATGTCATTGGGCACACTTTGACATCATCAAACGCAGTCCTGAAACATGGGTTGTTATAAAGGTGATGATTGGGTGGCTTTGACACATGGGTATTTTGAGGGGTGAGTGATAGATATGGGATTTGTCCCTCCTGAGGGAGTATGATATCCAAGGCCACTTGATGAGTAGGATTGAAATAGGCATGCACACATATGTGTGAATCAGTATGTGATATTGATGTCATACATATCTCTTCCAATCTGCTCTGAGATCAAGAAAGTGAATGAACGTTGACATGATGACTGTTCCATGTCTCGAGTTCATTCGAGATATCACTGACAAAGGAATTATACATTCACTGTAACACCATTCACAGATTGTAGGATTGAAAGTTGTTCTCCAACTTTCTATTTCACTTGGGTAGCACTGATGTGTGACTAGGCACCGCTCTTTGCTTGTGAAGTCATAAGTGTTATGGACTTTCACTTCCAACGTGAAAAGGACCTGTAGGGTCACACACATAGGATTTAACCTGGAAGAGGAGTTTTGTCCACAAACAATGTTTTGATTGATTACTAAAGGAGTTTAGTAGTTCAATTAAACACTCAATTAATTGATAGCTCAAAATCATAGTGTTCAAGGTGTTGGACAGATTGATTAGAGTATCGAATTGATTAAAAATGCAATTGACTGATTCTACACAATCTTCACTCCCAACCGATCGGCTCATGTGATGAACCGATCGGCTCAGCTTGGTGAACCGATCGGCTCATGGATAGGGTGAAACAATCGCTTCAAGTGTTGAAACGATCGGTTCAACTGTTGCAACCGAGCAAGTTGGGAAAGTAGGATTGGTGAGAATTTTCCTTTCATTTCACTTGCCCAATTTGATTGGAACAAGGATTGGTATTTGATACCAATTAGAAACAAAAGATGGAAAGTCAATCGGGAACTGATCAGGACCATGAACCGACCGATTCAGAAATGAACCGACCGTTTCATGGGTCCCAACCGATCGGTTGATGTGTCAACCGACCGGCTCAGGTCCCCAACCGACCGTTTCAGTTATGAAACGATCGGTTCAGGTTGCGAGTTGGTTGTTTTGTTGAAAATCTCGAACCCTTCTACTCCTGCTTTTAGTCCCACATTGCCCGGGATGGAGAACCCTGTCCCATGACCCTCCTATATATATAGGGGTATTGGGGGCTTCTCAAAGAATAACCCAGTGCAACCAGTTGCTATGTGAAGTTGTCGTTCTCTCTGATTTTGGTAACCGAAAGAGAGCCCGAGCAAGTGCTACCCGATAAGGGAGGCACAGTAAGGGAAAGACAACTGCAGAAAGCAATTGGTGGCAGGATAGTGTGTTGGCGACTAGTACGCTGACAGGAGGGTGTGACTCCTTCCAATTTCTTGTGGGAAAAGGAGATTGGAGTTCCAGGTGGTCCGTGTAGACTACTTCAGAGGCGGGAGGTTTCTGCCGCTCGGAGGACAACTGTCAATCCTGACAGTCCCGGTGAGACCAGGAGTTGAAAGTCCCGGTGCGACCATGAGCTGCACAGACACTGTCCAAGACCGGAGGTGAAGACCGTGCAAGGCGTGAGGTATTGTCTTCGAGCAAGCATCGGGACAAGGTATGATTCCACAAACCATCCTTTCCTATTGTATAGACGTTGACGCGTTTCCTTGTTCTGGGTTTGGGGAGGAAAATTTTTGTTTCCACTGCCTTATCTGCCTCCCCTAAAACCCAACAATTTTTTATTCATGTTGCATGTCCGATGACGTATTTCCCTACAGTGGTATCAGAGCCATGCCAATTAATTATATTTTGGAATAATCAATATGATTGGATTTTTGGTTGTAACGAGTTTATTTATTGCATGAGATGTGATATTTAAACTGGTTGATGTGCATGTCTATCTAATCACCACATAAGAACCCAATCGGATATATATATACACATACACACACACAGATATATATATATATATACATATACATATTCATATATACATATATATACATACACACACAGATATATATATATATATATATGCAATTTATATGTGTCGTCCTTTAAAAGAGTTTTGATGGTGGATGTGTAGCATGGTTATGGCCAATAATCCATATTATATGTACATGATTGTGTGGTTGGTTTATCATATTCATATCGGTCTGCAAACTGAGCCTCTCTCTTATATTTCCAATACAAAAGTATTATTCTCTTCTACCTTTGCTCCCCTCGAACGTAACTTGAGGTTTATCCATAATTATATAAATGTAGGATAGTTTGCTTTCCTTTTTTGATGAAGAAGAAAGACGCCATTCGACCACACGAAAGAGCCAAGCCAACTGGCTAGTGGGGTCGAGAAGACCGTCTGGTAGGACCGAGCCGACCGACTGGAGAGCCGACCAGGAGCTGGAAGGACCAAACGAGATGACCATTTGGAGGAGCCAAACATTCAGCTATAAGAAGACCAACCAGTCATTCAGAGGAGACATATGACCGAATGGAGGTGACCAACCGACGAAATAGGAGGCGAGCCGACCAGTTCAAAGATTAAACCAGTCAACTCAGATTAGCAAGCATAGATCTTCATCAACAATATGTTTCTACATGTGATGTGGACCTAGGTTGTGGTAATTTCTTATGACTCCAAGGAATTACATTAGGCTGGCCATAACCATCACTTTCATTTATTGCATGTTTTCGTTGTGGGTTATTGCATGTATAAGATACATACTATATATATGTGATGATTGGTTAATGTATATGTATTATGTAAAATCCCTCAATATAATATTAAGTCTAAGACACTTCCCATAAGCAGAACACATGAAAAGCTTGATCGACTAAGTGTAGGCATGCCCTAGCGTGGTGCACCATCTATCTCGTAGAAGTGTGATGGTAGATATGCGGGTTTTCCCTAGCAGGGTGCATAGTCTATCATGTTGGATCATGGGTTAGGCTTAACTAGGTGACCTTAATAGGATTAAGTGCCTAGAAGCATAAAGTTAATTATGGTAAGGAGTTGCACATATCATCTATCCAAGAGTTGCATAAGATGCAATTGGCAAATGTTTCCTACCTTAATAATCGATCACGAGCGTCAACATTGGTTGGGTATTGACTGAATTATTTTGGATCTTGGCTCACTAGAAGATTGTACATTGTAATCTTCCAAATCGGTAGTGAGGGTTATCAATTTGAATAAAATAGTAGAAATGATAGTTTATTAAAGACCTAATTCATAACAAATTTTTAAATCAAATTAAATAAAAATTAGTTTTTGAAAAATGCAAATGTTCTCTTATAGAATCAAATGGAAAACATTCAGTCATCACAACCTAGCGAATTAAACAAGATTTATTTTCATAACTGGTGTAGGACCTTGAGAAATGTTCTACATGTTCCTCCAGTCCTCATATTGAAGTTTTTAAGGGATATAGATTGGGAGGGTGGCTCGAGGGAAATAAAGGGACAACAATTAATTCTAGGGGCACCGGCGATGGTAAGAGATGCCATAAAATGTGATCGCTAAAGGTAGAGAAAGTCTTGCTTGAAGAGTGAGGGATCAGGCCGTGCATGTAGGGAGCATGAACGACCAAGGGGCTTCCCATAAAGGGGATGATCGTAGGAGGATGAGAAGAGGTGTAGGGAAACTCGAAAAGGGTGGGCGATCGATTCTGGAAGATGCAGGAGTGGGAGTCCAGATAGGTGGTACAATTGCAAAATCAAATATGTAGCAGCTCCTATCTGGAGGAATAATAACTAGAAGAGCTCACCTGAGCAGAAACCCTAGGTTAAAAAGCTCACCTGACTGGGCCCGTAGAAAGTCTAGATGTCTGCCTCGATCTGTCATGAGAGGCTCTGTGAGATTGATGCACCGTAATCCGTAGTTTGAGAGGACGGTTGGTGTTCCAGATGTATGGGCTAGTGAGTAGTTGGAGTTCAATGCTCTGGAGCTCACCAAAGGAGATAGCTGTTGATGTTCCTAAGGTTGGAGCTAGAGAGAAGTTGGAGCTTTTTCTCACTACAGAGCTCACATCTTTTTGAGGCATGCATTTCTGTAGGGTAAACGTTCATTTTTCATTCTCTTTTCTTAATTGTTGCCATATTATTAACTCACATTTATGAATTTCACCCTCACACTTGAAATTATTTATTAATAGTTAATTCACCTTCCTTATATATTTTCCCAGTTTCCTCATATAACTTCGTTGTCATCTGAGGTCAAGTTGCTATGGACCAACCTTAATTTACCAAGTTCTACACATCCTAATATGTATGCTTCATCGGTAACTTATCCTATTTACTTATTCTTTCTTTACTATGCTGAAAGTTGATTCCTCTTTTAAGATTTATATGTATCTAAATATTCTCGCATACTTTCATTTTCTTTTCCTTATACTAGACTTTTTGTAATTGACTAGAATATTATAGATTTAGATGTATCATCACTACTCTTACTTGATATATCTCTCATGATGTTTAAGTTTCAAAACAACATTTCATTATATTATATTCCTATTACAAAATTTCAAATTCCTTGTTATTATTATCACTATTCTCCAATTCTTTACTAGAATCTAAGATGCAAGTATACTTTCATATGGAAAACAATACAAGCATCTAAAAAATCCTCAAGCATTAATCCTTTGATGAAATCTCAAATTTTAGATCAAGCTATTTTCTTCTCTTAGGAGGTGTGACCCAATGATTTTATGTGATAATTTTCTTACACTAGTGAGGGCTTTATAAACAAGTATTTGTGAAGTACCTATTCTGAGCTCATATATTACTTTGTTACATTCTTATCCTTTTCCCATTTTCAAATAACTTTATGAATGTCCTTGTTATTTGTATATGGTTTCATTTTTAGTGGGTATATCTACTCAAATTTTCCTTATTATGATTTATATATGAGCTTATTATGTATATGTCATTAGTGTTTTTTTCATAATCATTTCCTTCATGTGTGTCATTCATTCCATCTACCATTAGTCTTCATTAATTTCTTACAAGTCAAAAATCTTAGATATACCTATGCAAGTTCATGATTCCATGATATGTATAGTTCTCAATGTTGCCATGGATTCATTTCCTGAGTCAATATTTCTTGATTCACTTCACCTTATTAAAGTTAGTACACGAATTTCTCTTCCTCTTGATTCATATGAATCATGTAAGTTCAAGCATTCATCTTAATATTATTATTGACCAGGTGAGTCATTTACTTGTTGGACATCATCTCTATCCTTCTTAGATTTATCCATCCACAAGTAACTATTTAAGAACTTCAGACTAAAATTGATCAATTACTCAACAAAGAAAATATATATCAATAGAAACAAGGATGAATACATCAGTTTATCATTGAATGTATGTTTTCATATAATCATCCTATGATACATCCTTGTTCTTGCTATTTCATCTAAATTAATAATCTTAGTATCACATTTTATTAAGATCTTTTAGTAAATTTCTCTTTACCTCTATCCTTTTGAGAATTATTTCTCTTTAAGGGACTTTATAGTTTGTATCATTTTTATTTTTATTTCATGTTTTCTCAACTAAGGAATACATAACTATGAAGCTCAACTATGGAGTTCATTCTTATAAATCCATTTCTTTTCTATAATTTGTTCTATGTATTTGTGTTTTATCTTATCCATTGAATCATATAAAAGTTCTTGTTACAATCTGATCATTCCATTTTTTGAAACAAATTTCAATAATTTACCTTTCATATTATTTTACCATTACTTATCCATTTACAAATATTATTTCAAAAATTCTACATGTATTAAATCAACTCAATCATCTTCCTTTACTAGTCACTCTACTTGATAACTTCTTGATCAACTTATAAGTTAGGTGGAAAACTTCCCATTTATATATGGGCATTTCAGATGTTTACATTGTTGTAACTTTTCAAATATAATCCGGACACTATCATGGGCTATTATAACCCATTTTTGGCATGAATAGTTATCTCGTGTTCTTCATATACATATGTATCTTGAGTCGGCTTTTATTCTCTCTTTTTGCTTCTACTTAGGCTGACCTATCACTATTTGAAATCTTCACTTGGTTACTAATTGCAATAGACGTTTATTAGTTATTCCAACGTTTCCTTTGAATTCTAGTATCTTAGTATTCTCAAGCCTTCATATATCCTAATATTGCAATATCATATCTTAGTCTTATCAAATTCTATGTCATTAGATCTCAATAATGTAGCCTACCAGCTAGACTAGGCCACATCTACAATCTTGAAGCCAAGATGCACTCAAGTTTTACCAACTCCTATCTATGTCAAACATGTGAATAGAATATCCACTTATGGTCTACTTGATGCAACGAATATAAACAATATCTGATGTAACTTCATCGTGGACAACAATATTAAAGAACCCTACACACACACACACACACACACACACACACACACACACATATATATATATATATAAATTGAATATCTAGAGTCATATATAAGAGCATTTCTGTTCACCTCGTATTAAAACAACAATATAGAATAATATTTATTTACATTCTATCATTATGCTCTTATTCTTTTGTTATTTTTTGGTCTCATAATCCTAATACTTCTAAGGATTTTCTCTAGACAATCCTCCCATTACATACTTGGCTAGTCCATATAGTGAGGAATAGACATAAGAACTTCTTACTGTAAGATCCAAGTACTTAGATACCAGGCCAAAGTATCCCAATACTCAAATCTCCAAATATGTTAACAAATTATTATCTATCATTCACACTTATCCACTCTAACTTACTAACTTAATGGTCCCTAACAACTCAACCTAAGCTCTAATATCAAGTTGTTGCACCCACATCATACAATAATCACTAATCATGAGATTAGAGCATAAGTTGAGAACTAAACATACTACAAGGATCACTCTTTCTTTTATTATAAATTTCAAACTATTTGGTTTCTCACATTCAATCACATAAACAACTTTGCAAAGGAATTTAAATATTGATTCCTCTAACTCTAATTTCAAATATAATGATACATTCTAAGACATTCATTCTAATTCTCACACTTCCACATACACATGTGTAGATGATTGGATACATACTATGTTAGTAAAGAAACAATATTACACATCATCATTTACAACTCTCTTATTTCCTTAAAGGACCTAGAGTGATAGGGACCGATTGAACTTGAGTAATTTGATATTTGACTCTTGTGGAAGATCTACTTTGATGCATTGACATATTCAATTCACATGGTTTTCCTAACAATTTGTGAGAAGAGGGGTGAGATAATCTCTTGAGTAAAATAATCAAACAGACTAAAGCACTGAAATAGGCATTTGGCTTTCTTAGATAATTGAAATAAAAGAAAAGTAGTGTTATAGTTTAACAGAGTATCTATACATATATTTATTAATAACATTGTAGCATGCATCAACAATATTATGCAAAAATAAAAAAGAATTCTCATTATTCTCATTCTGATCATTCATTAACTTTGACTTGGCTACTGAACTGACTACTACTATGTTGGAAAACTGAACATAAATGATTGACCTGACAAATTAAACTCTTTCTAGACTTAACTGACTCAATCAAGTTTCTCTTTTGATTTGCCCCTGAACTCTCTGTGATCGTACCATCCAAGCAAAAATCACTTGCATGACTTACCGTACAAGTCTTAAGGTAAAACTTGAGAACCATAAGACTATCACTAACTCCTTGATCTGTATCAAGGCTACCTCACGAAGCTTGGCGACGACCAAACATTTGGTTGTAAATTGTGGCCCCTTGTCCTATTTACTAAAATAGGGGTACCCCTAGGCTAAAAATATTCTGACTGAATGGCATGTAGTTCCACAAGGGATGGCATGCAATATAAAGGAACTTCTAGAAGGATTAGGTTGACAAGGGCTATATTTCCCAATAGGTGGGTACCACCTAAATCTTCAATTATTGTTGGATGCCCCATACTACTAAAATAGTACCATTGAGATCTGTAATTATTGTTGGGTACTATGCTACTATAATAAAGTACCACTAATACTTACCCAGTTGGTGTTGCTTACTTGATATCTCGAAACTTCTTCCTATATATAATAGTCCATAGCCTGTTTCACCCTTCCCACTAGAGACCTATAGGGATGAGCTCTATGGTGACTCAGACATATACTACAACTCTAATTTCTGATTATATATTTTTATGTGATTGATCTCTTTTATTTTTATATTTTACTGACTACTTGGATCATTGAAATGAACTCAATGATGATACTGAATTAAATGCTTAACTTCTTGAATACCCTTCTCTTAGGGTTTCTCATATCTCATTCACATATAGAATTCCTTATTATGTCTACTGATATAATCATTCTCATTCAACAATTCTCACATTTTTTGCATGAGCGTCAATAAAATACCTATCGAGGGGAATGCCATTTTTTATAATGGTGAGATTTTGCTCTTAATGTTAATAATGGTTGGATATCTCAAATTGCACTCATATAATCCATTAAAAGAAGACTTTTCATATAACTCATTCATTTTAATATATTAATATACACTTTAATGAGAAATATATATATTAAGGGCCAAATAATGGGTGAAACGAGAAGCGAATTACATAGCATGATTCTAAACATTAATTTGTGCATTTGGTTAAAATTTGGTGCCTTTTGGACTTCATTGGCCCTTCGAACTGATTTTATAAGCTTTCAATATAGTATAACTATAGTGCATGCATCAAATCAATGATATGAATGTGTAACACTATGGTTCGTCTAATTTTTCTAAGTCATGCGTTACCGGTTATTTGCGTTTACCTACAATAGCATAACACTTATGTATTTCATGATAAAGATCTGAGCTAGAGTTTTCGTTTCACACAATAAAAAATATGTGTATATAGAAAAATATGTTGGTATGTATGCCAGAGAGCCAATCATATGATGATTGTAATGGCATAACTTGTAAATGATTTGATTATTAATAAAAGTTATGGTGAACAATATGAGTGAGAAAAAAACAGATAGTGGCAGGTTGGACAACCAGACTCAATGTTTCAAAGTCATCGATTATTATGTTTATTCAGTTTTGAGATAATGAAATAACATATAAATGTCTAGAGAATGATATTACTCGATGGCATATGTCTTCAGGTTGAGGACCTAAACAATGAGATCATACAGATGTTAAGAGTATATACATTCTTGTTATGTCCCCGAACAGTTGTTATTGTGGAAGGAAAAATAGACAACAATGACAAATAAGATTAGAGTGTGAGTTGGTTGATGACAAAATCTCATTAGTCATGATATGGTAATATCAAACCAACCACACAAATACATGTTAGAGAATAGTGTATAAGATAGACCCACTGTGAGAGTGACACACAGATGCCATCATCATGGAAGTCATAGTCATCTCTCACAGTGATGGTGGTGGTTGTGGTTCTTATACCTGAACTCATTACACTCATCACAATTCGTCGGGTACACTTTAACATCATCAAATACAGTACTGAAACATGGGTTGTTATAAAGGTAGTGATTGGGTGACTTTATCACATGGGGATAGACTATGAATCATAGAGATGGGATTTGTCTATCCAATGGGAGTATGATATCCAAGTCCTCTTTATTAGTGAGACTAAAAATAGTGTGGCCACACACATGTGAGTCAATATGTGATATTGAGATTACATACATCTTAGATAGTCTGCTCTAGTTTAAGAAACAAGATTGAATAATAATGAGGATGACATGTCCATGCCTCTAGTTCAATCTGGATATTAGTGACAAAGGAATTATACAAACACTGTAGCACCATACACATATTGTAGGTTAAAGTTGTTCTCCAACCTTCCATTTACTTGGGTAGCAATGATGTGTGACTAGGCATCACTCATTGCTTGTGATGTCATAAGTTGTTATGCACATTTGCTGCCAACGTAATATGGGACCTATAGGGTCACACACATAGGAAATCATCTAAAAGAGGAGTTTGATCTTGAATGATGATTATATTGATTACTAAAGTATTTAGGTACTCAATTCACACAACAAATCAGCTAACCAGACTGCTAGATACTTAGTTCAAGTGTTGAGACTGTCGTTTGGAGTGTTAGGGTGAATAGAACTAAATTGGCCAAGTTTTGTCTGAACTAAACAATGAGATGACCATTTCTCTTATGTGAGATGTCGTCTCGTGGTCAAGACAACCATTTCGTGGTTGTGAGACCATCATCTCGTGAGAGAGAGATGAGCGGTTCATGGAGAAATCTGAATACATCAAGGATTAGTGTTGATGTCATGTTGAACATTAATTGGATTCAAATTGGCAATTCATGTGCGATTGGGAAACATCGTGAAATAACCGTTTCACTTAGAGAAAAGACCATCTTACATGCAAGACGACCATTTCAGCTGTCGCATGCTGTGAAATTTCCAGATTTGTTGTGAAAATGGGAGATCTTCCGATCGCTTCTACTCCCACATAGAAAGGGAACCCTAACCCTAACCCTGCCTATAAATAGAGGGGTAGTGGTGGCTTCCCAGAGTACAACACAGACAATTGAGAATCATTTGCTTTGTCAAACATTGTCCTCTCTAGTTGTGGTAACCAAAAGAGTTCAGGTAAGTCCTACCTGACTAGGGAGGGATAGCCAAGGGAGATAAACAATTGAGGATCATTATTGTGGGAGAGTAGGTTGACGACTAGTACACCAACGGAAGGGACAACTCCTTCATGTCCATTCTACTAGGACGATATGATTTCTAGTTGGTCCGTGTGGACTTCTCTAGAGGCAAGGTCACCTTTTCCTGTCGCTAAGGATGACGACGTCAGCCAGCAGTCCATGACAAGAGGAGTTGTTGGAGATGATGACGTTTGAGTCTGCTATCCCTAGAGGAGCAGTCAAATGAGTCCCAGTGCAACTGAGAGTTTTACAGACACCGTCCAAGACAAAGTGCATATCTACATCGATGAGGATTGTCATTGTACTTGCTCTAGGACCAGGTATATCTTTGTGAAACCATCCTTCACATTATATAGTTATTGACGCGATCTGTTGGTTAATGCGAAATATGTAAGAAATTTTTGTTGGTATGTATGCCCTGAGAGCCAATCATGGGATGATTAGTGGGATACATTAAGATTGATTTGATAAACATCAAAGGCAAGCTTCCAATTCTTTCTGGTTCAGTCATATGAGATAGTGATAGAACAGATTGAATGTCTAGAGAATGACAGTACTCAATGACGTATGCCTTCAGGTTCAGGACCTGAACGATGAGATCATACAGATGCTAAGAGTTTGTACATTCTCATTATGTCCCTAGTCGGATGTCATTATGGAAGGTAGATAGACAATAATGACACACAAGACTAGATTGTGGTGTTGGTTGATGACAGAATCTCATTAGTCATGATATAGAGATATCAAACCAAACACATAGGTACTTGTTAGAGAATAAGTGTACCGGACAGACCCACTGTGAGTTTGACACATGGAACCATGACATGGTAGTCACAGTCAGTACTCACAGTGATTGTGGTGAGTGTGATTCTTTGACCTGAAATCACTACACTCAACACATGTCATTGGGCACACTTTGACATCATCAAACGCAATCCTGAAACATGGGTTGTTATAAAGGTGATGATTGGGTGGCTTTGACACATGGGGCTTTTGAGGGGTGAGTGATAGATATGGGATTTGTCCCTCCTGAGGGAGTATGATATCCAAGGCCACTTGATGAGTAGGATTGAAATAGGCATGCACACATATGTGTCAATCAGTATGTGATATTGATGTCATACATATCTCTTCCAATCTGCTCTGAGATCAAAAAGTGAATGAACGTTGACATGATGACTGTTCCATGTCTCGAGTTCATTCGAGATATCACTGACAAAGGAATTATACATTCACTGTAACACCATTCACA